>CM077265.1:4090299-4282799 GCA_039654775.1 Spinibarbus caldwelli
TTATTATATTAAAAATAATATAACATACTTTAATTTGTTTTATCAATGTAAGTAATATAGTAATAAAATAGTAATAACAATATTAATAATATTAATAATTACTCATTTTTAATTAACATGAACAAAAATATTATTATTATTAATAAGTATTATTATTATTATTATTATTATTATTATTATTATTCATGCATTCCCTGGAAATCAAACCTATGACCTTAATGTTGCAACCGCCTTTTAATAAATAATGTATTTTAGAATTTATATAATAATAAAATATTTTATTAAGTTATATTAAATCATTAACATCAATAATAATAATAATAGTAATAATAATAATAATAATAATAATTATTATTATTATTATTATTTGCATTAAAGTAATGACAATGTTTTTAAAGCAAAACATAATTTCTTTCTTTGCATTTTGGGATGAAATATGACCTAAATTATGTTCTTGACAGGTTTTGTGAGATTGTTTTAAATATCTAAATTATACAATTTGTACTACAAATTGCATTTTTATCAAGAGAGAGACTCGTTTTAAGAGAATTAATGAGAGAATTATTTTAACTAAAAACTGATCCACAGCTGACCTTCAAACAGGAAGGTTTCATTCCAGTGAGGGTTGAGATTTTTCCTCTTGACTTTGGTCTCGAGTTTGTGCTTTCTGTCAGGCAGTAGGTATATTTTGACGAAGGGGTCGGACGTCCCAGAGAAGTCTTTAGCGGGCAGGTCTTGACCTTTGAGTATCTTCACCGTCAGAGTCGTGTCTTGGAAGCTGTAACCCAAGCTGAACTGAATCCTGCCCAGTTTCTCGCTCACTGGACCTTCGTGGTCGTCGTCTTCCGACCCTGGAGACAACTAAAGAGAGAGTGAGAGAGAAAGATGAATGTGAAGAACAGCACACATAAACACCTCAGCCTAACCCCAGATCTGCTAGAAAACATCTGGAGTTCTAAACCTGATGTTTGCTGTTTTCTTATTAACAATTCAGAGACGCCCGCTGTTATTACTGATCGAGAAACACAAACACACACAGACACGTCTTAAGAAATTTAGGGCAAGACACCGCAGGTGAATAAGAGTAAAAAATGAACTATACTTCCCCAGTTGATTGATTAAACTGAGAATTGCACATATCTTTTGTAGTACAAGTTTTCCGAAATGTTAATTTTAAATATGTAAATGAATGCATTATCTTATTAAATATACACTAATTTGCATACATTTCTAGAATGTAAATCTGAACACTTGATAAAGAAAGATTCAAAATTCTTGTTTCATTTTGTTGACATATTAGAGTTAGAGGTTTTTACAGATGGAATTTGCATATCTATTTTTATCACTCCATCAATCAGAAAATACTGCCAACAGACAGGGAAAAAAAATAGTTGAATGTTTTTATGAATAAAATGATATATGAGCAAACCCCTCTGCAAAATTTTCAGGATATAGCTGCAAATAGATACAGCACAATAAAATGCTTAAAAGTGAATTTTGGAAGTTTTCACTAGTCTAAAACAAAACGAAAAGTCAAATAGCCCAAAATCACAAAACTATGGAAGCCTGTTTCCACCGTGGATTAAAAAAAAGAAAAAAAAGTAAAATTCTAAGGAAAAAAAAAAAATCAGAATTACAAGTTATAAACTCAGAATTTAGACTTTCTTTCTCAGAATTCTGAGTTTACATCTTGCAATTTTTTTTTGTTTCCACCATGGAATAAAAAATAAAGTTATTTTGTGACTTTTAACTCACAATTCTAACTTTATTTCTTGAAATTGTGAGTTTATCAAAGTCAGAATTTGGACTTTTTCCCCTCAAAATTCTGAGTTTATATCTCATAATTCCTCTAAGAAAAAAAAAGGTAATTATGACTTTTTAACTTACAATTATGACTTTTTTTCTTGCAATTGAGAGTTTAAATCTCACAATTAATTTTTGTTTTTGTTTCCACCACAGAATAAAAAATAAAAAAGGAGTGTATGCAATTTTCTGTAGTCTGGTGCCTTTTAATTAAAGGAATAGGTCGCCTTGTTGGCAGGGGTTAATTACATTACCTTTGCTCACTAATGTCACAACATTACAAAAGATGGCTATTTAAACGTGTTTCCAGTGGCGCTGCTGGGAAGCGCATCGTGTTTTTGACGCGAGTGAACAGAGTTCGCGTCCGCCTTTTGCCGAAATCGTGCTTCTCCCTTTCAACATCTCATATTACATCGTAAAAGCATTTGTTTTCAATTAAAACAAAAATGAAGGAAATAATGGAAAAGTTTTAATAAAAGTACCGGGTAAGGTTAGGTGTATCTGAGCAGCAGATACGCTCAGATGCTGTGTCGCGGGAGTGCAGCAAGCGCGAGTAACTAGTGAAAACACAGAATAGAGTTATATGGACTCTGAATGAGCCAAGTGGAATAGATTTGAGGAAGCAGCAGTGTGGAATTCAAGTCTGTAGCTAAATGGAGTTTAATCTATTAGGGCATTCGTCACGTGGAATGGATTTGACTGACGGCGGTCTGAAAAGTGCACAGACATATTCACTGAATTAGAGACGGTAAAAGTGGGTCGGTCCAATATCATTGGTCTTCAAAAGTGGGTGGGTCCTGTCCCACCCTCATACAATGGATCCGACGCCCATGCGCAATTGCAATTTCCAACTTTCTTTCCCGTTTTTATCCTGTGGTGGAAACAAACTTGCACACAAAACGGACCAGTGCATTAAAAAAAAAAAAAAAAAAAAAAAACCTTTTTCCCTGCAGTGTCTTGCCTTAAGAGTTTTGCAACTATTTATCAGTCTCTGCCCTTCAGCAAATTGGTTACACGTCGTTCAGGCTTCTTCTTCCTGTCTAAGGGGGCTGAATGAATGGCAATGTGATTCAGACTTTATGCTGGCAGTAAGAAAGACTATTCGGGACCAGGAGCTACATGCAAACACACTGTCCTACCATCACCATGTCTCCAGTGAGCGAGTTGGCAAGGTCAGACACTGAGGAATGGCCGTCGGCGTCTGGCGGCTGACCCTTAGGACTGTTAGCTGGCTTATTCCCCATATTCCTACTGCAGGGTGAGAGAGAGACAGAGACAAACAGAGATCACTAAAAATACCACTCATATGTGACTTGCCCTGCGTTTCTTTCTCTTTGCCACAGAATCAAACCTTCAAACCCAGATGACCTTTTGACCTCTACGAGCGCCAACTCGAGTTATTCTGACCGGCTTCGTCACAAAGTTTAGAAACAAACAAGACAAATTAATAACAAGCATGAGAATGTGTTTTACTTTCGATCACTTGAACACAATAAAACAAAGCCACAACAGAAAAATACAAAAGAAAAATCACAGAGTTCAAACTTTTACACATTTCCTGTTACAAAACATAAAAACATTGTGGGACAAAATGTTACTTCAGTTTATACTGTAACACAGCCAAAAATAAAAATACAAAAGACACCATAAAATGCCAAATATTCAGGGTTATTAATGCCTCAGCAAACATAAAACACTGTCAATTCATCACGTCACGGTGCGGTCCGTTGTGTTTTCCAAGGGTTGGTGTCCGAAGTCGGATTGGGACGGTTGGCCTGGACTGGAAAATCTACTTGAAGGAATACTATGGGTTCAGTACAAGAGAAGCCGATTGATAGGCATTTGTGATATAATGTTTATTACCACAGAAAATGATTATCTCATTAACTCATGACTCCATTATAGATATTTAAGGAATAAATAAATGTGTATTGCCACAGAAAATAATTAATTAATTAATAAAATAGCAGCTTAAAGCTACAGAAAATGATTTTGATTCACTGCTCCATTAAAAAAAATAAAATAAAATAAAATAAAATAAAATATGCATTACCACAGTAGTAATTGTGACTCATTGCTCAATCAGTCAATCAATAAATGATTCATTGCTCCTTTAAAGTTAAAAATAAAGTAAAATAAAGGTTTAAAGTAACAGAAAATGATTTTGATTAATCTCTCCAGTTAATAAAATAAAATAAAATAAAATAAAATAAAATAAAACAAAATAAAATAATGTGTATTACCAAGGGGATAAAATGCCTTGTTGGTCCATTAAAAAAAAAAAAAAATAAATAATAATAATAATCGCATGAAAAAGTGTATTGCCAAAGAAAATATTTCTGACTCATAAATAAAATAAATAGGTAAGTATGTATGTATTGACAAAAATATTTTGAAATATTTTGAATATTTTAAACGATAACAAAACAAAACAAAATATAAAATTAAGACAAAATAAAATAATATGCCAAAGAAAAAACGAACTAAAATTCATTTAGAAATAATAAAATAAAATGTGTATTGCTACAGAAAATAATTTGGACTAATCTCCCCACTTAAAAATAAATAAATAAATTATAATGTGTATTGCCACAGAAAATATTTTTGACTCTAAATAAATGAATAAATAAATAAATAAAATGTGTGTTGACAAAAAATATTTTGACTTGCATATTTTGGCTTAAACAAAACAAAAATAAATTAAATTAAATTAAATTAAATTAAATTAAAAATGTAGTTTAAAAGTAGAAACTTTATTACTTTATTACTATATTTTTATCAAAAACTTTTGTAGGCAGATAACATGCCATTTAAGGTAGTGTTATTTTTTGTGGTAAGTGATATTATTCCACAAATGCTGTCAGTCAAGCCTAAATTGTCCTGAACCCCTAAACATCCCTTTAATGTTTGACTAAACTAGTGAACTAGTTGACAGGACCAAACTAAACCAGAGCAGGGGCCAAAAGAGCAGAGAGAGAGAGGAGAGACAGACAGAGAAAGTGAAGAGGACAAATGCTGACATCTGAATGAAACTGAGTGATCAGACACAAACAGAAAGACTGAGAGAGAGACAACAAGATGACTACAGGATGAACATAGAAAAGCGATGAAGGCGGCACACGGATACAGATGAAACGGAGACACGGTAACAGCTGGAGGGAGAAAGAGACAAAAGACAGCGTAAGAGGAAGAGAGAGACTTTTTCTGTGATGGAAAGGCAGAAGATTATTCGCATGACTGAAGAGTAAAAAAAAACCATGAGAGAGACGTCAACCAAACCAGCACAGCTGCAGGAGAGAGAGCGAGAGAGAGATGCCTGGAAAGACAAGAATCCCTGCAGTCAGTCAGTTAGAGAGAAAGAGAGAAAGGAGAGTTAAACGAAAGCACATACAGAGCCAGAAACGCTGGAGATTAGTTCTACAGAAAACAAACCACGGAAAAAAGCAAAGACAAAGAGACCAGGAAGGAAGCGTTTGGTTTCCAGAGAGGTGAAGCTTTGAGGAGAACGAGAGAAAATGAGCGCTGGAAAGACAAAAGAGAGAGAAGGAATAAACAAATAGTGTAAAGGAACACAGCAAATGGCACATACAGTCGAACACAGAGAGCAGGAGGGCAAAGAGAGACATTCGGGAGGATCGGACTGTCTTTAGACTGGCAGGGACAGCCGATGCGCTGCTTTGCTTTGGATTCGAAGGGATAGTTCACTTAAAAATGGACAAACGACTCGCCCTCGTGTCGTTCCAAACCTGGAGGACATAAAAGAAGATATTTGGAAGAATGATCACTCTCCATAATGGTCTATACCAGGGGTGTCAAGCAGGGTTGGAACAAAACTCTGCTGGCCTGCGGCCCTCCAGGAACTGAGTTTGACGCCCCTGGTCTATACAATTAAAGTGGATTATGACCGTGAATGTCAAGCTCCAAAAAGGACATAAAAACACCAAAATGTAGTCCATACGACCTATGCGCTTTGCTCAAAGTCTTCAGAAGTCAAATGATCGCTTTATGAGGAAAAAGTCTGACATTTAAATCAATATTCACTGAAAAATTTTGCCCATAAAGCCAGAAGTGAACCACAAAAATAATAAAAGAAAATAAAACAACGAAATTTAAATAAATTTTTACTGTCAATATTATGCTTAGAACCAGAAGGATACAACAAAAATAAAATAAAATCACTGAAATTTAAATCACTGTTCACTGAAAAATTGCATAAAGAATTTAGCGAGAAGTGAACCACAGAATAAATGAATGAATAAATGAATGAATGAATGAATGAATGAATGAATGAATGAATGAATATTTAAATTGCTTTTGTCTGAGAATATTATGCCTAGAGCCAGAAGGGTAAAATAAAATAAAATAAAATAAAATAAAATAAAATAAAATAAAATAAAATAAAATAACAGAAATTTAAATCACTATTCACTGATTTCAAAAAAGCCAGATGTGGAACAAAAATAAATAAATAAATAAAATAAAACAATGATATTCAAATCACTACATTTTACATATTGGCAGGAATAAAAAAATAATACTGAAATTTAAATGACTATTTAATGAAAAACTTTTCACATACAGCCAAAAGTGCACCATAAAAGAAAATATAAAATATATATTAAAAAAAAAAAAAAAACACTGAAATTTAAATCGATATTCAGTGAAAATCTTTTTGCATAAAGCTAGAAGTGGGCCACCAATATGAAATAATACACTGAAATTTAAACTGATATTCCCTGAAAATCGTTTTGCTTTACAGCCAGATGGGTATCATGAATAAAATAAAATGAAATAATGAAAATTAAGTTATTTGCTATTCACTATTTTTTTGCATACAGCCAGATGTGCACCATAATAATAATAATAATAATAATAAAAAGTTAAATCATTATTCAATTAAACTATTTTTGCATAAAACCAGAAATGGGCAACAAAAAAATTGTAAATTAATTAAGACATTTAAATCAGTATTCACTGAAAATTGTTTTGCTTACAGTCAGATAAGCATCATAAAATAATAAAATAAAATAAAATAAAATAAAATAAAATAAAATAAAATAAAATAAAATAAAATAAAATAAAAATACTGCATCACAAGGACATAACATTAGTGTTAATTTAGATCTCTTTAAAATGGTTGTTTTGTGTCCTTTTTGGAGCTTTTCTCTGTACAAGAAAAAAAAATGCAGTTTGAACATTCTTCTAAATAAGACAGTGTCCACCAGAAAAGAACACGAGGGTAAGTCGATGAGGATAGAAGTGTTATTTTTGGGTGAACTGTGACTTTAAATAAATGATATTCCCAGCTGGATCCCCACCAGTCTAAGGAGAGCGGCTGAGGTCCGGCAGCACGGAGCTGAGTCGGGTGGGAGCTTTACGCACAAACCATGAAGCGTCTGTCTGTCAACACATCTGTTTCAGGAAAACATCCTCTCAATGGTGTCACTTTTGTTCTTGGTTAATTCTCTCAAAAGCCGCAACGCCGATGGAGGAAACAAAGTGGCCTTGTTGTTGAAGACACACAGACGTAGCTGGAGCAGAGACAAAAACACTGAGCAGGCAAAGCACAAGAGACAGACAGACAGACAGACAGACAGACAGACAGACACGAGGTCAGCTCGAGAGGGGAGAGAGATAGGGGTCAAAAGTCTTCAGAAACAGATCCTCGTTAATTTTCATGATCGGTGTCAGTAATTGGTTAATTGTGAGCTGAATGCAGCACTGATTGGCTGAATCTGTTAATGAGTTAGTGTCCTTGTTAGTTCGATCTTATTGAACTCACACACATTCAGCTGCCATGAAGATGGTGTGAACGGTGAAGAAATGAGAACAGATGAAGAAATGATAACGAAAGTGAATTTTAGCGTCTGAAAGCTCATTTAAGGTTTGAAACCTATTAAAGGTAATTAATAGTTCACCCAGAAATGAAAATTTGCTGAAAATATGCTCACCCTCAGATCATCCAAGATGTAGATGAGTTTGATCCTCTGCAGTGAATGGGTGCCGTCAGAATGAGAGTCCAAACAGCTGATAAAAACATCACAATAATCCACAAGTAATCCATAATAACAATAAAAAAGCCTCCAGTGAAAAAGTCATCTTGTCTGAATCAGGAGAGAAATCTGCACAGATCAAACACCGTTTACAAGCCAAAACGGCTCTAAACAAATATGTGGGTGGATTTTGATGTAAGAAAACAACAGGGGATGGATTTTTTCACTGGAGGAAGAGTTATTATGGATTATGGACTCATATTTTTGGCCAGAAGTAATGGTTTATAGATAAAACATCTTAATGATGGATTTGTTTCTTACAAACATGCAACTTTTCATTTCACAAGACTGATGGACTGGAGTGGTGTGGATTACTTGTGGATTATTGTGATGATTTTATCAGCTGTTTGGACTCTCATTCTGACGGCACCCATTGACTGCAGAGGATCCATCGGTGAGACAGTCATGGAATGCTAAACTTCTCCACATCTGTTCTTGTCAAGAAACAAACTCATCTACATCTTGGATGACAAATTTTCATATATTTCTATTCCTCTAAAGAGTCTTAAAAAGTAAATATACAAAACAGCTTTAATTCAACATTTCTCAAAAGAAACATTTCAATTGCTTTTTCAAACATAGCTTGAAAAAGTAGTAAAAGTTCGAATATAACAGCCCATACTAACCCATGCTAATACTTTCTGTTTTGGAAAAGGATAAAAAAACATAGTACTATCCTTATTTTTTACATTAATATTTACACATCATAAACATACTAATTATCATAAATGTTTGAATACAAAGCACTTAAGCTGATATTAAAAAGAAATAGAATTGGCAAGTAACCAAAGCAACAGTTGACCACTTGAAGACTCAGTATCAGTATTGGACAAACACCGACAAAACATTAATACTGTCATTATTTATCACTACATTGTAGATTTATACATGACAAGTGGCCTAAATGAGTCTCTGACTTTTGATTACAGACAATTGGTCAAAAACAATAAACAAACATCTCGAGATGTTAAGTTTTAAAACTTAAAGCAAATATATATATATATATATATATATATATATATATTACAGCTCTAAAAGAACAAATTTTTGGCAACACATGACAAGTGTCAAGTTAAAAATAGTTTTTTTTTTTTTTTTTTTTTAACATTTGACTGAAACTACCATTCAAAAGTTTGGAGTCTGTACTAAGTCTCTTCTGCTCACCAAGGCTGCATTTATTTGATCAAAAATACAGTAAAAACAGTAATATTTTGAAATATTATTACAATTTAAAATAACTGTTTTCTATTTGATTATATTTTAAAATGTAATTTATTTCTGTGATCAAAGCTAAATTTTCAGCATCATTACTCCAGTCTTCTGTGTCACATGATCCTTCAGAAATCATTCTAATATACTGATTTACTGCTTAAGAACCATTTATTATTTTCTATATATATATATATATATATATAAATTGATAATTTATAACAAATGTATATATAAATGAATAAAAAATAAATTATAATAAATGTCTTTACTGCCACTTTTAATCAATTTAATGCATCGTTGCTGAATAAAAGTATTAATTTCTTAAAAAAAAAGTTTTAACGGTAGTGTACATTAACCAGCAACTGAAAGCAAATACTTGTATGATGGGGGTTTTCAGCTTTTATAGACACAGAAACCACTATGCAATCAATAACTAACATTAATGCATAATATAATGCACATGATAACAAATCAGTAGTTAGAAAAAGCGAAAGATGTCATGATAATTTCATGACCCTGAGGTGTCATGAAACCCCTTGGTGCTGAGAATGAAGCGACCCTCAGCAGTGAGCGAGAACAGGTGAAATGAGGACAGAGAAAAGAGAAAGAACACAATGAGCATCTCTCTCTCTCTGGTTCTGTATCTCTCCGTCTGTCTCTGCTTTCATGTCCTTTGCTATCGATCGAGGGCAGATAAAGGACATGTAGACGCTTCTCTGAGGCCTGAATAATTCATTCACTGTAGACGTGTGACTCGCCTGCAGGTTATTCCAAAGTTTGGCTCAGTAACCTGTTTAACTTTAGCTGTCATCGTATATGCCAACACAAACATTGTCGTCATAAATCTTTTAACAGTATAGGACTCAAATCAGTTTTATAAAAGGCATAATTCTGGCTCTCAAATCTGATCCACTTATGAAGTAGTTGTAACATAACACATATGATAGCACATAAATTACATTTTATATTAATGAGCCTTTAATGTCTATAATCTAATGATCTAATGGACTATATAAAAATAGTGTCATTTTTAAAAAATAAACATAGGTATTGAACACTTTTGTCTTATATCATGTTGATATTGTTGCCATTTTATAAAAAGCAATAAGCCAATATGTTTATTTTAGTTTCTAAAATTAAATTTTTAATTTATTTGTAATTTTATTGAAAATAATTGAACATTAATTAATATTTGTACAAATTAAACTGTTGCCATTTTATAAAAGCAATGAGCCAATACGTTTATTTTACATGCTAAAATCAAATAATATTAATTTAATTTAATTTAAAATAATTAACTATTAATTACTTAATATTTATACAAATGATACGGTTGCCCTTTTATAAAAGCAATGTGCCAATAAATTAATTATAATTATAATTAATTCATATTTATACAAATTCAATAATGAATTAAATTAAATATTTATTTGATTTTATTTAGTTATGTATATTTATATTTATCATGTTTATTTTAAATAAATCAAATAAAAATTAAATAATAATATATATTATAAAACATAATATATATTAATATAATAATATATATGTTATGAAATAAAAATATATAATAATAATTGCATATTAATTATTTAATATTATACAAGTTTAATTAAATACTGAATTAAATAAAACAATTATTTTACACACACATATATATATAGTAAATAAATGAACAATAAATAAAAATATATTCATATAAAAATTATAAAATATTAATTAAAATTGATAAAATACTTATATTTTATTTATTTTAGTTGCTATTTTAATTAGTTTATTTTAGTTGCTTAAATTAAAGAATTAAAAACACAAAAATTACAATCAAGTATTATTTTAAATAATTAAATATGAATTAATATTTATACAAATTCAATATGATTTAATTAAATACTTTTATGTAATATTTAACAAAATAATTAAATTAAAATAAAATAATATAATTGTACAGCTTCTCTTAATTTTTTTGTAATTATATATCCTGATTCACTCGAAAATGCATCACATTAAAGAAGTAAAATAGGTTGCGACGCACTTGCACTGCACTAGCCATTCACATTTGCACACTTCATTATGTTCAGGCCATAACGTGCAACTTTAAGTCTCAAACGCTTCTACGGAATAGCTACTCCTCTTTCACAAACTACCCCGCAGGACAGCACGAGGAGAAACAAAACAGAGAGAAACAGAAGATTCCTCTTGAGCTGAGACGTACAAACATCTCCCGCACATGGAGCAGATGTTATACATTCATGATGAATGCATATATGATCATTAATGCATGTATCGGCAGCCTGCAGGTGTGTGGAGCGCCCAGTAGGGGGCGCGCAGAGCCCAAATTCCCCCTGACATCTGGAGTGTGCTCTTCCAAGCGCTCTCGCCTCGAAAGTGGGCTGTTGGCATGGCAACCGAGGGGCGGCGAGAGTGTGTGCGTGAGGGATGGAGGGCAGCAAACGGGAGACCATAGAGCACAAACAGCAGACGAGAAGAAGGATATATGACAGGTACAGGTGAGCGCCTCACAGACACACACACACACATTCAGAGGCGGGCCACTTTGGGGTTCACCGTGACCTGTTATATTATCCTGCGTTTACCTGCCCCAGGAAGCAACGCACGCACCTCCACGTGTCCAGGCTGGAGAGAGAGCGCCCTCCCCTCTTTACAGATTCCCATTAGAAACACACAATCACACTGGAGATGATTACATAACCAACCCACAATGCACAGCGGCGTGAGAGCCACCACAATAACTCATTACTTTGTGCGTGTGTGAGATGCAACGGGCCTTTCCAGACAAAAGTCAAAGCCTGTCCAGTACAACACACACACACACACACACACATATACACACACACACTATAAACACACACACTGATCTAATATGTGCTCGAGCACAGCAGAACAGCTCAATTAAAATCTGATGCTCCTGGGCAAGACGGACCATCAAAATCCTCAAAGGAATAGTTCAGCCAACAATAAAAATCATCCACTTGATCGCATGTAGTTACAAAAGCTTTCGATCTACTGTGGGAAACAAAAGGAGGTGTTTAGCAGAATGTCCAAGCTGCTCTTTATCGCCTTTGGATTTCCACAGAAGAAAGAGTGTATTAATAATAATAATAATAACAATAGCAGAATATCAATTTTCTTTTTTTGTACATTTCATTACGTTCTATAAAATATCTATAATCTAATCAAATTAATCGCGATTAATTGATTAACAGCACTAAATGCGAGCATATTTATTGACTTGTGTTTTTAATATAATTACTATATTAAACAAGATGAAATTATAATATTTTTAAATATAGTAATTAAATTAATAGCAATTTAATATGCATGGCAAGCATATACAAAAATATGTAACTGCTCATCTCATGCAAACTTATTGTTAAACAATACTGAATTGTAACATTGTTTAATATAGTAATTATATTTTTAAAAAGTAACTACATTAAAACATAAATGTTAAAAAATTACCTTAAAATTAGGGATGCATGGCAAACGTACAAAAAAATTATATAACTGCTGATCCTATAATGCAAGCTTATTTATTGACTTGTGTTTTTAGTATAATTACTTTATTAAACAATATTAAATTATAATATTGTTAAATACAGTAATTAACAACAATGCAATATTAAACCACTTTAAAATAAAAATGATAAACATTATTACCTTAAAATTAGAGATGCATGGCAAACATATACAAAACTAATTTTGTAACTGCTCATCTCATGCAAACTTATTTATTGGTTTGTGTTTTTTAAATATAGTTACTATATTTAACAATATTAAATGGTAATATCGTTAAATATAGCAATTATATTAAAAACAATTTAATATTTAACTACATTAAAACATAAATGGTAAAAATTACCTTAAAATTAGAGATGCATGGCAAATGTACAAAAAATCTCCATCTTATATTGCAAGCTTATTTATTGACTTTTTCTTGTTTTATTTTTAGTTGTAATATTATTAAATAAAGTACTATATTATAAACTATTTAATGTGATTCTACATATACATATATATACAACCCATACATTAATAAACTTTAAAAACAAGACTAAAAAGTAAAAAAAAAGTACATTACATTAACATAAAAATGCTATACATTCAAATATTATTAAAATATTATTGTTAAATAATTTATTAATTTATATAAATTTAATTCCAAGTAGCATTTTCATAAATATCTAAATTAGATTTTAATATTTCAGTGAACTAACCCTTTAATTGACAAATACACATTAATATATACACTGCAGGTCATAGCTTGAGCTGGTCAAAAAGACTAAAAAGAAATAAAAGCAAAATCTCAATTAAAAATGAAGTCAAAACAGCTTCTCTATTAAACAAACTGAACCATTCATAGGTGTTTGCTCAGTTGCGCATCACTAGTATTGCTCATATAGGGTTAGATGTTAACAAACCTCTAACAAAATGTTTTAAACTTCCAAACATGAATGAATTCTCAAATCGCTCTGATCAGGTAAAATAAAACCTCAAAGACTTCCACTGAATGAGGGACGCAAGGCATATCTAGAGACTTGGACCAGAAAGAAACCACTCTAGAAGCCCCTCACAGCACCTTAGCATTGCATTAGCAAACAGCAAGAAAGTCGTCAGGCTAACTCTCCCATCGAGGGACAGAGCGTGACAGAGAGACTGCAGGCCATGTGAATCATGAAACTGAGTTAAACAATATTAAATTATAATATTGTTAAATACAGTAATTAACAACAATGCAATATTAAACCACTTTAAAATAAAAATGATAAACATTATTACCTTAAAATTAGAGATGCATGGCAAACATATACAAAACTAATTTTGTAACTGCTCATCTCATGCAAACTTATTTATTGGTTTGTGTTTTTTAAATATAGTTACTATATTTAACAATATTAAATGGTAATATCGTTAAATATAGCAATTATATTAAAAACAATTTAATATTTAACTACATTAAAACATAAATGGTAAAAATTACCTTAAAATTAGAGATGCATGGCAAATGTACAAAAAATCTCCATCTTATATTGCAAGCTTATTTATTGACTTTTTCTTGTTTTATTTTTAGTTGTAATATTATTAAATAAAGTACTATATTATAAACTATTTAATGTGATTCTACATATACATATATATACAACCCATACATTAATAAACTTTAAAAACAAGACTAAAAAGTAAAAAAAAAGTACATTACATTAACATAAAAATGCTATACATTCAAATATTATTAAAATATTATTGTTAAATAATTTATTAATTTATATAAATTTAATTCCAAGTAGCATTTTCATAAATATCTAAATTAGATTTTAATATTTCAGTGAACTAACCCTTTAATTGACAAATACACATTAATATATACACTGCAGGTCATAGCTTGAGCTGGTCAAAAAGACTAAAAAGAAATAAAAGCAAAATCTCAATTAAAAATGAAGTCAAAACAGCTTCTCTATTAAACAAACTGAACCATTCATAGGTGTTTGCTCAGTTGCGCATCACTAGTATTGCTCATATAGGGTTAGATGTTAACAAACCTCTAACAAAATGTTTTAAACTTCCAAACATGAATGAATTCTCAAATCGCTCTGATCAGGTAAAATAAAACCTCAAAGACTTCCACTGAATGAGGGACGCAAGGCATATCTAGAGACTTGGACCAGAAAGAAACCACTCTAGAAGCCCCTCACAGCACCTTAGCATTGCATTAGCAAACAGCAAGAAAGTCGTCAGGCTAACTCTCCCATCGAGGGACAGAGCGTGACAGAGAGACTGCAGGCCATGTGAATCATGAAACTGAGTTGTTTTGTGCAAAGTCAGCCTGTTAAATCCTGCTGCGTCCAAACGAAGCCTGTTCCCTTTCAACCACTCGTTCCCTCTCATTAATACACCTGCTTTTAAACACACACTGCGCTCTCTCTTTATCTACAGCTAATTACAGAAGATTATCTACTCGAGTGAAGTGCTACAAGCTCCACACACACACACACATACAGCTAGGACAGCTCCATTATTCTGCAGGAGTTTGACCGGGGCGCAGGGGCTCGTCTCAAGAGCTCACGCTGACAGCTATTTGTCACTAGTAGTTGTTTCTACTCGAGTCACACTGGTAGTTCATCACACTGATGCGAGAGACGCCTACCTGGAGTAAATGAGCTTTCAGGTACTCTAACACACACACAAAAATCATTAGTCGAACATTAACATTTCATGAAAGTATTGAGTACATAGTTTGATCACTTTTTATTTATTTTTTAATTTGATGATTTTTAATCTCATTATTTTTATTCATGTATAATTATAATTTATTACAATTTATTAATTTATAATTTATTAATTTATATTATAACTATATATATTTTTTGATATATAATATTATAAATATATTTTTCACACACAGAGAGATTATATTTATTTTATTAAAACATTATATTTTAATAAAATAAATACAATAAGCATAATACATAATATATAATATATAAATCTATTAATATTCTATCTATCTATCTATCTATCTATCTATCTATCTTTCTTTCTTCCACACATCCAGTGTTGAAAGTGTCTGCCAAAATTAATAAATCTAAATACTTAACTTTATACCTATACTAATTACATATTATAGGTATAAAGTTATGTATTTTTTACATTTATTAATTTAGAAATGAGACACTTCGCTTACTTCCAATTTGCAGCTTTGAAAGCATTAAAATGTACAAACATGAAGTTAGCAAAGCTTCTCATTTCATATGCGAAGAGTTCAGCCAATCACAACAGAGATCATGTGCATAGACTTCTTAAAGGTACAGCAGCAAAACCAGCCTATTTAATTCTAAAGGCCAGAAAGGCTGGAAAAAGGTCTTGAAAAACTGCTTCTGGTGCCAAAAGCTTTGACTAACTTTATAAGCAGCTTCAGGGAAAAACCTTTGTACAAATCGAATATATTCTGCTATATAACTCTAAGCCTGTAAACCACATTCAGACGCAGAATTGTTGTGTGTGGGTTGCGACAGAGTTGCATAAATAACCTCATTATATAATCATTCAAATGATATGCATTTTTATGCAAATGCATGGCCTCAACAATATGTGTATTCACAGCAACAAACCACAGTGTCCCGTTATCAGCTCAACACTAGACTTGTCTAACACAAGCCGCCCACATGCTGAATGTGTGTGTGTGTGTGTGTGTTTAAGGCCATGAGTGTGTAAGTTTGAACACAGTCAATAAAGAAACAAGCTTTTGTCACTAGGGTTTTAATTCCTGCTGATACTATAATCCAGATCACACCCACTGAGAACACCAACAGCATGCAGCACAGCAGTGTGTGTGTGTGTGTGTGTGTGTGTAGGGATGTGTTCCGAACAACAAACTACTATACTACACATACTTTTTCAGTATGCTATATATATATATATATATATATATATATATATATATATGTATATGTATATATATGTATATATGTATATGTATATATATATATATATATATATATATATATATATTATTGGCCAATATTAAGTATGCACTGGTATATCGACCAATAATCGGTATCGGCCGATAAAAGCAATCATCAAGGCCAATTGTATCCTGTCAATCAAAGGGAGGCCAAAAACATGTCAAACAGCAACTAGCATGAATAAAATGTTTCTTGTGTTGAATTTAGGACCGATTAAGCAATCATTTCGTTTGACCCTATGAATCAGCCGTAGTTCAAGTCAGGGTTGCCAGATCCACTGTTATCCCTTTACCAAACATTATTTGTAATGTGACTCTCCCATCCAAAAATTGTAATGAGTTTTGTGGTTTGTTACTGCTAATAAGAAACAAAGACTCAGCTTTCAAATCCTGCACATTTTATCACAAAATGTGAACAACAAATGCCATTTTGAAGCTCTTTAATGTGCTTCAGTTCAAATGGCAGTGTGGAGCGTGAGTCTCTTTCACCTTAATACTAGTTCAATTATGACAACTCTCGGAACATTTTAGCAAGGTGATGGATATGACAATGTTAATGTATTTGGTCTTGGCGGAATAGATCTGCTATGCTGCTGCTGAATTGCTGCTGCTGTTGGTTATTGCTTTAGTTGTAGATTATTGCTGCTGCTGCTGCAAGCAAGTACAGGAACTTGCTACTGCCAATGCATATGGCAATACAGTGCTGTGAGTATTCAAGACATACTGCTGCTGCACAAATAGCATATATAATAACCCGTAGCAAATCTATACAGGTGGAGCTGGGGAAAGTGGAGGGTTTCAGAGAAACTCTGAAAGCACGCTGCAAAAATCTCAGGTGAATGCTAGCCAGCTATATAAATGCAAGGCAGTAAGCTCATTGGCTGCATATGCAACATGAACCAATCAGCTTGTGCCAAGTTGTTTAACTCTCTGAATATCATCAGTTACGTTATCGTCATCCAGTGTTGAAAGAAAGTGTCTGCCAAAATTAGTAAATCTAAATACGTAACTTTATTTGCTTCCAGTTTGCAGCTTTGAAGGCATTAAAACCTACAACTTGAAGTAAGCAAAGTTTCTCATTTCACATACGAAGAGCTCAGCCAATCATAACAGAGATCACACGTCTTAAAGGCACAGCAGCAAAACCAGCCTGTTTAATCTTCCATTTTCATTTTTGTTAAAGTGTTAGTAATTTTGTTGTGTTTTTGTCTTATTAGTTTTTTTAAATGTCTATATAGTTTTTTATTAATATTTATTTCAGTTTTAACCTAAATAAAAATGAAAATTCTTTCCTTATTAACTCATCTCAATAAGAAATAAACTTTTAATTTAATTTAATTTAATTTAATTTATATTATTTAAAATTAAAACCATGGTTTCAATAAGATTTTTTTTAAGTAATTAATACTTTTATTAATCAAGGATGCATTAAATTGATCAAAAGTGACAGTAAAAATATTTATAATATTACAAAATATTTCTATTTCAAATAAACACTGTTCTTTTGAACTTTCTATTCATCAAAGAATCCTGAAAAAAAAAAAAACAAATGTGTCAATCTTTTGAACAGTAGTGTAAATACAATAATGTGCAAATTTCCGAATAAATAATAAATATTATCATTAGGCAGCATACAGTATATAGCGTATATAGTATTCCACTGTGATTACCCAGCAGGCACAAAACAGGCACACAACGTCATAAGACGTTGATATTTGGTTAAATTTTGGTTGCGACGTCGGGTGACCAAAATTCAACGTAAATTCAACGTCTAATGTCAATGTTAAATTGATGTCCAATATCGACGTCAGCTGACGTTGAGATTTTGTTGTTTTTAGGTTGTGCAACCAAAATCCAACGTTAAGTCAACGTCAAATTGACGTCAAATATTGACGTCAACCCGATTTTCATTTTCAACCAAAATGCAACGTCTGTCCGACGTCATGTCCAACGTCAACCTGACGTTACATAGATGTCTGGTGCCTGCTGGGTAGTGTAAATGTCAACAGCGTATACAGTAGAACAACACACAATCTGAATGAGTTTCATTCATAGATTCAAACTAACAGAGTATAAAGAGTCTGAAAGCCTCCGGCTGGGTTTACATCAGAAAGATCCTCTCTCTGACACAACACAGTCGAGAGTCTCACAGCATTTATACTCTGTGTGTGTGCTTTTAAATCCATTCAATCTAAATGCCATGATCGCAGTGGGAGCTTCAGCCCTGATCCACAGCAAAGCCCGGCTATAAAGGTGCCGCACTCTTGAATCAACAGCAAAATGGAAGAGAAAAGCCGTGTGTGTTAGTATGTGTGACGAGTCTTTACGTGACAAAAGGGGACGTGATATGAATCGCTGTCTCTCGCTGCACACGGCACACGAGCGAATGACATGAAACCTGTCAGCAACATGTGCGGGACACACTTCAGTCCACCATCAACTCAAATAAATAAGAAATTACATTGTGCATGAGGAAAATAAAGTCTGTTTTAAGATTTTCTGTATTATGATATATTTTTATGATAATTAAGCATGTTTAACCCAATTTCTCAGTAGCACACTGTAATGTGAAAAATAATCACTGCTATATTAAGTAATATTATTTATTTATTAATATTTACAAATCCAATATATTAAAACAGTATTTGTTGTCCTGAATTTAATTTAAGTTCATTTAAATAAGTAAATAAAGATTGAATGTTATATTAAATTTAAATTATGGTCATTAATCAATCAATCAATCAATCCACTTGTGTACTCAGAATACCTGTTTGAAACCAGTCATTAGTTTTTACTTCACCTTTAATTGTCATGAAAATAATGTAAACAACAGTCTTAAAAATATGCTTCAACTTCCTTATGGAAAGAAAGAAAGAAAGAAAGAAAGAAAGAAAGAAAGAAAGAAAGAAAAAGAAAGAAAGACAGAAAGTATGTTGTACTGAATTTAAATTAGGGTCATTAAAAGATAGATAGATAGATAGATAGATAGATAGATAGATAGATAGATAATATATTGTACTGAATTTAAATTAGGGTCATTTTTAAAAGTATGTATAAATAAATAAATAAATAAATACAATTTTCACTTTCCCTTTAATGAAAATAATGTAAACCATTTCCCTTCCTGAAAATAATGTTAACAATTAACTATCTTACAATTATACAAAAGATAATTTTCCAGGATGGATGAATGAATGAATGAATGAATGAATGAATGAATAAATTCAAAAAGAATTATTATATAAGAAAAAATAAGAAACCTGTTTGAAACCAGTCATATTTTTTATTTTACCTTTAACTATCATGAAAATAATGTAAGCAATTAACAGTCTAACCCCCAGTTTCACAGATATGGCTTAAGGCTAGTCCCAGACTAAAATGCATGTTTGAGCTGTCTCAACTGAAAATATCATGCTCTGATATATCTTAAAATATGTCAGTTCTATTGTTCTGTCTCAAGATGCATGTAACGCTTTCTTCTAAGGCATTTTTATAAAAGCTGTTTAAATATCTTTATTTAACTAAGGCCTAGTCCTGGCTTAAGCTAAGCCCCGTCTGTGAAACTGGGCCTTAGTATGTATGTATGTATGTATGTATGTATGTATGTATTTATTTATTGTTGCAAAATAGAATTTTCCAGGACTTATAATGTATTAAAAAATGTAATTATTAATTATTAATAAATAGTATATATATATGCTGTGAAAAGCCACCAAAATATACAATGAATGAATAAATGAATGTATGAATTCATTAATTTAATAGACAATAAGTGTTTAATTTTTAATAGATATTGTTCCTTGTAAGCAGGTAATTAAAATATATATCTTTTAAATTATTTATATATATATATATTATACTTTTAGAATGAAGTTTTACTAAATAATACAATAAATTCACAGCCCTAATAATAATTTATTTGTGTTGTTTTGATGCTGGGGTGAATTATGACCAGGGCATCGTGAGATTCGTTCACATATTCATTCCAGCGTCTCAGTGATCCAGTAGCTGTAATCTGGCTCATGCTGATTCAAGCACTTCATACAGATACAGCCATCAGATCGCACTTCAAAGCCTGCGTGTGTGTGTTTGTGTGTGTGTGTGTGTGAATACATTATCTCCATCTCCGAGATCATTTGCTTTCCACATTATATCTGCCACTGCTTTAATATTTGAGTGAAGCTATGTTGCTACTCCAGTGCCGAGCACTTCCTGTTTGATTCTCATTCACTGGGCATTCTGGGTAATCACAAGCCTCCAGAGCAGCCGCAAATGGGCCAGAAGAACGTGCCAACAGCTCGAAGGCTTGGCCATTCAGACACACTCTCTCTCTTTCACTCTGTGTCTTCTCCTTATTAGTCTGCTAGCTCTTCCTGGCTGAGTTAATTGCATGTGTGTGTGTTTGGCGAGCGCTGAGTTTTACTCCAGCCCTAATTAACCAGGGAACGGGAGTGTTTGAAGCGTGTTTGAAGCGAAAAAAGACCGAATAAGCCACCCGGAACATGTGAGAAATATTGAACGAGTCAAGTGGAGTTTCAAGAGAAAGTTCACCAAACGTATTGAACTGTATGTACAGCGGCGTTGAGGAAGCTGCTTTATACAAACTACTAGTTACACTGCTGTTAAAGCTACAATTTTGAACTGCTAGTTAGCTACGCCACAAGATAAACGTAGCTACTGCAATGAACATTATATAATTAAATATTATTTATCCAGCACATAAACTATGATTATCTTAGTTAGGGTATGAACATTAAACTTAAATTTACAAAAAAAGTCTGATTTTCATACGTGAATAAAAACAGTGATAAATAAACACATACTTTGACAAATAAGCAGTATATTCCACTGCAATATTGTATTGTAATGCATAAAGTGCCATTCATAAATGAAAAATAATATATTTGTTATTTTTGTATATACTTATTTGTAAATATATATTTTTGTGTGTGTGTGTATATATATATATATATATATATATATATATATATATATATATATATATATATATATATAATTTATTTAATAATAAAAAAATACATAAACACATAAAAATATATTAATATATAAAATAAGTATATTTATATAGTAAAACTTTACTAAAATATTATACATTTTTATATATATTGTAATACAATATATTCAAATGCGTGATAAAAAGTGACAAAAAGCTATATATTAATATATGTAATTAATTTAAAAAATACATAATACATTCATAATTAATAGTTCTTAAAATTAATTATTAATACTACACACACACACACAGTAAAACATCAAAGATATTATTTTTTATATAATATAATACAATATATTCAAATACATGTTACAAAAAGTGATCTATTAATATATATAATTAATATAATAATGTAATAATTAAAAACACATAAATACATAAAAATACATTAATATATAAAATATATTAACAGATATAATTATTTAAATAATTAAAAATACATAATATGTGAATAATTAACAATACATAAATACATAATTAATAATTCTTATTATTAATTATTAATACAAAATAATAATCAATATTTAAAAAATAGGTCTGTGTGTGTGTTTGTGTTTGTATTTTTATTCTAAAATTAATATTATAACATTTAATATATATTCAAATACATATTTAAAATATATCTAAAATTAAATATATAAATTATTTTAATAATTGAAACACACACACACACACACACATACACACACACATATATATACATATATATGTGTGTGTATATATATATATATATATATATATATATATATATATATATATATATATATATATATATATATATATATACACACACACACACACATAGCCTCAGTCCTAAAACTGAACAGCACTGTGTATATAATGTGTATTGTATTTTTGTCAGGTTGACAGCAACAACACTTGGCTTCACCAGAGGAGGCGCTAACAGCACAGGAACTACAGGTGTTTCCATCATAATGAAGTCCTGCATCAGTCTGTATAATATTAATGGTGATCAGGGCGACCCCTAATGTTTTTCTTGGTGTTTAAAGAGGCATCAGAGTGTGTGTCAGTGCCGGTCTCAGGAGACTTACGCCACTTCAGTCAGAGGCCTGTAAATTAGCCTCGACCGCGGCATCCGTTCTCTCCTCTCACTGGCACGCCACCAAACTCACTAAATCACACCGCTAACGCCATACAGCAGCTGAGAGAGAGACTCTCTCGTCTGCCTGCTCTAATTTAGCTGCGATCACTCGTCGGCCCTCTAAATGATCAAAAACTAATTCAGCCTGTGACTCACTGCCATTATCCAGCGCAAAAACATTGTGCGATGATCGCTGGTTAGCCAGAGAGGATTTCCCTGGAGAGGTGTAGGCTGACTGTGTGCTGTGTGTTATCTAGAGAGCAATGCTTTTTAATAAATGATGTTTATGTAAGTGACAGGCATGAATCGAAATTATATAAAACCCTCGCAGAGCAATTCAACAAACATACACACACACACACACACAAAGAAAACGAACACACTGGCTGTGTTCAAAATACCATACACTCATACTATTGCTGCAATATGCATACTGAGCACAATATGTGAATTTTCTGAATGCATACCCATTTTCCCTTAAGAAGTGCACTAGTAAAATTTCACTATGAGATATCCCACAATGCAATGTGCTCAATCTTTCATTTACAGAGACAGAAGATTCAGACGCGGAATCAACTTGTGATTTTTTAATCCCTTTTTTATTTATTTTTTGATCAGAATTTGAAAAAAGCATTTTTTTAACACAAAATTGGATTAAAAATAAATCTAATTTACAAAATAACCATATTTAGATTTACAGGTGCATCTCAATAAAGTAGACTGTCGTGGAAAAGTTCATTTATTTCAGTAATTCAACTCAAATTGTGAAATCCGTGTATTAAATAAATTCAATGCACACAGACTGAAGTAGTTTAAGTCTTTGGTTCTTTTAATTGTGATGATTTTGGCTCACATTTAACAAAAACCCACCAATTCACTATCTCAACAAATTAGAATACTTCATAAGACCAATAAAAAAAACATTTTTAGTGAATTGTTGGCCTTCTGGAAAGTATGTTCATTTACTGTATATGTACTCAATACTTGGTAGAGGCTCCTTTTGCTTTAATTACTGCCTCAATTCGGCGTGGCATGGAGGTGATCAGTTTGTGGCACTGCTGAGGTGGTATGGAAGCCCAGGTTTCTTTGACAGTGGCCTTCAGCTCATCTGCATTTTTTGGTCTCTTGTTTCTCATTTTCCTCTTGACAATACCCCATAGATTCTCTATGGGGCTCAGGTCTGGTGAGTTTGCTGGCCAGTCAAGCACACCAACACCATGGTCATTTAACCAACTTTTGGTGCTTTTGGCAGTGTGGGCAGGTGCCAAATCCTGCTGGAAAATGAAATCAGCATCTTTAAAAAGCTGGTCAGCAGAAGGAAGCATGAAGCGCTCCAAAATTTCTTGGTAAACGGGTGCAGTGACTTTGGTTTTCACAAAACACAGTGGACCAACACCAGCAGATGACATTACACCCCAAATCATCACAGACTGTGGAAACTTAACACTGGACTTCAAGCAACTTGGGCTATGAGCTTCTCCACCCTTCCTCCAGACTCTTGGACCTTGGTTTCCAAATGAAATACAAAACTTGCTCTCATCTGAAAAGAGGACTTTGGACCACTGGGCAACAGTCCAGTTCTTCTTCTCCTTAGCCCAGGTAAGACGCCTCTGACGTTGTCTGTGGTTCAGGAGTGGCTTAACAAGAGGAATACGACAACTGTAGCCAAATTCCTTGACACGTCTGTGTGTGGTGACTCTTGATGCCTTGACCCCAGCCTCAGTCCATTCCTTGTGAAGTTCACCCAAATTCTTCAGTCGATTTTGCTTGACAATCCTCATAAGGCTGCAGTTCTCTCGGTTGGTTGTGCATCTTTTTCTTCCACTCAACTTTCTGTTAACATGCTTGGATACAGCACTCTGTGAACAGCCAGCTTCTTTGGCAATGAATGTTTGTGGCTTACCCTCCTTGTGAAGGGTGTCAATGATTGTCTTCTGTCTACTGTCAGATCAGTAGTCTTCCCCATGATTGTGTAGCCTAGTGAACCAAACTGAGAGACCATTTTGAAGGCTCAGGAAACCTTTGCAGGTGTTTTGAGTTGATTAGCTGATTGGCATGTCACCATATTCTAAGTTGTTGAGATAGTGAATTGGTGGGTTTTTGTTAAATGTGAGCCAAAATCATCACAATTAAAAGAACCAAAGACTTAAACTACTTCAGTCTGTATGCATTGAATTTATTTAATACACGAGTTTCACAATTTGAGTTGAATTACTGAAATAAATGAACTTTTCCACAACATTCTAATTTATTGAGATGCACCTATATATTTTTTATACATATTTGTACATACCTACTTTCAAAATAATGCATGTAAATACTGTTATTTTGTAAATTTGATTTATTATTTTATTCAACTTTGTAGATTTTTACAATTCTGATTTAAAAAAAGAAAAAAAAGGAAATCAAAGGTTGATGTCACTTTACAAAAGTCCTTAAAATTTTCTAATTCTGATTTTACATAATTTTTATTAATAATAATAATAATAATAATAATAATAATAATTTGAGAATATTGAAAAATTATCCAGTTTACAAAATAACCATATTTATATTTATTTTGTTATATATTATTTATTTACATTATATGTAAATATTAACCAAAAAAAGTAATATATTATACACATTTATTATATATAAAAAATAAAAATATATTATATAATACATATTTACATTTAGAAAATGGTTATTATTTATAACATAGAAAATATTATTATAATGAAATAAATATTATAATGTAATATAATATACATTTAATATATAAAAATATTTATTAATTATAATAGACAAAAATAAATATTATATGTAACAAAAACAAAATATTTACATATATACTCATATATTTAAATATATACTTATACTATATTAAATTTATATATATTTAATGTTTGTTAATTTATTTAATGTGTGTGTGTGTGTGTGTATATACTGTTTGTTTTTTTAAATATTTTTTTATTTATAATATAAATAATAATTATATTTACATTATTAATAACTATTAATTATTAACAATATCTATTAATAATTCTAAATATTATGTACATTATTATTTATATTATTATTATTATTATTATTATTATTTATTTGTATATATACTGAACGTATTTATTTAAATAATGATTTATTAAATTGAGTTCATGTGACAATGCAGCAATTTGAAAAGTTTCATGAAAAGGTTCATACTGCACACTATTTCACATGCAACTTATACTGCATACTGCACAGTAGTTTCCGTTCAGAACACACGTCAGAGCGGGAAAAGTACTAATGAGACACCTAGTGCGAAAGCACAAATATACAACATAAAGCATAAAAGACACGAGAGAACCGGTTAACTTGGGAGACGTGCTCAAGGAGAGCAGAGATAAAAGGATCTGACGCTAAAGTCAGAGGATCAAAGAAGAACAAACAGGGATAAAAATGCCAAAAAACAGAAATAAACAAGGCACTTGCAAGACATGCAGTCGAGATCACAACAGTTCACATCTCAGCGTGAAGGAAGTCACTGTTTCTCACAGCTCATTGGCTGAGCTCTGCCCCACACAGCCACCAATGGTGTTCAAACAGCCTGTTAGCCTCAGGTGAGGCTCATTAGCATGATTAATAAGCTCAGCACTTAATTGCGACATACAGCCGAACGTATAACTTGTTAATTTACTTTGTATCAGCCATTCTGAAGCGCTCTTCCAAAACCTAGCGAGACGCCTACTTAGACAGCATTCATCCAGCACATTCCCTGTTCCACGAGGCAGGTGGAAAATAACGCCGCCGCAAGAAACCTTGTTTAGACACAAGTTTAAGGCAGCATTGCATCATTCACAAAGAAAATGTGACAAGCTAAGTGAAACAATACTTTAAGATGGTGGATGGCAACTATATGTGATTACGTATTGAAAATTATCAATATAAACAGTCAAAAACATACTAATGCACACAAAAACAGTCTGTACTATGTATTTTTATGTTAATTTGAGTACCATGCTGTTAGCATGTTATCATCAAACTTTGTTCTCATAAATTGAGCTTTTTGCTTCAATACTAAAGTATCGATTAAAAATCTTAACTGAATTAAAAACATTACTCATTTGTATGTGCAAGATATTTTTAACGCTTATTAGAGTATCGTAATGTAAACACGACAACATGCCAACGTCATGCTATAATAAAATCAGCTGAAAGTGCCGTTTCTGAGTATTGCTATTTAGTCATACGTTAGCATCAAACTATTGGAGTATAAATACTTAATGTGCTATTTTATTCAGAACTTGTCTGCACTAACATAAAAATACATAATTTTAGTATTGCGTTGTTAGCTTAGCAACATGCTAAGTATTATTGTAAACAGAGCTGTTTCGTGTCTATACTGAAAATAATTGATGAAATAGTTTAATCTAACTAAAATGACTGACTATTTTACTCATTTGTATGTGAAACAAGGCTTATTAGAGTATTGGAACGTAAATGCGACAATGTGCTAACAACATGCTATAATAAAATCAACTGAAAGTGCCGTTTCTCCTGTGGTTCTCCTGAGTATTACTATTTAGTCACACGCTAACGTCAAACTATTGAAATATAAATAGTTAAACATGTGCTGTTTTATTCAAAACTTGTCTGCACTGTATTTTGTATTTTTTATGCTAATTTGAGTATTGTCTTGTTAGCTTAGCAGCATCATCAACTCTTCCTGAATCAGTTCCAGTATTCTTGTAAACAGAGCTGTTTTGCGTCAATACTGATAAAGTGTCAACTAAAATGTTTAATCCAACTAAAAATGTACATATTTTTAAGGCTTATTAGAGTATTGCAATGTAAACATGACAGCATGCTAACGTCATGCTATAATAAAATCAAGTGAACGTGCCATTTTTCCTGTAGTTCTCATGAGTATGCTATTTAGTCACACACTAGCATCAAACTATTGGAATATAAATGGTTAAAAGTGCATTTTTATTCAAAACTTATCTGTATACATAGTGTATTTGATGCTAATTTGAGTATTGCATTATTAGTTTAGTAGCATTTTATCATCAAACTCTTACAGAATCAATTTTTGTTTCATGTCGATACTGGAAATAATTGCTAAAATATTTCCATCTAAATAAAAGACTGACTATTTTACTCATCATTTGTATGTACAGTGTACTTTTAAGGCTTATTAGAGTATCACAATGTAAACATGACAACATGCTAACGTTGCTATGATAAAATTAACTGAAAGTGCCATTTCTCCTGTAGTTCGCCAATCACTAATAATTGGAATAAAAGTAGTTAAAAATGCACTATTTTACTCAGAACGTGTCTGTACTATGTATTTTTATGCTAATTTGATTATTGCGCTGTTAGCTTATAGTAGCACACTATCATCAAAACAAAAGAATAAAAGAGTCAAAATACTTAAGTCAAATTAAAAATCGACTTTTATTCGTAATATGTGCAACATTTTTTAAGGCTTAGAATATGTAAACATGACAACATGCTATGTCCTACTATAATAAATTGAAAACACTCTCTTGTAGTTCTCATTATCGCTATTTAGCAATATGCTAACATCAAACTAATTGTAAACTTCTTTGTTCTAATACTTATTAGATCAATACTGAGCTGTTTTGCCCAAAACTTGTGTGTTCTTTGTATTTGTCAGCAGCCATATCACCCTGTAGCCCAAGACTGGCTGCTCACTGAAGCTAAGCAGGGTTGAGCTTGGTCAGTACCTGGATGGGAGACCTCCTGAGAAAACTAGGTTGCTGCTGGAAGAGGTGTTAGTGAGGCAAGCAGGGGGTGCTCACCCTGTGGTCTGGGTGGGTCCTAACGCCCCAGTATAGTGACGGGGACACCATACTGTAAAAAGCACCGTCCTTCAGATGAGATGTTAAACTGAGGTCCTGACTCTCCGTGGTCATTAAAAATCCCAGGATGTCCTTCAAAAAAGAGTAGGGGTGTAACCCCGGTATCCTGGCCAAATTTGCCCATTGTCCTCTGACCATCATGGCCTCCTAATCATCCCCATACACTGATTGGCTTCAGAGTGGTGGGCGTTCTGGCGCACTATGGCTGCCATCGCATCATCCAGGTGGATGCTGCACACTGGTGGTGGATGAGGAGATTCCCCCCTTCTATGTAAAGCACTTTGAGTACCCAGAAAAGCGCAATATAAATGTAACAAATTATTATTATTTCCTATGTTTATTAATCACATCATTAGATTAGCAATATGCTAATGTTAAACTTTACCGCAGTCAATTAAGAGTCAGTTCTCATGAGTAGAGCTCTTTTGTGAGGTTCACCTCCCATACAGAGCTGCTGCCTATGAAGTGCACTGCAAATAACTCACTTATGAGATTTGGCTGCCCATGTTGGCAGTCGATAGCATGACGGCTCACTAGCGTTTTGGAACAGAGCTTGAGAGAAACTACTGACTCTCATTATGACTTGAAAGAGAGAGCGAGCGAGAACGCAACGCACAGCTGTGTCTGTAACTGCTGCCCCTGAGCCTGTGGCAAATCCACGCTATGATGGGTATTACCCACAATGCCATGCTCTCTGGCAGGTGCTCAACCGCTTGCAGTGGGTTGGTCAAACATATAATACATCTCTCCACGCGCACACACACACACACACTCTGACAGATACCTCTTGTCAGGGGGGGTTTCTTGACTGGGCGGTACTTCCTGTAGCTCTGGTAGATTGGCAAAGTCGTCCTGCTCGGCCAATCCGATCGTGAGAGAGAGAACCACCATTTTTCCTTCCCTTCACCAAGAAAATGACACACAGAGAGAGCAGTAAAGTGCAGAAAGTAAGAGTTGAGAGCGAGAAGAAACACAAGAAGGAGAAACCGTTAGTATGCAGCAGATATTATACGTGATATTATTTGTGATATTGGCCCCATTCCTCAGTCCGCACTGCACAGTGCACATGTTCTGTTTTACAGCAGCTGATTTACAAATATGTGCTTATTTTCATGTTAATATTCTCTAAAGACCCAAGATAATCAAGAAATGCCATGTGTGCCATCCTCAAAACTAGTTCAAACACAATAAACACCTTGTATACAGACTCAAATCACAGACTTCTCATTAGCAGGTTGCACATTCGCATATCTGTTGTTATATGATGAAACCTTGCAGCTTGAGATATAACACAGCTTTTCTTAAATGGATAGTTCACCCAAAAATAAAAATTCATTATTTACTCACCCTCAGGTTTTTCAAACCTGTATGAGTTTCTTTCTTCTGTTGAGCACAAAAGAATATATTTCAAAGAATGTTGGTTATCAAACTGTTTATGGTCCCCATTGACTTGCATAGTATTTCTTCCCTACTATGGAAGTCAATAGCTACCAGCAATTCTTCAAAATATCTTCTTTTGTGTTCAACAGGCGAAAGAAAGTCATATAGATTTGGAATGTAATGGGTGAGTAAATGATGACAGAATTATCATTTTTGGGTTAACTATCTCTTTAAGGTCCATTCACACCAAGAATGATAACTATAAGGATAACTACAATGATAAATATAATGTTGTCTACGCTAATAACATTCAGTTTATTATAAGCAGGCTGCAGTTGTTGTCTGTCGCTTTAAATGCTCAAGTTCTTTAATGTCAGGTGGATTCTGATTGGTTGTCAATGTTTTTACCTTTCATAAGCTGGAAAAAAATTCGTTCTGAAAGTTATTCCAGCGATATTGGTCCTCTGTTATTATCGTTATAACTGTGGACTCTGCTATCTTTTTAAATTTAGAACGATTTTTAAAACAGTATATTTATCGTTATCATTAGTGTTGGCTCTTTCACTGTATATGACAAAATATATTTATGATGAAATATCTACTTAAAAAATTTCAACCCGATTCTAAAGGCTGTATGTGTGGCCTCGTTTGTTCCTACCAGTACATTTATTTGTAAATATAGAATAAATTTTAGTATAAAAGTTATCGGTAAGTCATGATTTATTCGTGAATATGCAGATTTCATGCATAAACATATGCCTACGCATGCTTAAGGCCAAAGTATACTTCGGCATTTACATGTACATGAGGGTTGGGGTACAATGTGCGTGACGCAAATTCTGTCACCAAAATAGTACGCACGTACTTTACGCGCACCATCCGATTTTCGTACTTTGTTTGCACAGGTTGTGCACATTGACTTAGTATTGCAGTAATCGGTTTTTCCACAAGGTGGCAAAACTGGCCCAGGTCGTTGTTTCACAGTAGAAAATGAAACTAAAGAGATGGAACAAAAATAACAACAAAATAGCAGAGACTGCAACGACAAGAGATGGCCATATTGATGAGTGCTTGTGTGAGAGCATTATGAGAAAACAGCAACTTTAGTTTAAATGAGTACAGAGATATTTTTACTGATCATAACGTCTGGAGAAAAATAGTGTAGGCACAAAGATGAAACATTCTAGAGTGCATGTGTCCACCGCCTGCATTTGCATACACCTCAAACTATACTTTAGCGTACGCATAAAAAAACGAAGTATACTTGGGCTTTTAGGGTACATTTACACAACAACGATGTAGTAAAAACAGAAAAGTTTTATCTTTGCTTTTTGAAAAGATTTGCGTACAAACAACAGCATTGTCAAAACGTTCTCCATTTACACGGATCTACCAAAACGACTAAAAGTGCTGTATTATGCATGCCAGGCCAGTATAGTTCCTGTTTCTTTACAAAGTGACACTACGTACCTGCGCACAGACTGAAAACATAATACATATGTGCGTTACATCACTGTTTTCACAAATTCAATTTCACAATTTGCAGTTTTACATTTAAACAAAATTAACATTTCATGTCAGATTTGTTTGTATGTTTAATGTTAGGTTGTAATTTGCTTTAAAGCACAATCATGTGTTTTGCTAACGTTTAGGTATGTAAATTCCAATCAGACAACATTTTATGTCGTGCTCTGTGTGAATAGTTCTCCGGTCATTCCAGTCACGTTTAAAGCAGCTCTCGGTGTGAACAGGCCTGTAAACACTCAAACTCACATTCTCTGGCACACACACATTGATTGACTGTCCTCTTCACTCAACACATTGTCTGGATCCTCTCTCTGCACCTGTCTCACTCTCTCCCTCTTTCACTGGTGTTTTCATCTCTCTCTCCCTCTCTTCAGCCTTAATTGAGGGCCGTTAGAGAGATCTGGACTAATTGTTTCTATTTGAGAGTGCCGTGTGTGTGTGAGGTGTCAACACTGAGCTGCTGCTTTCTGGGTCACTGCTCACCCTCTGTCTCCTCTCCTTTCCTCTCCTCTCTTCTCTTCTCTTCTCTTCTCTTCTCTTCTCTTCTCTTCTCTTCTCTTCTCTTCCTTACATTCTTCATTTTTCTCTCTCCTTACAAATCCCCCTCATCTCTGAGCCTCAACCTCTCTCTAATATCCTGCTATTAAACTCCTCTTAAACAGCTTTTGAAAGCCGACGTCTCTCCCTCCTGATCTTAAAGGAACAGTTCACATCAAAATTCTTAGGTTGACCAACTGCATATTGCTACAATATTGTTTGTTTATATATACATACATACACACACACACACACACACACACACACATATATATATATATATATATATATATATATATATATATATATATATATATATGAGCAATATCACATTCGTATAAGTGCAATATGGATGTATATCGCACGGCTGTGATTCAGCCATAGGTAATCACAGCCGTGCGATATACAGCCATATCACACATCTACGAGTGTGATATTGTGTTTATACAACAGTTCGACGGCACGAGTGTGTAAATAAATTAGAAACAACAACGAAGAACTACTTTGTGCAGAACTACTTCCTTCCGCCACAGATTTAAATCTAAAGTTGACCGTTTAACAGCTGACCCCAAGCCTCTGTTACTAATTCCAAAACGTCTCTTTAGAATTAGTAACGAAGGAACATTGAGTTGCTTCATTGAAAACTTATTGTATTACTGTAGTAAAAGCTTGTATTATGTAGAGTGAAGTATTATGAGAGAGAGATGGACTGAGCGACTGTGATTACCTGTATCTGATACAGCATCTCCTACAGACACTAAAACATAAGTCTGAATGTCCACTGAGGAAATCTTTGTCGTATCTCAATATCCTTTCATCCGTTAAGCGTGATTTGTGATGACAGCACTGCTCATTTGTTAGCCGCGTCGTTGTTGAAAGTAAAAATAACTTCTGTTCACAAAAGTGTTCATTTTTCAAAGTAAAAGTCTTTACTGCAGCGCTGACTCATAAAAACAGTCTCTTGCTGCCATCTAATGGCGGAACCATGTAATTAAAATCACCATCATGAGCACGCACCATGCCTCAGTACTAAACACTATTATTACATACTATTATTACTTATATAAAATATTATTTATTGAATAATCATATTTACTGTAATAACAACAACAACAGCCATCATAAAAGTTGCTAGGCAATTCAGCCAACCGTACAAAGACAGCGCGATATACAGAATTGAATTTAAATAAACATGATAATATTTTGCCAAAACTATTTGCTCTGGAACAAATAATAGTTTAATGAGACCAAAGACTGGCCGTTAGATTTACCCAAAACTAATTATATATCATGTTTAACCACAATAGACACATCAGAGCCAGCGGTAAATTCCAGAAGATCTGGCTGCGGTCAGGCACTCTCTGTGGGTGTAATGAGTTCTGAACGGCCACTGAACAGATGGATCTCTCGTCTCCGAAAACGTCGAAGCATAAATTTTGAAATAGACCTTATCTTTATTAACAAACCGCATATTTGAAGTCCAAGCAAGCACATTCTTGCCTAAAAAACTCTTAAAACTGCATTCCATGACACAAAACAGTATTATTTTTAAAATTATAGTGGATTTGGCCATCCATGACACTCGCTGTGAGAAATATGGCAACTTTGGCAAGCGGAGTAATACAAACGGTGAAGAGGACGAGGAGCTCTGTTGGACTCCAATATCGCATACCTATCAGCCAATCAGATTCAAGAACCAGAAAGAACTGTTGTATAAATGTGTATGTATGTGTATATACACATACATATATATGTATATATATATATATATATATATATATATATATATATATATATATATACACACAGTGCCCTCCAAAAGTATTGGAACAGTAAAGACAAAATTGCTCTGTTGGCTGTGGAGTCAAGACATTTGCAAACATGATTAAAAGATGAATATGAGACAAAACTACAGAATGTCACTTTTTTTTATTAGCCGTTTCAACGCACACGTTTTACCAAATAAAAAGAACAGCACTTTTAGAGTTCATCCCACTCATTGATGTGAGCATAAGTATTGGGACAGTTGAACAAAAGGCAGATATAAAAGATTAAAAGCTATTATTTAGTTGCAGATCCCTTGCGCACAATCACAGCAGTGAGTCTGTGACCCATAGACATCACCAGACTCTTGGTCTCATCCTTTGAAATACTTTTCCCAGCCTTTAAGGCAGTCAATTCCAATTGTTGCTTGTTTTGGGGAGTTTCTGTCTTTACTCTCCTCTTCAGCTGGTGAAATTCATGTTCAATTGGATTTAAATCTGGAGATTGACTTGGGCAATCTAAGACTTTCCATTTCTTTGCCCTTATAAATTCCTTGACTGAACTGGCAGGGTGTTTTGGGTCATTGTCCTGATGCAATATGAAGCACTTCCCAATGAATCTGGTGGCATTTTCTTGAATATTGGTAGGCAAGATGGTTTTGTACCCTTCCAAATTCATTCTGCTACTGTCATCATACATTAAGTCATCAGTAAAGTTGAGAGGGCCTGTTCCAGAGACAGCCATGACACCACCTCCACCATGCTTTACAGATGAGGCTATATGCTTGGGATCTTTTGCAGTTCCCTTTTTTTCTCCACATTTTTGCTTTCCCATCACTTAGATAAAGGTTCATCTTTGTCTCATCGGTCCATAAACACAGTTCCAAAACTCTTCTGGCTCACCTTTGTGCTTTTTTGCAAACTCTTATCTTGCCTTTCTATTTTTGGTGCTGGTCAGAGGTTTGCATCTAGCTGTGTAGCATCTGTAATTCTGTGTCAAAGTCTCCTGAGGACAGTAGATTGTCAGAGCATCACGCCAGCTTTCTGGAAGTTGTTGGTGATTTTACAGACACGTCTTTTAGGGTTCATTTTCACAGCTTTTATGATTTGTCTGTCATCAACTACTGTTGTTTTCTCAGCCGATCAGGTCGTTGTTGGTTGCTGGTGTCGCTGGTGGTTTCCAAACTCTTGATTTCTCCATGCCCTTTGTTTTTGTTATAGCTCTAAATGACTTCCTCTTTTCTTTTAGCATCCAAATTGCTTGCTTTTCTCTCAAAGTCAGCTCCTTCATCTTCATCGTGGTTTGTGTGTGTCATCATCGAATGCAAGATTCAGAATGCAGAAGTAATGGATATAACTGATAAGACACATTCCCTGCTTTTAATATCTGAAGAATGAATGCAACAGGACACAGCTGATCACTTAGAAAGACCTGTGAGGCAACTGTTCCAATACTTATGCTCACATCAGATAGGGGGATGAAACTCTAAAAGTGCTATCCTTTTTATTTGGTAAAACATGTATGTTGAAACGGCTAATAATAAAATGTGACATTCTTGTCTCATATTCATCTTTTAATCATATTTGCAAATGTCTTCACTCCACAGCCAACAAAGCAATTTTGTCTTTACTGTTCCAATACTTTTGGAGGGCACTGTATGTATGTGTATAAGTGAGTACACCCCTCACATTTCAGCAACCATTTTATTATATCTTCTCAAGGGACAATACTATAAAAATGAAACTTGGATATATTTTAGAGTAGTCGATGTGCAACATGTATAGCAGTAAAGATTTACTGTCCTCTGAAAATAACTCAACATACAGCCATTATTGTCAAAATAGCTGGCAACAAAAGTGAGTACACCCTAAGTGATAGCAGCTATATGTCGTTTAACCATGCAAAGCCACATGTCCTATTCATCAAGTACATGTTTTTGTCTGCTTAACAGGACTATACAAATTTGTGTATCTTGTATTAGAGCAGTTAAAATTTGGTGCTTTGAGTACAATTCTCTCATAATGACCACTGGATGTTCAACATGGCACCTCATGGCAAAGAACTCTGAGGATCTGAGAATTAGAATTGTTGCTCTCCACAAAGATGGCCTAGGCTATAAGAAGATCAGTAACACCCTGAAACTGAGTTACAGTACAGTGGTCAGTGTCATACAGAGGTTTTCCAAGACGGGTTCCACTCGGAACAGGCCTCGCAAGGGTCGATCAAAGAAGTTGAGTCCTCGTGGTGTGCGTCAGTTGCAGAAGCTGGCTTCAAAAAACATACGCATGAGTGCTGCCAGCATTGCTTTAGAGGTTGCAGAAGTGAAAGGTCAGCTTGTCAGTACTCAGACCATACGCCACACACTGCAACAAGTCGGTTTGCATGGCCGTCGTCCCAGAAGGAAGCCTCTTCTGAAGCTGGCTCACAAGAAAGCCTGCAAACAGTTTGCTGAAGACAACCTGTCCAAGAGCATGAATTACTGGAACCATGTCCTGTGGTCCGATGAGATTAAGATAAACTTGTTTGGCTCAGATGGTGTCCAGCATGTGTGGTGACGGCCTGGTGAGGAGTACCAAGAAAATTGTGTCTTGCCTACAGTCAAGCATGGTGGTGGTAGCATCATGGTCTGGGGCTGCATGAGTGCTGCTGGTACTGAGGAGCCGCGGTTCATTGAGGGAAACATGGATTCCAACATGTACTGTGACATTCTGAAGCAGAACATGATGCCCTTCCTTCAGAAACTGGGTTTTCCAACATGATAATGACCTCAAACACGAGGCCAAGATGACAACTGCCTTGCTGGTGAAGGTGAAGGTGATGGAGTGGCCAAGTATGTCTCCAAACCTGAACCCTATTAACCACATGTGGGGCATCCTCAAGCGGAAGGTGGAGAAGCGTCATGTGTCTAACATCCAGCAGCTCCGTGATGTCATTATGGAGGAGTGGAAGAGGATCCCAGCAACAACCTGTGCAGCTCTGGTGAATACCATGCCCAGGAGGATTAAGGCAATGCTAGATAACAGTGGTGCTCACACAAAATATTGACACTTTGGACACAGTTTTGAAATGTTCACTTAGGGTGTACTCACTTTTGTTGCCAGCTATTTTGACAATAATGGCTGTGTGTTGAGTTATTTTCAGAGGACAGTAAATCTACACTGCTATACATGTTGCACACTGACTACTCTAAAATAAATCCAAGTTTCATTTTTATAGTATTGTCCCTTGAGAAGATATAATAAAATAGTTGCTGAAATGTGAGGGGTGTACTCACTTTTTTGAGATACTGTATATATATTACACGCGCACACTCACTTGTACATTATTGTACAAGTGTGTGTGTGTGTGTAATATATTACACACATTATTTTTGTTATTTTATTATTGTTATTTTTATTATTAGATTATTATTTAATATTTTGTATTTTTCTATTATTTATACTATTATAGATTAATAATTATATTGTAGTAATTATTATTTTATATATATTTTTAATTAGCCTTTATTTTCATACTTTCCGTTTTCATTTTGTGTTGTGTTTTTGGTATATTTATTACTATTATTATTATTATTATTATTATTATTATTATTATTATTATTTTAAATATTACTACTTCAGTTTAATTTCACTTAGATTTATTTTAATTAGGTTTTATTCATTAAATTTAGTGCTTCAAATTACACTTATTTAAGTTTTGTAATTTTTGTTTAAGTTTTGAATTCAGTATTATTCAGTATTCAATTTATTTTATTTCAGCATGATTTCAATTAACAATACCTTTTTAATAGTTTTAGTTAATAATAATAATAATAACCCTGATATATATATATATATATATATATATATATATATATATAAAATAAAAAATAAATATTTAAAATATACATATATATACAATAATTAACTTAAGAAATGAAGATAAAATATATAAAAGAATAATATATAATATATATAAATATATGTATATAAAATGTATTAAATGTAGATATATATTTTTATTTGAATTATTTTGTCTTCATAAGTTATTAGAATTAAAAAAAATCTTTAGCAATACTATTAAATGTCATCTTTAGCAAATCTCAAAATGAATATTAATTTTTTTATGCTATGCTACACTATATTATATTATTTTTATTTTTCATATTATTCATATTATGTTGTTGTGATGCCTAAAAATTTAAAACGGCTAATTTTTTTTAGCATATTATATTTAATTAATTAAATATTTTATTCAGGAAAATATGTCCAGGCAAATGTTTTTACATACCTATGGTATACATTCTTCAAAATATCTCCCTTTATTTTCCACAAAAAAATAACAGTATACATATTTGAATGTGAAGGAAACAATGGCAGTATTTTCATTTTCAGCTGAGCTATTCCTTTAAGTCCTAACCTCATCATATGTTATTATGATCTCTTGTTCTTCCTTTCCTTCTCCTCCCATCTAAAGTGGTTTTAATACTCTTCATCCCTCCCCCTCCACTTCCCCATCTTCCATTTTTCTTCTCTCTCCTGCTGTAAATCCATCCGTTCCTTCATATTCTCCTGGGCTTCCCTCCATTTTGGCACACTCCGGCTATTTTTACCTTTCAGAATTTAATGGCTGCAAAAAATAGCTCCTGGCTGGTGCAACTACACACTCGCACATGTACGACACACACTCGTGCGCGCAACAGACAGGAATCATTATTGTCAAAGCAATAAAAAGAGCCACTTTTCCAGTGAGAGCCGGACGGGCAAATGTTCGGGGATGTTCACAGGACTGTCGCTGACCACTGATAACACACCAACAACCCTCAATTACACCCCACCTCCCCCTTCCTCTCTTTCTTTCTTCGTCCTCCCTTTCTTGTTCTGCTTTTCTCTGTCTCCATGTCAGACCCAAAGCCATGTATGTGTGTCAATGACATCCCCCTTTAACCAGCGGAGATTAAATATTTAGTCTTCCCAGCGTAAGCGGAACAAGGATGTTTTGGGAATGGCATACTTCCATACTACGCACATTGTTCGCAGATTGTGAATTGTTCGTATGCATGAAATTATTTACAGTATGCAAACCTCAAGGACTACTGTATTTCAGAATGCAACGTATTTTGAACTCAAAGGAATATCATTGACCCTATTTTGTCTCTTTCTCTAGGGCATTATTTTAGGGTTTCTGCAGGTAAATTTAAGATTTTTTAAAGACCTTAATAAGATCAAGTAAAGACAATTTAAGGAATAAATTGAGGAGAACACAATATGTCAGTATGATCTCTACATAATAAATGTCTATGGAGCACACAAGTTATATTAGCAAATGCATTTTCCAAAAGATCTCTATCACTTTTTAATTCATTTTACAAAAAAAAAAAAAACTTCCTCAGTATCTTCGCATTTTTATACCTGTTTTCCAGTGCAAATGTCAAAAGATTCTTATCTCAAGATACACTGACAAGAGGCAAAGTCTTGTTTTCTGAGAAACTGGTCAAAATAAATTGAGTTTATGAATAAAACACAAACAAATATTTGCCAATGGGCTCAGAAAAATCAAATTAATTCAAAGGGAAAACAAGTTTTTATATTCCATTGACAAATAGTTATGTTTTTAAGCATAAACTTGATTAATTTTGTTGAATTTTTCAGAAAGCAAGACTTCATATCTTCATTTTGCTTCTTAACTAGTAACTGTATCTTGATTTAAGGGTGTTTAGATATTCATACTGGAAAACAAGGCATAAATACTGAGGAAGATTTCATTTTTAGCAATGCATGCAACATTTAATGCCATGACTTGAATCAATTTAAGACTTTCTGCTTTTATTTTAAGAGCTTTATAAGGCCTTAATTTGTGAAAGGGCCAATTTAGTCTTCAAGATATCTTTAAGAGCCTGCAGAAACCCTGTTATTTGATCAAACCACCAAAATTTGGCGTAAAACTGGTAAAATAGTGAAATTAAACATGCAACATAGTCATTTCATGTGATAACAGTGTAGCAAATGCTATTCTAAACCTTCACTCAGACTCTATTTTCCCACTTTCTTTCTCTTTTCTTCCTCTGTCTTGGAGTAACAATCCATTTTGAGAGTAATGATTCGGAGGACAGAAAATCAATGCTTCAGGGTTAACGTGAATCTGTAGCGAAGACTTTAACCTCAACACCTGCTTGCGTATAAACACAATCAACACACATACAACTAAAAACAAAAAAGTATAACCAAACATACACATTTAAAGGAATAGTTCACCCAAAAATATACTCATATTACAAACCCCTATGACAAACTTTTTTTCTACAGTAGCTTTTTCCCCAATACATTATTATATAATTATATAAATGAAATGATGCATCTCCAAAGGCAGACAAGCTGCAAAAATTCAGAAAAGCACATTTAAAATTGTCCATACAACTTGTGTGCTATATTATAAGTCTTCTGAAGTTATACAAACTACTTTGACTACTTTTATAGTGCTTTTTTTGTCCATTTTGTCCAAAGAACAGCATCAACATCATACAGGTTTGGAACGACATGACAGTGAGTAAATGATGACCGTAATTAAAATAAAACTGAAATAAAATAAAAAATAAATGTTATATGAAAAACAGATGGAAAACAGAAATGCTGCAAATAACTGAAATAAGTTGAAGTACTAAAATATGACATAAACTAAAAGGAAAACTGAAAACATAAAAATAAAAATAAAAGCTAATTAAAATTATGAGTAAATACTATAATAGTATATAAATAATACTAAAATAACACTAACTACTCGTTCAATCACTGCACAAACCTGGAAAAAAGAATGAAGAATATGTATTAAATAAACACAAGATGTGCGTCTGAAAAATGAGCATGTAAATATCATGTGGCACGGGTTAATGGCATTTGTAGAAAATATCCAGCAGCCTTTCACTAGAAAGTCTTTTTCAAACCTGTCATAAAAAGCTGTTGACCTAGCAGCACGTGAAGACACCTAGCTATTCATCACTGAATCGCTGTGTTTAAATGTGAAAATTACAGACCTTCTCTCGCACCGACCCCGTTCAGGAAAGCATCTATTATAATTCAATTAAATGCGTCACAACAGAGCCAAATGTCACATACGCACAACTGAGGCAGGCTTACAAATTCAACCATGTTACATCACTTGAGAAGCATGAAATCCATCAATCACGCCGATTTGCTGTGTGTTCACGTGTGGATAATCTTGGGAAATTAGATGATGTTCAGTCGCGTTAATTGTTTGTCATTTGAGCTGAGACCTGCCCTCCCTTCCTCCGCAGGTCACGCAGCGGCAGGCGGAGAGATTTACGGAGACGGAGTTAAACGCCGTTATATAAACCCAACCAGAGCGTCTATTGAAGACCTGTAGCCCCTGTCAAGCCGTTGTTATGTGCTGCGGTCGGTTGATAGTCTGCAGTCCTGTTCGCTCAATAAATCACGGCTATTCTAGGGCATTATGTTTCAGAATTCGAATAAACAACCCTGTTTGAAAAGAAAAGACCAAGCATAAGTGTAACGAAGGGATATTAAAAGGATGGTTGACCAAAAAAATGAACATTTTGCCATCATTTACTCACTCTCATGCCATTCCAAACCCCATATGACTTTTTTCTTCCATGAAACACAAAATCTATAAAATATCTTATGTAGAATATCTGTAAAAAAAAAAAAAAAAAAAATCTCATTTGCATATGGGCATTTTAAAACTTGGGATGTCGTTCATGTTCACAGTTTAATTTAAAAATGCAACATTTGAGAATATTCACTAAATTCAGTAAATACGACTGGCATAGAAGTATAAATATGACTTCAGAAGACTTAGAATATAGTGCACAAGTTGTATGAACTACTTTTACTGTGTTTAGAAATAAGAAAGATATACTGTTGTGGAATTACAGTACATGATAAAAATAACATTTTGGAGTGAACTGTCCCTTTAAACGCATTAAACATTCATGAACACACTCACACACCGGCAAACACATGCCAAAACACAAACGCATGTGCTGACACACATACATAATATTAGTCCCGGTACCATATCTCCAGCGGTCCCCTGAGGTCCTAAAATGTGACATATTTAAACCAGCTGAGGCAGGCCACACACAAGGCAATATTCAGCCCTATAAAACAGAACGTCATAAAACAGCACATCAGTGCAGAGTGCTGAGGGAGGGGGGTGATATTCTGCTGTGGGGCTGAAATATAGTGTGACAGAATGAACGACTGTCTGACAGGGTCTGGAGACAGACAGGTGCAGAGGAAGAGAGACAGAGGCGAGGACAAACAAGAAGAGGCACGAAGATCATTTTCAGCTGAACTCTGGGAGATTTACACTGTTTTAATAGCTCTATTATTACCAGTAATAAAGCAGGGCTAGACTAGTATTTATGACATGTCCCAGAGAAAGGGAACTGATGTAGTCTTGAGATATTTCCCAAATAATGCACAAGCTCTCATAAAAATATGCAAAAACTGTACCTTTAGGTTCACCCAAAAATGAATGATTTCTTTTATGGAATACAAAATAAGATGTTTTGGAGAATGATGATTTACCACTGCTCTTTTCCTTACAATGAAAATGAATGACGACGGACACTTTTGAGCTTTAAAAAAGACAAAAAGCACAATAAAAGTAGTCCATACGACTAGTACACTATAATCTAAGTCTTTGTACAAAGAACAGACTAAAATTTAAGTAATAACATGAAATCTGTGAGACACATCTTGATATGGTATATTTGAACATACAAGAACGCAAATGAAAGTTCAGAGATGTGGCGAACCTTTGTAACAAATATGACTTATATTTTGATCTGCTCCAGACACAAAGTTATCATTTCACGTCAAAAGATTTGGAAAACAGTACAAGAGTCAGCTGGATCCCTGTTATGGTGCTTCTTTGTCACTTTTTTATCTTTACAGCACAAAGTCACTGCATGCATTCATTTTATGGAAAAGAGCAGCGTGATCATTCCACTAAATATCTCTTTTTCTGTTCTACTGAAGAAAGAAAGTCATATGGGTTTGGAATGACATGAAGGTGAGTAAATGTCAGAATTTTCATTTTTGGGTGAACTATTCCTAAACCAGGGGTTCCCAACCACATTCCTGGAGCCCCACCAACCCTGCATATTTTCTCTTCAATCAAACACACCTGATTCAGATCAACTTTAGTAGAGACTCCAAGACCTGAAATAGGGTGTGTCAGACAAAGGAGAGACACAGTGTACAGTGAAGGGGGGGCTCCAGGAATGTGGTTGGGAACCACTGTTCTAAACAATTGGTAAATTACTTAGACAAGACTGATGAAGTTAGGACATGCAAATACAGAACAAACAGGCATGCACAGGACAGACCCACACAGGAAGCGACTTACAGGAAGTTGTATGAGTTTGGAATAACATGAAAATTAGGAACAACTTTGAAGTTAGGACATGCAAATATAGGACAAAAAGGCATGCACAAGACAGACCCACACAGGAAGCAACTTACAGGAAGGATTTAACATCCAGGCCTCGTTTCTTTATCTGACCCATCATGTGATCCACACTGCCGGGGTTCCCGTGAGAGGCCTGCCCCCCAGCACCTCCTGACCTATAGCGTGAAGCTCCGCCACCTGCCGGGCCGCCCCTGGAGCTCCTTGAACCGGCCCCGCCTCCACCCCCAGGCCCCGCGCCCCCGCCCCCTCCGCTACCTGGCTGGGTGTGCAACTGACCCAAACTCTGAGAGATGGGCGGCCTGCTGGCCAAATTTGGGGCTGGAGCCTGGATCAACGGTTGCTGGAGGCTCTGCTGACGCAGCAAAGTGCGGGGCCGAGGCGTTGCCCCTGTTGATGGGATGTTGTCCAAGGTCTCGTCAGAGGATAGGGCGTGGTCGGATAAACTGTGCGGGCAGAGGAGGAGAGAGGGCAAAGAGCGAGACGAAGAAGGGCGGGAGCGACAGAGGGAGGGACGAGGAAGGAGGAGGAGAGAAGGTGGGACAAGTACAAAAGGGCGGGGACGAGGAGAAGGATCCGAGGAGGATTTGGAAGGGGTCGGAGGAGGATCAGGGGATCCGGATGGGCATGGAGGAAGGGGAGACGACAGGTTGAAAGGAAAGAGTTCGGAATCCGGGTGAAGGAGAGTCAGGGAGTCGGTCGAAGACACAAGAGGCGATAATGGAGACATAGAGGAGGACGAGAGGTTCAGGGACGGATGGGGGCAGAACGGAACAGCCAGAGAGGAAAAGGACAAAGAAAAGATGGTGTCGTCAGAAGGAGAAGGGGGTAGAGGAGCAGAAGAAGAAGAAGGAGGTGGAGTGCGAGGTGTAGGTGGGGAGAGGAGGAGAAGGAGACAAAAGGAAAGAAGCGTCAAACAGAGGCAGTAGCCACCGTAACACAGGTAGCAGAAGAGACCACAGCCGCCCTGGTCTGCATGAGTTTGCAAGTGCGTGTGTCCGTTCCCGGCCCGAGGGTGACTTCCTTGAGCCGACGGCGAGCGGTGAGCGTGCGTATGTGCCTGGGAGGCGTGTGAGGCCTGCTTGCGACCCACTCCCGTGCGTGCCTGACTGGATCGCGGTGTGTGACGCGTCTGCCCTGATCGAGCGTGCGCATGTGTGTGCCGCGGCGTGTGTGGCGTCAGTCGGCTGCTGCCGGTTCTTCCGGGAGACTGTTTTTTGGTCTGCTGAGAGCCTCCCATCTTCACACATCCCTCTCCTCCCTTTCTTCTCTTAATGTCGTTTCTTGCGACACTCGTTTTAAGTAACGCCACAGCCCCCTGTGTCTGTTCAGCAGCCAACCAACTACTCTGGCTCATCCGTCATTCTTTTGTCCTCTCCGCCCCTCCCTTCGCAATTACATCCCTCCGTTTTGCTCATTAGCCCTGTTTCACTCTCATCTCAAAACTGTGTCAAATTCACCTTGGAAACTTCACAATGAGTTTCACCTGAGCTATGAACATGATTCCTATAAACATTCCCTGGCTATTCTATCCCAGAGGTCCACAACCACCGGGTCGCAACTCAGTACCGGGCCGTGGAAGAGTTGCTACTGCATTGGAAAAAATGTGTATGGATATGACACTCTGTTATTTATTTTGCATTTATGATTGTTCTAATTATTCTGTATTTTCGTTTGTTGTATGCGATTGCTATGGAGTAACAATTTGACGATTTCATGTAAATTATGTAAATGTTCAGTTAGTAAATGATTGTTCTGATCTGTCATATATATTAGGGGTTGATATATATATATATATATATATATATATATATATATATATATATATATATATATATATATATAATATATTATATATATATATATATATAATATATAATATATATATATATATATATATATAAATAAACCACCATATCCCCTCCAGCCGGTCGAGCCGAGAATATTTTCAAAACCTAACCGTAGTATAAAAAAGGTTGGAGACCCTTGTTCTATCCCATTTCAGCTTGCTCAATCCCACAGACAAAATGTGCACAAATTGTACCTTTAGGGTACAACAGCTTGTCACTGGGGCAGTATCCTTAAAGGAGGAGTGTCCAGTCCTGCTCATGGAGGGTCACTGTCCTGCAGAGTTTAGCCACAACCCCACTTAAGCCTGAGACACACTGTACGATTTCGGCTGTCCCAGACGAAAGATTGGTATCGTGAAACAATCGTGGCAATTTCTGTGATCGTGGCTCCTAATTGGTGGTCCTGTGTCGTACAGTGAGAGAGGTTCAAAGACAGGCGTTGTGGCAGTCTTGTGACCAAAGATGGCCTACGATAATTTTATGACAGTGTCAGAAATTCAGCATGATCATCGCACAGTGTGTTTGCTGCTACGACCCACGTTTACTTACCAGCCAATAAAAATGCGACATCAAATCAACGCGGTATGGCGCTAAAACATAAAAATGCTTCTTTCACCGCTTCCACTTTTTTTTCTGTCCTGAAATGCTGCCTTCAAATACAATGTGACGCTCAAGTGATTTCGGTTGCAAAAACACAGACGCATTTGAGAGTTTCTCACTTTTCACTTCACGGGAGATATTTTTAATCAGGGCTTGAAAACTAAAAAAAAAGTCAATCGGTTCACTCCGAGCAGAATCGATATTTTAACGTTTCTGTTCCTGCGTTCCTCTGTATTATTACCGTTCCGAAACCGGTTCGAGTAAAAAAAAATAACGGTTAATAACGTTATTTTTTAAAATTGTATTTGCCTGTAATGATAATAATAATAATAATAATAATAATAATAATAATAATAATAATAATAAAGTACAGTGTTTTCTTTACACAAAAACAAAAATAAAGGAAAAAAAAACAGCATCATCTTTTCTAGATTTGCCTAAATATAGGCTACTAAACAAAAGAAAAAAATCTATTAATGCTTTAAAGACATTAAGGTATTTTTAAAGATATTTAAAAATGTTTGCTGCATTGTTTTAAAAAAAAAAACACTACTTGTATAAAATTGCGTTTTGAGGAAAAAAAAACATAGGCTAAGTCGTGTCACATTTTATTAGGCTATACATTCAGAAATTATGTAGGCTAAAATGCCGGTAAATCAAAAATGTTTACAAACATTATAAACACAGTTATTAGTTTCTCTCCACAACAAATCCTCTAAACTTAAGGCTATAGCCTATAGGCTATAAAAACCAAAAAAAATTAAAGGTGAAACTGATGCCTACCTCTCTCATTCGGCACGAATCCAAATGTTTCCATATTCACGCCATATCTGGATGCTAAAATATTATTTATTATAGGCTTTGTACTTTCATCGACATAAAACATCATCCTTATATCAGCACAGTGAGGCGACGGTCACGCTGAACGCAACAGATTGGATAACGGAGCACTGTAACTTTTTATACGTTCCTTTAACTGTATTTTATTTTAATAATGAACAGGCTGCAAAGTTGCAAAAATATTGTGTCTTTGTGCGCGTGAGGCGCCAGCGCGATACGGCCATAGCAACGCTGGTTGGTTACAGATGCGACATCATTCAAAACTGTCAAGCTTTTGCAAAACAAATAAAACTACTTTCTGCCGTCTCGTTTTCCTTTCCGAGAACTTTGGAATGCGTCACAATGAACCGTAGGCGTAAATCAGCATATATATTTTTTCTTTGGTTTCGTTAATCTGTCAATGATTTAAGTGAAATATATTATGTAAGTCTATAGTTTTATTCTGTTTTCTCCATTCACAGAAGCGCTGCAGGTGCGTAAGATCTGTTGAATCCATCAGTCCTCGGATAAACTCTAACGCCGGTACATTGCGACTTACCTATGACGAGCTCACAGCTGAGCGCGCGGGCATTTGACTCGTTGGATGCATCAGCGTCACATTTGCATAGTCTAGCAACTTGAATTCCTGATTGGTTAACAGCAAATTTCAAATATTAAATGGAACGATAAAATAACGTTATTTACCGGTTAATGGCCATTTCAAATTTTCGATTATGTTCGGAACTATAAAATTTGATTTCGTTTCTGTTTTTGGTTCTGTTCCAGTCAAAATTTAGTTCGTTTCCGGTTTTCGTTTTCGTTCCTTGAACCGGTTCAGAGCCCTGTTTTTAATGGTTTTGCATCATAACAAAGAGCACATTCGGTGTGTAATTGATGCTTTCCTCATGAAATGTCATTGTTGCACGAACTTTATTTTACAGTCTTGCTCTGCATGTATGTACTATGTACTTATTATAGTAACTACACTAAACCTAACCTTAACCCATGTAGTTACCTTATATTACAGTAAGTACACGTAAATGCACAATGCATACTGTCAAAATAAAGTTCCCAAGTGTTCATGTGGCCCTTCATCTTGTAAATAAAATCATTCGGACAGGAGCTGAAGGCAGGATCCTCCCATTTTTGAGCATTTTTGATCTGGATATGCAGAGTAAAGGTTAAGTTCACTATCCAGAGCATCCCAATGGTTGCAGTTCTTTTTCAAACCGATCCCAATTTGTTATTATTGCTCTATCCTTTATCACATTAATGTTCACAGACATAAAAGACTGTATTACATGCAACAGTAGCCTAAAACAATGACTAACTAGCTATTTGACTATTAGTTAATATTATCTTCTTATTCAGTGTGTTATATTAACATTTTTTTCCTTTCATCCTTCACAGCGGGACCAGGAACATGTATTAATAAAGTAAACAGGGACAAATTTGGTTTCATGTTGACATTAATGAGCTGGCATAGGGCGTAACTGGCACCGGCTCAACTGGTTAAGCTGGTAAAGGGCATCAGGTAGTTGCAGGACAAACACCAGGGGGCAAAACAAGCGTAGTGGAGAGTAAGAAAGAGAGACTGAGGAAGAGAGAGACCGGGAAAAGGGGGGTGAGACACAAACACAAGAGACAGACACATATAGCTGCCTGAAAATAGAATCCAATTACTGACAGAGAAAAACAGAGGGCGTGTTGAGAGAGAGAAGGAGAGAAGAACGAGGACTGGTGGTATGGATGGAGTGTGAGAAGAGAGATGTGAGACGAAGAGAGAATATGTGAGGTGCTGGAGGAGCGGAGGTGTTAGCGAAGGGTGTGAAGACAACTTAAATTGAGCCCCCTGTGTGTATGTGTGAGCAACACTTGCTGTGTGAACGTCTACACAAGCGGCACACGGATACAGTAGCATTGTAGCAGCTCTGGGTTTGTTTTGGTTTGTCGAGGTTTGGTACCTTATTCACGTCTCACCTGGTTAATTTGTTCATTCCTTTGGTGTATCTTGTTGATTAATCTTGTTATGGTCAACATGAAATCAAAATTGTCCCAACTTACATGCTTATTACATGTTCTTGGTATTATGTTGTACAATTCATCAGTGGTTTGTCTCTAAAATGAAACAAATTTTGTTATTTAGTGACTGCTTTTCACAATCCAGTACACAAATCTGATGAATAAAATAACCCATGTGGATTAATGATTAAATAAATAAATAAGATGGCCAGATTACATTTCAAATATATGCTAAATATGTTGTAAACTGCATGGCTAAATGAAATGTTTTTCAGACGTGAAAAGATATATTTCTTTTAAACTTTTAAATGTCAAAAATATATTACAGAATGTACTTTAATATAACAGTATAAATGTATCTAGACTGACAATATACAAACAAAAAAAGCCCCAAAAATAATGTAAATAATGTAAAGAGCTTTGCTTAAAGAATGTTTTTCAAATATTAAAAGTATACATTTTTAAATCATCAAAAGCCAAAATATATTACAAAATGTAATTCAAGGGCCAAGAAAATATATTTCCAATCATAAAATACATTTTTCATAAATGCAAAAAATAGACAATATAAAGGTATTTGGATACAATATACAAAAATGGCCCAAATTATTTGTGAAATATGCTGTAAACAGCACATCTTAATTAAATATGTTTTTCAAACCTTTAATTGCAAAAATATATTACTCATTGTATTTAATGGGCAGGAAAATACATTTCCAATCATAAAATATGTCTTGGTAAATGAAAAAATATTCAATATAAATGTATGTAGACTGACAATGTACAAAAAAAGAAAGAAAGAAATACAAGTAACTAAAACTTACTGAAAATATATTTATGTAAATATGTTGTAAAATATGTTAGCAATTTTTCTATATTTTCATTTGATATTCAATATTTTTTAATATATAAACATTTATTTATTTTTAATTTATTTATTTTATTTTGCTTATTTATTTTACTGATGTATGGGAAGTCTCACCCAACTTTTTTTCAGACTTTAAAAAGCTCTATTCACAGTTTTCCTTGATATTTTCTTGAGTCAGTTTATGTTTAGTCATGTTTTTTGGGATCTTGTTTATGTAGGCCAGTGTCTCAAATGCCAGCCTCAGCCTTTGCTGTCCTCACATAAATGAGAAAATGCCCCATAGGAGGCGCTCATAAAATCCTCCTGAATCTACCGCTACAAATGGGACACGTTGCAGTCTTGTGAACTTCATGGACACATGCAAAGTCAGCATAAAGTGCATCATTTGAGACGGGACCACAGCTTTGTATTGTCACATTGTCCTGAAATAAACCTGTCTGGGTTCTCTAAACCATTTCTCACCAATGTAATGATATTTCCTCCTCTCCCAGGATTCGCTTCACACTGCTGACAGATATAAATTTAGGATTCACTGAAATATTAAACACATTTATACGACGTTTAATGCATTAATATTTTGTGCTACACAGTTTCACTTGTCGGCGATTAAGATGGAAAATTTGTTTAACATCCTCCAGCTATCGAAACGGCTTCTATAAAACTTTAACCCTGTGCTGACAGCTCTAAAAAATATGGTGTTCAGAAACTCATCAGACAAATTATGGAAATTTGTCATCGAAATACATATTTTCTCATCTGATTCATCAAAAATACAGTAAAAACAGTAATATTGCGAAATTTTATTACAATTTAAAATAACTGTTTTCTATCTGAATATATTTTAAAATGTAATTTATTTCTGTGATGCAAAGCTGAATTTTCGGCATCATTGCTGTAGTCTTCAGTGTCACATGATCCTTCAGAAATCATTCTAATATGCTGATTTGCTGCTCAAGAAACATTTCTGATTATTATGTTGAAAACAATTAAGCAGTTTCATATTTTTGTGGAAAATATTAGGGGTGCACGATAAATATCGGGCGATAATTAATGCGCATCTTGTCAGTAAAGCCGGTTGAACATGGATTTGCGCAGCTTGTCAGTGAACAACGGCTCTGTGTAGTAAATGCTGCTCAATGTGAAATCACGTACGTGTTGGAATTTACCGCTGATAAGAGAACTGGCTTTACTGACAAGATGCGCATTAATTATCGCCCGATATTTATCGTGCACCCCTAGAAAATATGAATATGTTGACTTTAAACCCAATGAAATCAATATTTCCTGTCCATTTGTTTGCTATAATATGCCAGATTGTACAGTCAGACAGTCGTTATCGCAAAATAACCCGCTTCAGGCCGATTCAAGACCCTATTATCCCTCACATATCGTATTTGCAGTCTGAATCAGGTGCATGATATCACCAGTTATGCCGCCTTTTGAGTCATTGCTGTGGCTGTTGTGTTTTATAATGGACTGAAATGAGCTATCGTCGCTTCTGAGTGTTTCTAAGTGTGTGTGAGTCAGTGGTACGGATCCTGCTATTATTAGACTGCAGGGCGGCCTGAAATCTCAACAAAGCGCAGACCCACACAAAAGCATTTTTAACTTTCTTAAACATCTCACACACACACATCACATCTCTCTTTCTTGTCCCCTGTGGGCTCGACTCACTTGCCGTTCTTGAAGTCTCCCGAATGCAGGCGGCTTTGTACCGTCTGCCACCTGCCGGCTTTAATGCCTCCCGTCATCATGCTCCTCACGCTGTCGCTGCGTGACGGCCCCCCTCCGTCCCCCAATCCACCCCCCACGGCCCCTTTCTGGCCCCCAGGCACCGTCCCACTGAGGGGCCCGCCAGAAAGAGAGCCGGGGATATGGAAGGAACGAGAGAAAAAGGTGGAAAAAGACAGACATTGGGAGAGAAGAAACGGTTACAGGTTTGGATAAATCACAATCATTTATCCCATGAGAGTGTTGCATGTGTGACCTCACAGCGACTACATACTAACACAAGTCACCTTAGAAGTGCAGCTCCTCCTCTAGGGGGCGTAACAGAGCCTAGATTTACCAGGTAGTGTAAGTGATTTCTCTCAGTCACTCTTAAAAATGAAGGTTCTTTACTGGTATTGATGGTTCCATTAAGAACCTTTAACATCCATGGAATTTTTATGGTTCTTTGTAGTAAAAGAAGGTCCTTTAGATGTTTAAAATGTTCTTCACACTAAGAAAAATGGTTCTTTTAGGAACTGTTCACTGAAAGTTGCTATGGGGAACCAAAAATGGTTCTTCTGTGGAAAAAAAAAAAAAAAAAAACTTTTGGAACCTTTATTTTTAAAAGTGTAGAAGAACCTTTTTAAAATAACCTTTTTTCCTTAGTGTGAAGAACATTTTAAGCATCTAAAGAACGCTTTTCCACTATATACTCTTAAAAATAAAGATTCCAAAAGCTGGTTTAAAAAAAAAAAAAAACATAGACGAACCATTTTTGGTTTCCCAAAGAAGCTTTCAGTGAACAGTTCTTAAAAGAGACATATTTTCTTGGAGTGAAGAATAATTTAATAATCTGAAAAACCTTCTTCCACTATAAAGAAACCTTTTGTGTAATGGAATGTTTAGATGGATGTTAAAGGTTCTTCATAGAACCATAGAAGCCATTAATGAACCTTTATTTTTAAAAGTGCACACTTACAAAACAAGGTTCTTTATTGGCATTGATGGTTCCATGAAGAATCTTTAACATCCATGGAACCTTTATGGTTCTTTATAGTAAAAGAAGGTCCTTTAGATGTTTAAAATGTTCTTCACACTAAGAAAAAAGTGAAAGCTTTTATGGGGAACCAAAAATGGATCTTCTGTGGGAAAAAAAACACTTTCTGAACCTTTATTTTTAAAAGTGTAGAAGAACCATTTTGGTTCCACAAAGAACCTTTTTTTCCTTAGTGTGAAGAACATTTTAAACATTTAAAGAACCTTCCGCCACTATTAAGAACCTTTGTGGACTGGATCTTGAAAGTTCTTCATGGAACCATTGATGCCACTAAATAATCGTTTTTTTTTTAAGAGTGCAAATTGGTGTTTTTGGCGTACAAATGGACTTACAACAACCGTGATGCTTCAAATAACCACATTTATTCTCCCGGTGACATGCTTCACATTAATGACAACCATAAATGTTGCAGACTTCACGTAGACACATCAAATTTGACGAGGGTTACTTTTGTCATCAATATTTATAATCATGGTTGCCACTTTGTGGACCTGGTGAAAGTCATCATGCAGTTATTAAGAGATTTATGTAACACTGCTGCACCGCTCAAACACAATACAACATCAACACCAACAACAACATCAAAAACGACAGGAGAACAGCAAAAAGAGCTTTAAGTGACCAAGCTGGCAGCCGCAGATCGGCACAAAACCAGGTGAGGAATCTGATTTCACACTTAAAATCAATTGTTTTAAATGCTATGAATGAATTTAGGCATTGCAACATTATTATGTACATTCAACATTTATTTATTAAGAAAAATGGTTATTAATTTTGAGATTTGCTAGAGATTACATTTAAATTATTATTAAATTATTAACGTAATTATTAGTGTTAATGTTAGATGTAGACAAATGTAAAAAGGTGAAATGAGTTTGCACAATTAAATATCCAAAAACAACCAATATTTTCTTTTTTTAAATTATTTTTATTATAAATAAAAAGTAAATATTGTCATTTTAATTTATAATACAAAATATAAAAAAAAAAATGTAATATTAGCTAATGACTGATATAACCTGCCTCCTGAAATACAAGCATCTACTATATTAAGACAAAAATGATCACAATATATTTGATATGTAAACTATGGAAGCCCGTTTCCGCTATTGAATAATAAATAAAAAAAAGTTAATTTTCAACTTTTTATCTGAAAATTCTGACTTTTTTCCTCACAGTTCTGACTTTTTTTCCTCAGAATTGTGATATAAACTCACAATCGCAAGTTATAAAGTCAGAATTGCAAAATATATAGTCAGAATTGCGAAATATAAACTCTTTTCTCACAATTGCGTGTTTGTATCTCGCAATTCTGACTTTTTTTCTCGCAATTGCAAGTTTGTATTATGCAGTTCTGAGTTATTTTTATTTTTCTTGCAATTACGAGTTTGTATCACGCAATTCTCACTTTTTTTCTCAAAATTGTGAGATATAAACTCGCAATTGCGAGTTATAAAGTCCAGTTCTGAGGAGAAAAAAAGACTGATATGTTCTCAGAATTGCAACTTTATATCTCACAATTCTGACTTAATAACTCGCAATTGTTTATATCACACAATTCTTGAGAAAAAAGTCAGAATTGCCAGTTTATACAGTATCTCACAACTCGCAATTTTGCGAAAAAAAAAAGTCAGAATTGTGAGATAAAAAGTCGCAATTACCTTTTTTTTATTATTCAGTGGCGGAAATGGGCTTCCATAGTAAACTGATGTAATATAGTGATATCTGATAGGTTGCGATCACTAAACTAAATGCAGAAAAATAACAATCTCCTTCAAGACATCTTTTTCTATTGAGGTTCTAAAGTCTAAATCAAGATTAAATGCGGCAAACTAGACTACATGTGTGACAAAGCGTCTGTTCCCACTCGGTTTAGTTTCAATCTGCGGCTTCCGTCTCAAATAGCCGAGCTTCAGTGCAGCGGTCTGCAAACACTCCACACCGTTTAATCCAGCAGGTCCTCGCCGGTCCACAGGCAGGAAAATTGAATCACCTGAGCCACCGCAGCTAACATGTTTATTTAATTTTTCATTTTCTACACCGGCCGCCCCATCTGAACCCCTCCGCGCTCAGCCGCCGGATTTGATGGACAAGTGTGTTTAAAGCGTTCGTCTCTTTCTGGGAAGCGGCGGGCGAAACCTGTCTGGATTAGGCCGGCGAGGGTTTAGCGCTGGAGGAATCAGGAGTGCTAGAGGGACACATCCAGCCCAAGAAAGAGCACAGAGGCAAAACAACACCGTCTCAAAACAAGGTGAAACGGGGGTTACCACACCACAATCAGACTGTAACGGTCAACCCTCAATGGGAGCGTAAGCAAGGGGGGTTAGATGCCACTGATGCAGTTTTTGTTTGTTTGTTTACTGTTATTGTTTCTGTTTGCTGGACAGCTGAAGCGGGAGGGTTGTCCGTCTCCATGGTAACACCCCATGGGGGGAAGAGGGGGGTGAAAGGTTAAAGGTCATAAGCTAAGAAAAGAGAAAGCAGGGATGTAGGGAGTGAGGGACGTTTAGTGTCCGAGTTTGGCACTTTTGGTAAAACTAGTACAATTAGTAAACTGCAATATATTGATAATGTCCCTGCAGTCCTGCAAAGCGTACAGAACATCAACGTGGTGTCAGTAATAAAATCTGCATAATGACTTTCATTCACAGTGCAAACTTAAATGTGAAGTGTGCAATTTCTGCGTCGTGAGCGGCACCATACAGAACGGCTGCTCAAATGAACCGATTCTAATTCTGTTTGGTGCCACTTAGGGTAAATATTAAAGCTGTTAAAAATAATTTAAATAAAGCTGAAATAAAATAAAATATACATATTACATGAATAATAATAATAATAATAATAATAATAATAAATAAAAAATATTGAAAAAATATATATTAAATATAAAATTATATAATATAAAATATGTAATACATGAATATGAAAAATTTTGTCTATCAATAATTTTTTAAACATTTAATTTAATTTAATAAAAATGTAATGTAATTTAATTTAATTTAGTAAAACATTTAATTTATTTTAATTTAGTAAAAAATGTAATTTAATTTAATAAAAAATTTAGTCTTCAATAAAAAATTAAATAAAGATATAGTAGAAGTGCTAAAATTACTAAAACTGAAAAAATTAAGCTAAATAGAAATAAAAACTAATAAAATGACAAAAGCATAAAATGTAAATGAAAACTGAAAAAAATAAAAGCAAATTCAAAATGTTAATAAATACTATAATAACTTATAAATAATACTAACACTGAATTTTGGATGATTTCAATAAATCAGTAATTATTTCCATTTTATAGCAGATAACCAGTAAATTGCCAATATTATGAATCTATTTTGAAACTATGAAAAACAATTATGAAACTATTTTGTTAAAAAAATAAAATTAAACAGTTGCTATGCTACAACATCAAAATATTATAATATATAGTATGAAAGATGATAAATATTCCTTTTGAAATGTGTTACAGAAAAAAAGAAGCACCCTTAAAGAAATGAGTGCTTTTAAATCTAAAAATAGGCTGAAAAATATCAGCAAGGGCAGATATTGGAAGTTAAATAATATTATTTATTAATATTATAAAATAAAAAATTATATATACACACCTAGGAGCCGAAATTACACACTTCACCTTCAAAGCATTTTGTCTTTATGTGTCATCTTAGTTGGTGTAATGATACTGTATTATTCACAGCACAATCAGATACTATGAGTTTTAGGGCATTATGAGTTCATTGCCATATGCTTTTGGAAAAGCGTGTTGGATTATGGGATGCTTCCTCATCATTACAGCCCTGCCAGTGATCAGGGTGTGGTTGAGGTTGTTGGGGTGTGGTTGGGTAACAGGTGAGATGGGGTACAGTTACATATGGCTTGTATGGGGTAAAGGTTGTGTTGGGGGTTACTTTAAGCCTACAGCCCACTCACTGACCATCTGACACAAACTAACATACTACACAAGAAACGACAAATACTAACAGAAAATTGGTTGTTTCAATGCATTTGATTGGCTTCTTGTGTATATATGCATATATGTATGTGTGGGTGTGTACATATATATATAGATTTTTGTCAGCTAGTGCTCCACACAGAGATCTGATCTCATCATCATCCAGTCTGTCTGGAATGACATGAACAAACTGAGACAGACTAAATCCAGAAGAACTGTGGAGAACAACGTCTCCAAGACGCTTCAAGAGACCTACCTGCAAAGCTTTTAGGCACCTGTGTAACAATGCTTTAAAATGAGGATGCTGTCAAAAATAATGTCATAAATAGATTTTCTTTATCAATGAACTTCTATTAATTAATTAAATCAACAATTGGTGTGAGCATCCTTTGCTTTTAAAGCAGCTTTTGCCCTAGGTGCACTTGTGCATAGTTTTTCAGGTAGCTTTGCAGGTAGGTTTCTTGAAGCGTCTTGGAGACGTTGCTACAGTTCTTCTGGATTTAGTCTGTCTCAGTTTGTTCTGTTTCTTCATGTCATTGCAGACGGACTGATGATGATCAGATCAGATCTCTGTGTGGAGCACAGAAAAAATCTCACTGGATTATTACAATTAATGGCAAAATGAATGTTTGGAAATGTAAATTGATATTTCCTACTGAAACACTACAATATGTAATATTTAAAATATTTAAATATGTATAAAAGATATAATTTTATATAATTAAAACTTAACAATTAATATACATTATATAAACAAGTGTATTTATATATAACAGATAAGCTCCAACACTGCAATCTAGAGAGTTTTGATATCACTGTCTACTCAACTGAAATAAAATCAGTAAAATCTGCGAAAGAAAACAGCAATTGTGCAGCAGAATGCAAGTTATTTCTTCACGTCAACGAAAAACTGCTGATGGACAGATGTGTACTTACTCATTTGTTTCTCATTCGGTTATGAACGTAAATATAAAATGCGACTTTCACATTATTGACCACATGAATCATTTTCAGGAGCATATATTATGGCGCTATTTGCTTTTAGCACTTTTTCGGTCGGTTTATATGTCAGTCAGATGGTCGTTTCCTGTCTAAGTTGATTTGAATGGTGTGATATGAGCTGTGGGTCAGGGGTTTGTGTCTCTTACCAGCCTGAACAGAGACTCACTTGAGTGTGAGGCGTGGATCTCCATAAGGGGCATAAGGAGAAATGTTTAGTACAAACTCCTTGGGCGGGTATGAGCTCCAGCGCTGCTGTACTGAACTGCTGTCATTGTTATTCCAAAAGTCTCTGTCTAAATCACTGAAGAGACACACATACATGTCAGTAGAGCATCAGCTATCCATTTCATCCATCAGTCTACACACAGTCCATCTCCGGGCGTCTCTGCATCCGGGACAGGAAGTGAAAGAGGAGAGGAATTCTCCATTCATAAGTAGGTGCAAAGACAGTTTTATGAGCAAACATGGAAATAAAAACAGAGTCGATGCATCCATAAGGCAGCAGAGCAGAAACAAGCGAGATAATACCTGTGCATTCATTAGTTTTACCAAAAGGGGAGAAAGAGAGAGATAAAAAAGCTGTAAAGCATTGACCAAAACACATTTAGTAAACAATATTAGATGCTATTTTTGGTGAAAAACATTCACATCTGGCTTAAGAAAAGAAATATTTGCATGGGTGGAGAAAAACAACGAAGGCTCAGATGAACCTAATATTGGGGGGAAAGTTCATTTATGTCAAGTTAAAATTTCAAAAACAGCTTCAAGGGGAAAAAAGCAATTTTCAGTTAAAAACAGATTTCCACAAGCACCTGCAAGCTTCAAATCCAAAGTATTCATTAGTCCAAAGCAGCAGCTGCAATGTCACGAAGCACACAACACAGGCGAGACATCGCACCGACTTTTACTGGGAATAACCGTCCCGCAAACAAGAAGGCGTGTGATCAAAACAATGGAAATGCAGCGTCCCGCTGAGCTCAAACGTCCCGCATCCTCAATCAAACGGTCTTCAGCCGCTTTCAGATTCACCGGCAGTCAAAGAGCCGGAATGGTTGGGAGAGGATGCGTCTCAAATGAATGCGAGAGCGCCGCGCTCATTATGAATACAGTTGATTGGTCTCGTACTTGTGTCTTTTTTTTTCTTCAAAGCAAGTCTAGACTGTTCAACTTAATGGTGAATGAAATAGAAAGGAAATCATGACTTTTAGGCAGAGCCGATCCGTGAGGGAATTTTCTATGAGGCTGATAAAGAACAACACAGATCAAACCAATACAAGATTGCAGTAGACTTCCCATTTTTTGTTCATTGTCTTGATAATATTAATTATTAACATAGTTATTAATATTGATAATAAGACAACATATGCATATTTTTACTGACATGCCATTATTTAATATTTTTTATAAAACAAATGAAAAACATTAAATTATATATACATACGGATATTCTATTATTTGTTATTTTATAATATTTATATAATATAATATTAATTTATAACATTTATATTATAACAATATTATATAGAATTACATTTTATATACATAATAATAATAATAATAATAATAATAATAAATAATAACAATAATAAAATATATATATTGCTGGTATTCTATTCTTTATTATTTTAATAATAATAATAATAATAATAATAATAATAATAATAATAATATTTATACATATATAAATAATTTTTTTTAGATTTCCTGTTATTTATTATTACTATTTTTATTTTCATAACAATTATATATTTATATTATATATTTATATATTATTTTATTATTATTATTATTATATATATTTACAATTACACATTTATGTATTTATTTTATAAAACTAAATTTATATTATAAAAATATTACATATACTTACATTATATATACATTATAATAATAAATAATAATACCAATAATAAAATTATTTGTATATATATATATATATATATATATATATATATATATATAAACACACACACACAAACACACACACACACACACATTATAATATATATACATTATATACATCATAATATATATACATTGCTTATTATTAATTTTCTATTATTTATTATTTTAATAAATAAATAATAAGTATACATATATAAATACAATATTTTTTCTGATTTCCTATTATTTATTATCTTTCATTATTATTTTCATAACGATTCTAATATATATTTTTATTCATTATATTCATAAAAGTGTGTGTGTGTGTATATATAAATACATATATATATATATATATATATATATATATACATATATATATATATATATATATATATATATATATATATATATATATATATATATATATATATATATATACATATATATATATACATATATATATATATATATATATATATATATATATATAGTATGTAAATATATTAAAAAAAAACTGATTTCCACAAGCACCTGCAAGCTTCAAATCCAAAGTACTCATTAGTCCAAAGCAGCAGCTGCAATGTCACGAAGCACACAACACAGGCGAGACATCGCACCGACTTTTACTGGGAATAACCATCCCACAAACAAGAATATTATATATATATATATATATATATATATATATATATATATATATATATATATATATATATATATATATATATATATGCATGCTCCAGTACACAGATAATCTTTCCCTGGCATCTTAATAATTTTGACAATTAATAATGTAATAATGTTTCTGATCACAAACCCAATGCTTGTCAATATGGAGAATGAAACATAAAAATTCATGAACTCCCTGAGCTTTATTATTATTATTATTATTATTATTATTAAAAAGGGATGTTAGGAATTGAATTGCCTAATTGAAATCAATCAATAAATCAATTTGCTAATTAAAATTCTCTGGGCTATCACACAACAACAAAAAATATGACATTTCATTTCATAATAAAATTTTGTAATTTCTTTTTACATTATATGCATCTAGGTTAGGCACATTAGTATGTAAATTAATTAAAACAACAGTTAAATTAATCATTTTAAACACATTTTGGAGCCTCTCTTGCTTCCTCTGACGGACCGCCACTGCTTTAACAACTTCTGAATGATTTCCTCTGTTCATGTTTTCCTGCGATCGCAGCACCGATTTCTGATGTTCAGACTTCGCTCCAACACAACGGTCTTACAAAACACCCCAGTGAACGAAACGAATGTCCCTGCACCTACTTGATGGCTTTTTTCTCTCCTCTTCCTCTTCCTGAATCAGGAGACCTGACGGACTCCACTCCTGGTTTATTTCTCTTCCCCTAAAAGACAGAGAGAAGAAAAGAGGAAGCTTATTCCCAGTCTCCTAATTGATCACAAGCTTCTCAGTAAGTCTAGCATTATCCGCCACTCCTCCTTCCCGCTCTGATGGCTCAAATCACATGGTCGCTCCTAAGTCATCTCCATAGTAATTAAACCACACACAAGCCTCATATTTACATGGAAAAAGCCAATTTAACCCTCGGCAGCGTCGCGAGAGCATGTGGGAGAGACAGAATGACAGAAAGTGTCTTCAGAGGAGTAGGTGGCCATGTGGAAACCCTCCATAGATGTCACTGCTGTCCGCCTCTCTGCTCCATAAACAACATGCTACGGGAGCTTTGTGACACAGCCCACGTTCACTTTCAGATTTAGGGAGACAGACTGAGTTATAAGTAAAGCAAGTTATGCAATCAACTTTTGAATTTACATCCAAAATACCTGAGTGCGTAACGCGTGGTAATTAAGTTTCGGTTTTTAGACTTGAAATGCCACATCTGATTCATAACAACAGCGTCAAATATATTTATTCTAATACACAGCCAACAGATAAAATAACTTCATGGTGTAAATGTGGTTGTAAATGATTAAAAAGGAAGATCACTCATAATTCAGATGCAAACAGTTGCAAAAAAGAAGAGCAAAGTAGAAAAAAAAATAATATGCATGTATTACCAAATTGAACAAATGTATAAAAAAGTAAAAATATAAAAAAGTAACTAAATATGAAAATAAATAAGTTAATTAAAAAACACTACTGTTTTATATATATTTTTTATCTATTTTTGTATCTATTTTTTTTATCTATTTCTATGTTTTTATAGAATTTTTTGGTCTAGTTTAATTTAGTTATTTGCAAGTGAAAAACTACTCAAAATATTCAAAGACGGGGAATGTTTTTTTTTAAATTAACTATTATTTTATTTATTAATATTTTGAATTTTATTTTATTTTTACTATAATTTTTATATTATTTAAATTTAGTTAAAGTTTTTGTAATTTTGTTATGTGCTTTTGTCATTTTTATAAGACTGTTTAAATATTTTTATTTAGCTTTAATTTATTTTTATTTCAGTTAGTTCCTAAGAAAGCATTTCTAATTTATTTTTATTTTTGTATTTTTTATTTAAATATATATAGAGAGAGAGAGAGAGAGCTTAATTTCAATTCTAATAAAAGAATAACAACACTGTCCCATTCACTTTATCTATTTATTTATTTACATAATAATATATATTATGTGCTTTTGTCATTTTCTTTTTTTTAAATAAATAAATAAATAAATACATAAAGTGAATGGGACAGTATTGTTATTGTGTAATAAAAATATATATATTGTGGGATTACAAATTTATAAAATGGTAAATCTAGCTTCCAATGTAATAGTACATTGTGTTTTACATTTTGAGGTAAAGATGATGACATTCTAAGAAGATCAAGTCAGGCAGCCCAGGTGTCTGAGACATTAACCTTTTGTCTTTATGCACTTCCTGACCATTGAGTAGAGTCCCAAGTTAAAGGTGAATGCTAAGCTCAAGGCACAGCTGTGCGTTTGTCTCTATGATAATGTGAAGGTATGGGCGATCCTGTCAGGCTGATTGGATTAGCACCTATGCATTTCAATGACCTTGTTATGCTGATGAGATCAGGCATGGGGAAATTCAGGTAACGGGCTGATTCCTGTACTGCATTTGCATGCTTTGTTTAGATTGTCTCCACCTCTATGTATCCCTCCCCCTTGAAAGGTATAAACTCTACTGTGTTGAGCTATAGTCAGACTTGGATGACTACAGCGATGCACACCGAGTTCTCAATAAAGAGAAACTTCTGCTTGAAAGATATCCCAACGTCTCCTGGTCTCTGCTTCGAGAAAAAAAAAGTTTCCTACAATATATATATATATATATATATATACACATATATACACACAGTGCCTTGCGGAAGTATTCAAACCCCTTCATTTTTTTCATGTTTTGTTATGTTGCAGCCTTATGTTAAACGGCATTAAATTACTTTTTTCCCAATCTGCACTCCATACACCATAATGGCAAAGCAAAAACAGAACTGTCACAACTTTGTAAATTTATAAAAAAAAAAAAAAAATCTGAAATAAGTACATTGCATAAGTATTCAAACCCTTAACTCAGTACTTAGCTGAAGCACCTTTACAGCCTCAAGTCTTTTTTGTTTGATGCGACAAGCTTTGCACATCATTATTTGACAATTATCTGCCATTCTTCTCCTCACCTCTTCACCTCTCAAGCTCTGTCAGGTTGGATGAGGGCAGACACACATTTTCAGGTTTCTCCAGAAATATTTGATTGGGTTCAAGCTCAGGCTCTGGCTGGGCCACTCAAGGACATTCACAGAGTCGTCTATAAGTCACTCTTGCTGTGTGCTTAGGGTCATTGTCCTGTTGGAAGTTGAACCTTCTGCCCAGTCTGAGGTTCTGAATGCTCTGGACTGGGTTTTCATTAAGGCTATCTCTATATATTGGTGCATTGAGCTTTTCTTCTACTCTGATGAGTCCCTCAGTCCCTGCTGCTGAAAAATAGCCCCACAGCATGAGGCTGCTACCAGCACACTTTACTTTTGGGATGGTACTCTGCAGGTGATGAGCAGAGCTGGTTTCCTTCAAACATGATGCTTGGAATTGAGGTTCATCAGACCAGAGAATCTTGTTTCTCAGAGTCTGAGGGTCCTTTAGGTGCCGTTTTGCAAATACCAAGTGTGTTTTCATGTGTCTTCACTGATGAGAGGATTGAGTTTGGCCACAGCGCCATAAAGCCCAGATTGGTGGAGAGTTGCAGTGATGTTTGTCCTTCTGTAGGTTTCTCCTGTCTCCACATATGATCATGGAGATCAACTAGACTGACCATCAGGTTGTTGGTCACCACTCTGACCAAAACCCTTCTCCATCAGTTGCTCAGTTTGGCCAGGAGGCCAGCTCTAGGAAGAGTTCTAGCTGTTTCAAATGTCTTCCATTATGGATAATGAAGGCTACATGATTCTGTGAACCTTCAATGCAGCAGATTTTTTTTCTGAACTCTTCCCCAGATGTGTGGCTAGATACAAACCTGTTTCTGAGGTCTACAGGCAGTTCTTTTGACCTCAGGTCTTGGTTTTTGCTCTGATATGCATTTTCAGCTGTTAGACCTTTTATTAAGATGTGTGTGCCATTCCAAATCATACCCATTCAATTGAATTTGCCACAGGTTAACTCCACTCGAAGTGTAGTAACATCTACAAGCAATATGAATGCTCCTGAGCTAAATTTCCACTGTCCCAGATAAGGGTATGAGTACTTATGCAGTGGAATCATTTAAGTTTTTTATCTTTCATAAATTTGCAAAGATGTTAAAAACCTGTTATTTGCTTTGTCATTATGGTTTGTGGAGTGTAGATTTTCATTTTTATTACACAATAACAATACTGTCCCATTCACTTTATTTATTTAGTTATTTCATAAATTTATTTACATATAATATAATATAATATAATACAATAATTCTATATAAAAATATTTTATTTTATTATTTTTTTTTTTAATTTGATTTCAGCTTCTTTTTTCTTTCCCCACTCTCAAGAAAGAAAGAAAGAAAGAAAGAAAGAAAGAAAGAAAGAAAGAACAAATGAACAAAAAAGTAAAACGTTCTGATATTTTCATCTGGTTCTTAACAAGTTTGATTAAGAAAAAGCCATAAATAAAACCATATATATAAAGATAAAACCATATCATTATTATTATATGTGGTTTCATTTCACAGTCCTTCAATGAAAAATCAATCATTAACAAATTGTAATCGTTACTGGAATCAGAATCAACGCTGTTAAACTCCTTACGATTTCCATCCCTAGCAATGCAACCTAATTATATATTTTAAGAGTAACACAACAGCGTATCTAAAAAGTTACAACACTAAAAACCACAACGAAATGAGAACGAAATCTGCTAAACACAGGTACAATATGTCATCTTCATCTCATCTCATCTCATCTGTGCGGTTACTGTGGCAACGGGTTTGGCGTAGTTAAATCTCCTCCGAGCGGGATCTGTCCCACAGCAGTGCCTGCTGTCTCATCCCATCTCGTCCCGTCGGCCTGCTGGCTCAGAGACGCTGCGGTTCTGGCTCGGCTAGTTCTGCCTGTTCCTCTCTGAGGATCACGGGGTCAGAGGTCAGGAGTATCATTAGCGCTGCTCAGCGATTGGCTACAGGAAACTCCCTGAGCAAGGGCAAAATCTCAATTCACTGAGCGTTTGGTCTTTTCTGGATGGAACAAACAAACACATAAAAGTCCCGTCCTACGTTTTTACCTCATTGAATATTGTTTGATGCTCCAATTCAAAGCCAATTCCATTTTAGGTATTATTTTTAAATAAGCCTTTTTTTTTTTTTATAATAACTTCATAATTTTACTTTGTTTTAATAATTGTTTGTATATGACATATTTAATACACTTTAAACTTTTTGTAAAATTCAGTTTTATCTATATATTTTTTATTTTATAGTAATTTCATAATCTTTGTTTCAATAAAAATTTATATATGACATATTTAATATATTTAAAAAAATCGGTAACAAAATTCTAGTAGAAATTCAATGCCAATTCAGTTTTACATATTTTTTACATAATTTATTTTTATAATAATTTATTTTATAATAATTTCACTTTGTTTTAATAATAACATAATTGAAACTTTTTGTAAAAATCCTTTATTTACAAATTCAAAGCCAATTCAGTTTTTAAAATATTCATACTGAATAAATGAAAAAATATTTTTAAGAAATTAATCATTTTCATCAAGGATGCATTAAATTGATATATATATATATATATATATATGTGTGTGTGTGTGTGTGTGTGTGTGTGCGTGTGTGTGTGTGTGTATAATGTATATTATAAAATATTTTATAATGTATGTTTTTATTTAATTTTTTTTAATAATTTATATTTATATTAATAATTTTATTTTTAATAATTTATAATAATAATTTGTAATATACCATTTACATTTTTAAATTATTTATTAATTTGTATATTATTTACATTTTTTACACTACTTCACTTTAAGATGGTCAAGCTGGTTTCTTGCTGATCTAAGCTCCAACTCTAACACCTTACACCAGCTTGGTCTACCAGGCTAAAATTAGGCGTTAGTCCATGCAATCAACCATCCAGGCCAGCTAATGGTCTAAAGCTAACTTTAATTTAAAGCTGGATTTTGCAGCAGGATGTTCATCTTCCAAATATATCAGTCGACTCTCATGGCGGCTCCAGAGTCTGACACACTGATTTAAACGAAAAAGGACAGTCCAAGAATCACCAAGATGTGCACAGCACATACAACGACACACACATGAGTCAGTCAGCCGGAGGGGACAGCAGCGACACACACACACACACACACACACACACACACACACACACATATTATAATTACGACTGACTAACCCCAGAGACAATATGAGCAGCAGAAGACTGGATACTCACAGAAAAAATGAATGGAAAATATTCCCTCAATATTGCGGCTGCAGGGAGTCAATCATTTGTAAATTTTGTTTAGTTTTATTTTAACTTTAGAACATGCATTAGCTGGAGCAACATGAAAAACAGGCATGATTTGAACAAAGAAAAAAAGCTAGATTTACTGTATGCTACAGTTGTTGTGTGATTTAAATGCTAATTTGAAATATTATGAAGTAATATTTACACATATATAAGTGCCTGTGATTTGGGCACACATCTGAGCGTTCAATGACAATTCAACAATTTTTAATATTGTATGTGTGTGTATGTGAAATGTATCTGAAATGTAAATAGTATAAGATTATAAAGTGCAACTGCTTGCAACATTGATTAATAAAATAATTAATGAAATAATGTTAATATATATACAAATATATAAAAGATAAGATTATAAAGCACAACTGTTTTCAACATTGATTAATAAAATAATTAATGAAATAATATTATGAGATAATAGAATAATAATGCAATATTATGGAAAAAACAACTTTAAAAACAAATAAAATGTGCACCAGACCAATATACCAACTAATTTCCGAAATATTTTATGAAATAATATAATAAATATGAAATATTATGAAACAGCATTTTTAAAAAATAAATAAAATATATGCATCAGACCAATATACCAAATAAAAAATAATTCATGAATTATGAAATAATATAATAAAAATGAAACATTATGAAATAATATTTTTTTAAAAAATAAATAAAATATACACCAGACCAACATACAAAATAAAAACAAACAAATTATGAATTATGAAATAATATAATAAAAATGAAACGTTACGAAATAATATTTTTAAAATAAATAAAATATGCATCAGACCAATATACCAAATAAAATCCAATAATTTATGAATTATGAAATAATATAATAAAAATGAAACATTATGAAATAAAATAATATTTTTAAAAAATAAATAAAATATGCACCAGACCAATATACCAAATAAAAACTAATAATTTATTAAATAATATTAAGAAATAATATAATAAAAATGAAATAGCATTTTTAAAAATAAATAAGATATGCACCAGACCAATATACCAAATAAAAACCAACTATCAGTTTTCAGAGTTGGATTTTACAGTGTATTTCTATACCATTACACTCCATGGATCTTCAGCGAATGCCATGACATTAGCATACAGTAATAGCTGTGGCCAAAAGCACCACAATATCAATTACCCCGACGCAACAGTAGCGCTAGTTCACCTTCAAACACAATCCAATATGCAATTTAGAGCATGTGGATCAATAAACCAGTTAAAAGAGACACTTTACACTCCATTTAAAGACAAACACATCCAGGACATGCAGTGACATGTTCAGAGACATGCCCTCAAACACTGATTACATATGCAAATACACACATATACACTCACATCATTTCTTATATGTAGCATATCTCTGATATTCAGTGACACGTTTCACAGAAACACTGACTCATTCAAAGATCCGCAGCACAAATACTGTCATTCCCCACTTTCAGCTTTATATACCATGTTATATGTTCCAGGGTATTTCAAATACAATAGTATCAAAATCATTGGAGTGTCTAAATTGGTACCATGTCCAAAGAACATGGTAATACCATGCTATTTCTCTGTAAGGGTAACACTCTCTAATTCACCTTGAGAAAGAATTCAATTAGCAATTTAAACCACATTGAAATCAATACACTAATTAAAAACTACCCTTCAAGCAGCATGTAAGAGCAACACAGAAATGCATGGTAAGCCATAAAAGCACTAAACATGATGCATGATAAAAGCCTGATTAAATATTCAAATGTTGCTTATATACTGAATAAATAAATAAATAAATAAATAAATAAATAATAACAATAATTATATATATATATATATATATATATATATATATATATATATATATATATATATATACATATATATATACATATATACACACACACACACACACACATACACACACATACATACATACACATATATAAAATAATAATAATAATAATAATAAAAATAATAATAATAATATAAATTAATGCTTAAAACAAATCCAATTTAGATAATAAAAATAATAAAAAATATAGATATTTAAATTTATATTATTATAATTTATATTATTATAATTACATTATTATAATGTAAAAAATATTATAAATAATATTTATTTAATTATATAAAAATAATTTAAGATGCATATATTCTCTGAAATGTAAATTCAATCATTAAAATTATTTACAAATATTTAAAATATATTTAAAATATTAAAAGATTATCTCAAATCTCTTAATATCTTATGCAACTGAGCTTCAAGTAAATATGTTTTTAAAAGATGCAAAAAAGACAGTTAATTATGCTTAACACAAGAATAAATATTTGCAATTTTAGTAATAGAAATAATTATAATTTTTAAATTATATAAACATAAAAATAAGATGCATATACCTCTCTGAAATATAAATGTAATAATATTAAATTCTTTAAACATATTAAAAAATACATTTCAAAATATATTTTCCCCTGAAATCCCTTAACATTTAAAGCAATCAAGTTTCAATTCAAAATGCTTTTAAAAGATGCAAAACATGAAAAATACAGCTGAAGAACGTGATATTTTGTATCATAAGCCATAAGTGAGATGTCCTTAAAGACTGACTGAATACTCAAATTCATGCATGTTCTTTATATACTGCAAAAGAAAAAAATATTTTTAAATTAATTCTCAAAACAATAAAAAAATATTTGCTATTATGGTAATAAAAATAATTATAATGTTTAGATTATATAAAAAACAATTAAAATGCATACATTCTCTGAAAAGCAAACTTAATAATATTAGAAATTCTACTAAAACATTAAAAGACAAAACAAAAAAGACAAAAACAAAGCTGAAGAACATGTAGCATGTCCTTGATATGCAACCAAGCATGCATTTGTTCATGCATGCAAATGCAACTACTTTCAACACACGACACATTCGGCTGAGAGAAGTGTGTGATTTGTAAATAACTGAGATTGAAAACACTCACACAAACACACACACACACACTCTCACACAGAGTACTTACAGGCTGCAGTTTCTGGGTAAGTAGTCACAGTTTTTGACAGACAAGAAGAAGCTATCAAAGGAAACTCATCTGTCATCAACTGTATCATGAAATTTTCACAGACAGAGAGATGAGAGCGCAACAAAACGGAGTGAGAGAGAGGAAGAGTGTGGGAGGAGGAGGGGTTTGAGAGAGAAGTGGGGATGAAAGTGAGGGAGGATGATTGAGACGAGCGGAGGAAGCGACAGCTCGCCAACTGTGAGGCTCGAAGGGGGAATGAGTGACAACGATCCCCGCGGGTCTCTCTGTGTGTGTGTGTGTGTGTGTGTGTGTGTGTGTGTGTGTGTGTGTGTGTCAGGAATGGAGAAGGAGAGAGTCAGTAATGTGCATTCAGTAGCATGACTCGCTCTGAGCAAAGACACACACGTGCAAACGCTGCTACGCACACACGGCTGCAGGCAAAGACATCAGAAAGAGCTTCAGTCCAACAGACACAAACGCGTTCCTCTCTCTCTCAGTCTGTCTTTGGCCGAAACGCTCAAGAGGGCAGCGCTCTCACATATCTTCATATATTCTCCTTTTCTTCTCATCTTTTCTGTCTTCTCCAACTTTATTCATCTCTCTCTGGCTTGGGCTTCAAACGTATTTTTCTCTCGTTCTCTCTCAATTTTTGAAGTACTTTATGAGAGTACTTTATTATCTACACACTCCCTACCATTAATACGAATGTCAAAAAATAAAAGCAGTGACCGAAAAATTGTATGTTTTCTGATGTATAAAATGGAGGAAGGAAGGGAAGTGGTGTGTGGCCAAGTACGGTGACCCATACTTGGAATTTGTGCTCTGCATTTAACCCATCCAAGTGCACACACACAGTAGTGAACATACACCTGGAGCAGTGGGCAGCCAATGCTGCGGCGCCCGGGGAGCAGTTGGGGGTTTTGGTGCCTTGCTCAAGGGTCTCACCTCAGTCGTGGTATTCCCTGCCGGACCCGAGACTCGAACCCACGACCTTCGGGTTATAAGCCCAACTCTCTATCCATTAGGCCACGACTGTCCCCAAATGTATGAAAACATTAAAATATTTCTTAACAAAAAAAAAATGTATAAAATAAAATAGAAAATATTACAGTTTTTCTCGATTGCTTGAAATTATGCCTCTTTTTTTGCTAAACTCTAAACACAAGTCCATAACTTCTAACTCAATTCCCCAAACTTCCTATATTCAGGTCAAAATGAAGCTCTCCACTCAAAACAACTCAATCTTGCTGGAAAACCAAACTTTGCTCTCAGACATGATACACAAACCCTCAAAACACACACACACTACAACACAGTCTTACACACTGATGAGATCAATTCAAAACAATACTACAAAAAAAAACAGTAATAAGTGTGGCTTGTGGTACTCCCCAAGTGTTTTATTCCTTAATTTAATGTACTGTAGAGTACAGTACAATACAGCAAACAACAACAAAAATAATTATTCTGCCCCAGCATCCTGTCTTTGGTCTGGGACAGGCCAAAGAACCTCTTCAACATCACAGGGTATATTGGCCCTGGCCAGGCAGCGGGGGTAAAATCCAACCCTGGCACACATCAACTCAAATATCTGAGACTGTTTGTCTTCTTGCCCTTGCCCTTCCTCTTTCATGTTTTCGTCCTCGTCCTCTTTCTCCTCCTCATCTACTTCTCCGTACTCCCTCTCCACCTCCTACTCTTCCTCTTCCTTCATTTCTTTCTCTACTCCCTACTCCTCCTCCTCTGTGGTGTCCTTCACCTCTTCCTTCACGTCTCTCTGGATCCATTGTTTCAAACCTGAATACAGTTTTTCTCAGTCATTTGGTGCATTTCTTGAATCATCCTTACTGTAATATTTGCAAAGAAATATGTGCATTTCTCAAAACAATTTGTACAAACAGCACCACATAATGGATTTCCTGCAAAGCCTGTGACTTATTCAAAATCTTATTCAAAATAGTTCATCTCTCAAAAGCAAGTATTTGCCAATGAACATATCAGTGCCATCAGAATGAAACGTCCTTGTGTCATTGTTCACAAACAAGACGCTCGGTCATGTTGTCAATATAACACTGCACTCTGTTAGTATTACCTGCTGTAAACTATGGCAACAGTTTGGATGACAGTTACTGTACTGAAATGCAGAAGGCTGCACTTCTTATGCATGCCATATATCCATTTCAAAATACAAATTTACACATTACTGTATGTGGGATATTGATTGAAATAGACTGGATATGATTCACAGTTACACTTTTACTAGTGGTCTGACCAAAAAAGACAAAAAAAACAACACATTACAATGTCATTGTGAAATAGAAAAGAAAAAGAAATATGGGCACAAAGGCGAAAATAAAAATTAGGAAGTCCATTGTCAGAATTTGTAACTCTTGTGTTGTCCTCTGTCTATATATGCTTCCAGTTGAAGGTTCATGAGATGCACCGTTCAGCTATTTCAGAGAACTGGTTTGTCATCGGTTGATCTATATTCTCTTCATTAGTGAAAGTCAAGATTCACTCAAACAATTCATGGCAAATTTATAAAAAGTCTAATAGAAATGTGTAGAAAATATGCTTGACAGTTTATGACAACTAGATCAACCATTTTGCATTTACTGTAATGACTTATACGATGAACTAATGACTTGAGGTTTTGAGGGGTAAGACTGTAGCACAGAGAAGTATATAATACCTTTTGAGCAACATGACAATAGTAACTGATGATGTAGGAAACAGATAAATGTACATAATCAATTGCATGAATGTACCAAAGCAATCGCAACTTGTTCAAAAGAATGAGAAATTGCTTTTATGATGTGCACAAGTGACTAGATGATGTGGAGGTTGAACAAGTAGTTTTGAGAGTTTCATTTCTGATCTAAGAAATGCACCAAAGCCACTGAGAAAAACTGTAAGAAGACTTTGGCTCTTTTATCTATCCATCGAAGGTTCTGATTGGTGTGTGATAAATTTTGACTCCTAGTGTTTCCACCTGGGTAACTGTGTGCTAATTGAGCTCAAACTTTGCAGACTTGCGTGAACAATATTGAATGCTAGTGCTTTCTAAAAGACCACATGGTTTAAGCACTGAGAAATGTAGGGATTTGCAGTAACATTTCACCAAATCTGACTCGTGTCAAAGCAGGGGAATAGTGTTTATAGTTTAGGGAAATGGGTGTGCTTTTTTAAAAAATGGCGTTATGGTTTTGAAATTTTAGTTCAAAAGCCTGGTTATAGTGTTTTAGCAATCGAGAAAAACTGTAACATATTTTATTAAAACACTTTATAAAAATATATAATTAACATTATAAAATAAAAAACAAAAATATTTTTTTAAAAATACATAAATTATAGAATATAAAATACATAATTATATATAAAATAAAATAAAATAATAAAAATAAAAATAAATAACAATAAACAAAGCAAAATGCTAAATGTTACAAAAAATATTCAGTTTCTGACATGCAAACTAATCTAAAAAAACTTAAATAAGAAAATAAGAAATTAAAATAAATAATATAAAATATTACTTCATAAAAATTCAATAAAATACAAATTATTACTTTTTAAAAATAACAAAAATAATAAATAAATAAAAATTAATATTAATAAAATAAAAATAATTAAAATTTAATTAAAATTAAAATAATCCTTCCACTAAAATATTTAGTTCAAATATTTAGTAAATATATTGAAATATTTAGTAAAAATATTTAGGGACATGTAAACTAAGCTGGTGTCTCTGATTGCTTTGCAGTCATATCCGTGCTGCTGTTTGCTTTTCAAGAGCTCTAAATATATCTGTTCTTCAAGTTCATGATAACCTGAGAAAACCTACCTAATCTCATGATGAAAATGTACCTCTGGGAACTTTTTCGCAAGACACAAAATACGTACCAATAAGTACATATCACTGCAGTTTCCAACAGAAATGAACACTAGAGGCGGTAAAATAGCGAGCACTTGTAATCATTTTCATACACAGTTATGATTAAAGCTCCATATATTTCACTTTCCGTACGTAACAAGTTTGCTCTGTACCTTCAGCCGCACAGAATTGGACTTAGGATGCGGAATCCTTGGGTACGAATCCTGTGAAAAACGTGACTCATGATGAAAGAGCTGAAAGATGAGAGATAGAAAAACAAGCCAAAATGGCATGCTTGCGATTGCATTTTTAAGTCACATTTGCTTTTGTTCATACTATCAGGTAGGTTTAGGTTTAGTGCAGATGGTACGTTATTTTAAAAAAAGTCATGGAGCATTAGACTTACAGCGCCACTCAACAGACATTTTAAGCCAGAACTGCGGTGACACGTACAAAACCAACGTCACATAAAACGTACCATATGTACGTTCATCTGTTCAAAGACTTTAGTTGAGCTACTTAGATTTACAGTCAATCACCTGTGAGCTCAGAAACTACATTTAAAATGCAAATACATCTAGTTGTGAGCCACATGCTGAATTAAACATAATGAGATGCACGTATAGAAGTCATACAACAACAAAACACACCTGCGTGTGTGTTTGTTTAATAAAACATGCAACGTTCATGCTCAGCTTAAAGTTTCATTAAAAATACATTCAGTCAATGTTACACTGGGATCATTTTCTCCTAACGTTGTGAGAACGTTTATCAAATGCAAATGGCATCATAAGAACAGTTCATTAACATAATTTAATTTCTAGCATTTACACAACATTTACATAACATTAAGCCAAAGGTTTGCAGAACACTCCCTGCAGCTTAATGCTGTTTTAAATAGAGCTCTAATGTACTTCAATTGATTAAAGCGAGAGAGAGACGTTTGCTCATTTTGATGTCACCTTCTGTCAACCTAATAGCACATAAATGATCATTAGAAAAACCCACTCCATAACAAACATCCAGCAACACACTCACACTCAGCTGACTTCACACACACACACACACACACACACACACACAATTACTATCAACCGCTGAAAGAAGCTCTTGATTAAACGGCAGCCAATCAGAGCGAAGCACCAGTCAGGCCTTAACGAGCACTGTGAGGAGAGAGAGGCGGAGCTCAGTGTGTATTATCAGGAGTCAGATAACACACACCGTTTTATCTGTAGTATGTTGTGTGCTTTACACTGTATGAACATGTTACATAATACAGTTGTCAAAATGTGCGTAATACAGTAAGAGATGGATACAGTATCTTGATGCCTGACGTCACATCTCCAGTGTGACCAATGGACCAGAAGTAATACGAACTGACAATTTTTACATCATTTTGTCTTGATTATTTGATCAGATTATTTTAATGTCAATTCTACAGAAAACTGTAGAAAAAATAAATAAATAAAAAATAAAAATTTATTGCTACCTGTAAATATAAACATTGATCGTTCAATATTTATACTGCATTTTTAGATTTTTTTAAATCTAAAATGAAATATAAATATATAGAATTGGCATTGGTAAAATATGAAAAAATATTTTATTTTGTAAAGTAAAAAAAAAAAAAAAAAAAAAATAGAGTAAAAACTAATTTTGTAAAACTTTTAAAGTTTAAGATCTAGCATATTATTGTTCCAAATGGTCACTGTTGCCTAAAATAAATAAATAAATAAATAAATAAATGCACAGTTAAAGAAACTGGTCATTCAATATTTATATTGCATATATATTCTTTTTTTCTAAAAATGAAAAACAAATATATATATATATATATATATATATATATAAAAATATAAAATGCATTGTTAAATATCATCATACAGTTTTTCTATATATATATATATATATATATATATATATATATATATATATATATATATATATATATATATATATATATCTTTCCTAAAAATGAAATGTAAATATAAAAACATACAAAATGCCTCTGTAAATATATAAAATGCAAAACTTCAAAAAAAGTTCTGAAAACTGCTCCTGAATAGGAAAAAAAAGTTCAACATATTTTCTTTTATTTTGTTCATTAAAATTATTTTCAATTGCTTTATTTCTGAGATGCTAACTGGATGGCACTGGCTGAATTAAACATGAACATAATGAGGTCATGTGACAACAATGTAGCATACTACTGTTCCAAATAATTACTGTTGCATAAAATACAGAAATATTTAAAAAAAAATGCAAAAATATAAAAACTATTTCAGTATTTAAACTTTCAATATTTATATAGCATATTTAGAGATTTAAAAAAAATGTAAATACAAAAATGTACAAAATGCATTGCTAAAAATGCATTGCTAATTGTAAAATGTTTTATTTTGGAAAGAAAAAAAACTTTAGTGAACAATAAAAATTTTGCAGTACTTTTTTAAAGTTTAATGGCTTTTTAAAATGTTTATTTTTTTTTTTTTTATTTTAAGCTACTTTATTTTTTTACTTATTTATTTAATAGTTTAATTTATTGTGTTGTATTGAACTAATTAATTAATTTATTTTTATATTATTATTATTTTTTTTTTTTTAACCAATTTTTTTTAACCAATTTTGTTCTTTCCAATATGTTAATTAGATGCCAGTATTGAACTAATTAATTTATTTATTTTTATATTATTATTATTAGTATTATTTTTTTAACCAATTTTGTTCTTTCCAATATGTTAACTAGATGCCACTCGCTGAATTACACATGCACATAATGAAGTGTGTCCTTTAGAAACCTTTTCCAACCAAATGCATTATTTCACAAGCTAGTTTTGCTTTAAAAAAACAAAAACAACAAAATCATACTTGTGCAGTGCAGTGCAGTATATACTACGCTAGTTTTCCATTCCAATCATACAGTATCATCAGTGTGTTGCCTTGATTGAACATGCATATATAAAACAATCAAACAGTAAAACATTTATTACATAATGCATGCCGTTTCAAACATTATTTGCAGTAGTATACATTATATGATCAGCATACTACAGTACTTGAGATCAATGAGGACTATTATACCTAGAGAAAGCGATCTGTTACATTCCCATTCATCTCAGTACCAGTTATTACTCACTCTAGTTATTAAATTAATTAACTTATTTTTGGCAATTATACAGCAAAATGAAGTGCGCTACATAACTGCATCCGGCAGCAATAACAGAAGCAAAAATCTGATTCTACTATAATGATTCTAGCCCCGAACACTACCTAGGGTGGACAGTGTGTGAACTGGAACACAGCTCAGCTTCTGAAGGAAAATTCTATTTTTATCACATCAATTCAAGTCAGTCAAAAAATCAGCAGTCGCTCCCCAAAATGCCTGTTTCCCTTCATTACTAGAGAAACAGTGCCAGGAGAAGCGGCTGTTATATCAAAAAGTGGAGTACAGAACAAGAGGTCTCCTCCAACCCCAAGACAGGATGTAATTATCGCAGCGCTTCACACACATAGAGACACACATACAGCAATCTGAGTCTCAGCAGACTTCATTAAGGATTTAATACCAATCTGCTTGACCCCACGACACCAAGTCATGACACAGGGGAAGCGTGAAGTCCAGCTGACTCACAGACAGACTGACTTCACTCATCGCTCCGCGTGGAATGCAGTCAAATACTAAATAAAGCCATTTTACTTCAGTAACGGGACAAATTTCTAAGAGTAATATTCAATAAAAAAAAATAAATCCTTTTCAATGTTTATATTGCATTTTTTCAGAAACATATTTTTATATTAATGCATGTAAATATAACATTTAAATTCTTGTAAAGGAATATATATAATATTATAATAAGATAAAAATTTTAAAAAGTAAAGAAAAATATAAAAATGCATTGTTAAATATTTTACAAAGAATATGTATTATATATATATATATATATATATATATACACACACACACACACACAGTGGGTACGGAAAGTATTCAGACCCCCTTAAATTTTTCACTCTTTGTTATATTGCAGCCATTTGCTAAAATCATTTAAGTTCATTTTTTTCCTCATTAATGTACACATAGCACCCCATATTGACAGAAAAACACAGAATTGTTGACATTTTTGCAGATTTATTCAAAAAGAAAAACTGAAATATCACATGGTCCTAAGTATTCAGACCCTTTGCTCAGTATTTAGTAGAAGCACCCTTTTGATCTAATACAGCCATGAGTCTTTTTGGGAAAGATGCAACAAGATTTTTACACCTGGATTTGGGGATCCTTTGCCATTCCTCCTTGCAGATCCTCTCCAGTTCTGTCAGGTTGAATGGTAAACGTTGGTGGACAGCCATTTTTAGGTCTCTCCAGAGATGCTCAATTGGGTTTAAGTCAGGGCTCTGGCTGGGCCATTCAAGAACAGTCACAGAGTTGTTGTGAAGCCACTCCTTCGTTATTTTAGCTGTGTGCTTAGGGTCATTGTCTTGTTGGAAGGTAAACCTTCGGCCCAGTCTGAGGTCCTGAGCACTCTGGAGAAGGTTTTCGTCCAGGATATCCCTGTACTTGGCCGCATTCATCTTTCCCTCGATTGCAACCAGTCGTCCTGTCACTGTTGGGACTGTATTGGACAGGTGATGAGCAGTGCCTGGTTTTCTCCACACATACCGGTTACAATTAAGGCCAAAAAGTTCTATCTTGGTCTCATAAGACCAGAGAATCTTATTTCTCACCATCTTGGAGTCCTTCATGCGGGCTTTCATGTGTCTTGCACTGAGGACAGGCTTCCGTCGGGCCACTCTGCCATAAAGCCCCGACTGGTGGAGGGCTGCAGTGATGGTTGACTTTCTACAACTTTCTCCCATCTCCCGACTGCATCTCTGGAGCTCAGCCACAGGGATCTTTGGGTTCTTCTTTACCTCTCTCACCAAGGCTCTTCTCCCCCGATAGCTCAGTTTGGCTGGACGGCCAGCTCTAAGAAGGGTTCTGGTCGTCCCAAACGTCTTCCATTTAAGGATTATGGAGGCCACTGTGCTCTTAGGAACCTTAAGTGCAGCAGAAATTTTTTTGTAACCTTGGCCAGATCTGTGCCTTGCCACAATTCTGTCACTGAGCTCTTCAGGCAGTTCCTTTGACCTCATGATTCTCATTTGCTCTGACATGCACTGTGAGCTGTAAGGTCTTATATAGACAGGTGTGTGGCTTTCCTAATCAAGTCCAATCAGTATAATCAAACACAGCTGGACTCAAATGAAGGTGTAGAACCATCTCAAGGATGATCAGAAGAAATGGACAGCACCTGAGTTAAATATATGAGTGTCACAGCAAAGGGTCTGAATACTTAGGACCATGTGATATTTCAGTTTTTCTTTTTTAATAAATCTGCAAAAATGTCAACAATTCAGTGTTTTTCTGTAAATATTGGGTGCTGTGTGTACATTAATGAGGAAAAACAATGAACTTAAATGATTTTAGCAAATGGCTGCAATATAACAAAGAGTGAAAAATTTAAGGGGGTCTGAATACTTTCTGTACCCACTGTGTGTATATATATATATATATATATATATATATATATATATATATATATATGTGCAATAGAAATATTATAATGCATTGCTAAATGAAAAAAAGATTAAAGAAAATTTAATTATTTTAACAAACTTTTTTTGTAAAACATTTAATATACAAGAAGTTGGGAACTCACTAAATTCATTAAATGTAACTAAAAACACATGTTTGCAGGAAAATTATGCATATGATTTAAATTATTGCTGATTAGTTTGTAGTTTTCATAATTAACACATTCTGATGATTTTGAGCCTTCAAGTGCTTGAAAATCAGCACAAAAAATCTGAAAAAAGTCTGTTGGGCTCTCTCAGAGAGACACACATGCACTAAATAAATGGCCAGTGCTGATTAGTAAATCTTTAGAGGTTCTTAACGAGTCTTTGAGGAAGAGTCTTTGAGGAAGAGTAAATGAAGTAAAAAACAGGTCACAGGCTGGTCAACGGTGAAATCTCAACAAACGCCTTCCATTGTGAGACACTGCCGTTCAGCTTATAAAACAATTAACTGTAAAGCCTGACATATCGAATAACAGTCAGAAAATTCTACGTTTCTTGAAATGGAACAAAATGTGTGCATATGTACTTTTGTTGAATACCATATTTGATACATCTGATTTTATGGCTCATATACAGGTGCATCTCAATAAAACCAAGGTCCTAGAGTCTGGAGAAGGGTGGAGAAGCTCATAGCCCAAGTTGCTTGAAGTCCAGTGTTAAGTTGCCACCGTCTGTGATGATTTGGGGTGCAATGTCATCTGCTGGTGTTGGTGCATTGTGTTTTTTGAAAACCAAAGTCACTGCACCCGTTTACCGAGAAATTTTGGAGCACTTCATGCTTCCTTCTGCTGACCAGATTTTTAAAGATGATGATTTCATTTCCCAGCAGGATTTGGCACCTACACACTACCAAAAGCAACAAAAGTTGGTTAAATGACCATGGTGTTGGTGTGCTTGACTGGCCAGCAAACTCACCAGACCTGAACCCCATAGAGAATCTATGGGGTATTATCAAGAGGAAAATGAGAAACAAGAGACCAAAAAATGCAGATGAGCTGAAGGTCACTGTCAAAGAAACCTGGGCTTCCATACCACCTCAGCAGTGCCACAAACTGATCACCTCCATGCCACGCCGAATTGAAGCAGTAATTAAAGCAAAAGGAGCCCCCACCAAGTATTGAGTACATATACAGTAAATGAACATACTTTCCAGAAGGCCAACAATTCACTAAAAATGTTTTTTTTATTGGTCTTAAGAAGTATTCTGATTTGTTGAGATAGTGAATTGGTGGGTTTTTGTTAAATGTGAGCCAAAATCATCACAATTAAAAGAACCAAAGACTTAAACTACTTCAGTCTGTGTGCACTGAATTTATTTAATACACGAGTTTCACAATTTGAGTTGAATTACTGAAATAAATGAACTTTTCCACGACATTCTAATTTATTGAGATGCACCTGTAGTATGATATAGTGATAATACTGGATGTAGCTTGTACTCGAGGAGTTTAAAAAAACGCTATTTCATTTTATGAGCAAAAATATGCAATTTGGTGCAGATGCTGATATTTATTTGGCCAAAAAGACGAAATTCTGATAACCTGTAAAGTAAATCAATGAGAACTTTATAGCAGTATAACAGATTACTTACATAAAATGCAAAAGATTCTATAACTTATAGACTCTTTATAGTCAAAGTTCTCAATGTTTACATTTACATTTAATCATTTAGCAGATGCTTCTATTCAAAGTGACTTACAAATGAGGACAATAGAAGCAATCAAAACCAACAAAAGAGTAACAATATATAAGTGATGTGACAAGTCCTGGATAGTCTAACGCAGCACACGTAGCAACTTTTTTTTTTTTTAATAAATAAAAAGAATGAAAAGTAGACAGAATAGAAATAGAGAGAGCTAGTTTTAAAGTGTCAAGTTATTATTTTTTAATAAATAAATAAAAAGAAAACAAGTAGATAGAAAAGAAAAAGAATAGAAAACGCTATGATTAGAGGGTCCAGTTTTTTAATAAATAAAAGAAAACAAGTATAGAATAGATATAAAATAGAGAACGTTAGTGTTAGTGGGTTCAAGAGTTTTCAATAAATAAAAAGAAAAGTAGACATAATAGAAATAGAATAGAGAATGTCAGCATTAGAGGGTCAAGTTTTTTCAATAAATAAAATGAAAAGCAGATAGAATAGAAATAGAGTAGAAAGTGATAGTGTTAGTGGGTCAAGTTTTTCAATAAATAAAAAGAAAAGTAGACATAATAGAAATAGAATAGAGAATATTAGTGTTAGTGTTCTCTTCCCTCACCTACCCATTTCTCATCTCTTGATGTGAATGCAGCTACAGACACTTTATGCTCTACTTTAACTTCTTGTCTAGACCAGTGGTTCTCAACTGGTTTGGCCTTGGGACCCATGTTTTCCATGGTCATCAAGCCGCGACCCACTTATTAAATTATATATAATTTGTTAAAAAGTAAAAACAAAGCAAATTTACTTAACAAAAATTAAGTTAAGACTGTTAAGAATATTACTAATACTGAATAAACAGCCTATAAGGCAAGGCTATTAAATAGCAGTCCCAAACTAGTTTTTGTTAATACAGTTAAGTTGGTATGAGACACCACAGTCATTTAAGCATATACAAAATAACACAAAGTGGAAATAACATGATATTTTTGGGTTATGGAAACAACCGTTACCATGAATAACATGAACTGTTAATAACACGTGAAAACTGCTCCTGAATAGAATGAATATCATACCTTCATGCAAATCCTTCCCAGCTAACACACGCAGTACCAGTTATGTGATTTATCGGTACTGTACTTTTATTTCACGCATTGTATGTTCGTAGTTTCTGCGCTTTAGTGAAGTGATATACAGCGCGGCGCCGTGTTCGCACGTGCTATAGAAGAGTGCGCGCTATGAACACTGTATAACATCTGGCAGGACAGGATAGTTCGCTTTTCTGAAGTGAAAGACTTTTTTTTTTTCATAGCAAGTTACGAAAATAATGATAGAATAATGCCACTGACAATAAATCTGCCTACATCTCATCTGACCGCAGCTACTGAATCTGGACAGCGCATTTTTCTCAGGAATTATTACTGCATCTGACAGAAGTGTCAACAGCTTTCATGCACGTCTTTTAAAATAAAAGTCTCGCATCAGAAAAAAAAAAAAAAAAAACATTTAGAATTACGTTTTTGTTGTTGATGTCATTTCTTTGGCCGTACATTCCGCGACCCACTCAGAACGGTCCCGCGATCCACTTTTGGGTCGCGACCCACCAGTTGAGAACCACTGGTCTAGACGATATTTGTCCTCTCTCCTCCAGGCCAGCACGGGCTGCCCCTTCTAACCCTTGGTTATCCGATGTTCTCCGTGAGCATCGGTCAAAACTCAGGGCAGCAGAGAGAAAATGGCACAAATCAAAAGACCCATCAGACCTGAGTATGTATCAGTTTTTGCTGTCATCCTTCTCTGCTGAAGTCCACACTGCCAAATCTTCATACTTCCACAACAAGATCAACAGCGCTCCAGACACACGTAATCTCTTCAAAACATTCAGTTCTCTCCTCTGTCCCCCTCCACCAACTCCCACCACTTCTATAACAGCTGATAAGTTCACCACATTCTTCACGGACAAAACTAGAACAATCAGCAGTCAATTCTCAGCCCCACACACACAGGACCTCCAACCAACCACATCCAATCTTCTAAAACTCCCATCTTCTCCTTTTGTCCCCTCACTGAGGCAGAAGTATCAAAACTTCTCCTTTCCAGCCATCCTACAACATGTCCTTTAGACCCAATCCCCTCACACCTTCTCTAAGAAATCTCTCCCACACTTTTACCAGCACTCACACACGTCATCAACACATCTCTCCTCACAGGCACTTTCCCCACCGCATTCAAGCAGGCTCGGGTAAACCCACTGCTCAAAAAACCTACATTAAACACTTCACTTTTAGATAGCTACAGACCTGTTTCTCTCCTTCCATTCTTAGCAAAAACCCTCGAACGAGTTGTTTTCAACCAGGTATCATTGTTTCTCTCACAGAACAACAAACTGGACGCTAACCAGTCAGGTTTCAGGAGTGGCCATTCAACCAAGACTACGCTACTGTCAGTCACTGAAGCCTTACGGATTGCAAAAACTGATTCCAAATCATCAGTCCTTATTCTTCTATATCTATGTGCTGCTTTTGATACTGTCAATCATCAGATCCTCCTGTCCACCCTCTCATCACTGGGCATCACAGGGATTCCACTTCGCTGGTTTGAATCCTATCTCACTGGTAGGTCTTTCAGGGTGGCCTGGGGAGGGGAGGTATCCAAAGCACATCGACTGGTCACTGGGGTTCATCAGGGATCAGTCCTTGGACCCCTCCTCTTCTCCATTTACACCACATCACTGAGTCCCATCATACAGGCACGTGGCTTCTCATACCATTGCTATGCTGATGACACACAGTTCTACCTCTAACTTCAACCAGATTATCCAACAGTAGCTGCACGGATCTCAGGCTGCCTGGAGAACATCTCAGAATGGATAAAAGAACATCACCTCCAGCTCAACCTTGCAAAGACCGAGCTGCTTGTTTTCCCTGCCACTCCAACTCTACAGCATGATTTCACCATCCAACTATGTTCTTCTACAATTACCCCATCAAGTTCAGTGAGAAATCTTCGTGTAATCTTTGATGATCAACTGACCTTCAAAGACCACATTGCAAAGACAGCTCGATCTTGCAGGTTTGCATTGCACAACATCAGAAAGATCAGGCCCTTTCTAACAGAGGATGCTGCACAACTTCTTGTCCAGGCCCTTGTCATTTCTAGGCTGGACTACTGCAATGCCCTTCTGGCTGGACTTCCATCATGCACAATCAAACCTCTACAAATGATCCAGAAACAAATGATTCCGCTCACTATTACAAATCTACATTCCCTCCAGAAGTCTGAGATCCGCTCAGCAGGGGATAATCGCTGTATTTGGGGTAAAAAAGACAGAATTATGTATTGTGCCAAGAAGGTTACACTGTCTGTTCGTTAACACATGCACGAAGTGATTGGCAGCTGCCTTTAGTGGAGGCTTTACCGATTACCTCCATTGATCAAAGGATTCGACACGGTCGTCTGTGAGTGACGTCACCACCCAAAACAAACACGCCCCCTAATTTAGTCCCGCCCCCTCACATTGATTGACAGCTTTCAGTGTAGACATCGGAAATTCCAATGCAAAAGGAATTGCGATTCCATTTGAGTTTTGGCAGGTTATATGCACGGCGCAAAGAGAGTGAAAAAGCAGACGTGGTAATTAATATTGCTATTTAAATATGAAAGGCTCATAATTCGTAAGACATGGGAAATACAGTTCCAAATAGACTTTGCTTTTTCATTTGAAATTTGGCAGTCACTGTGCGTTCGCGAAAGCGAAAATGCAAACGGTAATGCAAGATTTGCAATTGCATTTGGATTATGTCACAATTTATGCGTCCACATATGGAAAACGCAATTGAAAATACAATTTGCAATTCTATTTGAAAATAGTCCGGAAAATCCTTCCATACTAAATAGTAATAAAATTACAAAAAATTCAAGTAAAACAAAAACTGAAAATATAAAAGTCTCAAAATATTAATAAAAATATCATTGATTTTTGCCACTTTTAATCAGCAGAAGAAAGCAAAACCTGCCCATACACACAGTCACTAGTAACATACTGTTAGTCTTCCTTTAACACACATCCAACTGCTCAGTTTAACTTAATGTTACTGGCAGAGGTGAACCGTCTGAGCTTAATGAGGCAGTGACAGGTGCAGCTTCCTGCTGAAGAGCAGGTCATTTCCTGATGGAGTTGACGAGTACAAGGTCACAAAGCATTCTGAGCACCAAAACACACACAAACACGCGTTCACCTAGCTATCACCCTAATAAAAACACACTGTAAACCAGACTAAGATGGTCTGGTCTTACACAGCAATTTTCACATGATCAGTACGGTCTGCTGACTTCTATTAAATTGATTTTCAAAGCTAGACCAACTTAACATCAGCATGACCAGGTTAAGACCACCTTAAACCAGCTAAAATGACCTTTAAAGGGATAGTTCACCCTAAAATGAAAATTTGCTGTTAATTTACTCACCTGAACTGGAGCACTGAATGAGTTCATTCATCATTGGATCATTTACGCTGGCATTTTGGTTAATTTCGAGTCCAGTTTCTTGCACAGACATATTGTTTCACTTCATAAGACCTCAATATATCGTCACTAGCCATGGGTATTAAAGGTCCTTGCAAACAGAGTCCGAAATTTTCATATGCGTTTTTTCGTATTCATCATCCTAACAATTCATCACGCACAGAAACCTTGCACACCGAGTTCGATGCGTATTAATTAATCCGTTGTGAAAAAATTCACAAAACAATACAAAATGGAGTCTTCAAGCAGTGAGGATGATTTTGTTGTCCTCTCTCTTCTTAAAAAGAGAAAAAGAAAGAAGAAATATTGGGTCCATCCAATCCTGAGATTGCGTAGAGAGGAAGAAGAGTTCCACTTCCTTATTAAGGAGCTGCGGGTTTATCCTGAGCGATTCAAAGTTCACTTCAGGATGTCAGTGGATCAGTTTGATGCTTTGCTAGCGATACTGGAGCCACATATTAAAAAGACGACCACCAATTTCCGTAAACTCAGTGTGCAAGGACCTATACAGTGGATCAACTTGTCAGACACCATTCTGGATTTTGGTGTTCACTTGTACGGTGGCTCTGAATTGTTAAAACACCTCTCAAAATGCTTGCTACGGATGCGAAAAACGCAAAAAATTTAACCCGATCCGAATTTTTTTATGGCGAACAAAAATTTCGGAGGCAGTGTGTAAACATGATTGACACAACATGAGGTCGTATTTATTTTTTAACGTACAAAAATTTTGCTCGAGAATTTCGAACTTCATTTTGCGTTTCTTGATATGCTTTTTTTTTTTTCTCAACCATAGTCAGCCACTGACTTGCATTTTATGAATCACCAAGGACCACGGTTTCAGCTAAAAATCTTCTTTACACTTCTACCGAAGAAAAAAAAGTCACCTACATCTTGGATGGCCTGAGGGGGAGTAAATTAACAGCAAATTTTCATTTTTGTGTGAACTATCCCTTTAAGAAGCTTTCTTATATTATAGACTCGGTACAGAGCATGTAAATGACTTAAAGATTAAGCATAACCAAAAATTGCTGCATGTTTAGTATCTGAACAAATAAATAAACATTATTTGCTTCAATTATGAATCATTTTTAAATTTGAGGGCATCCATGAAAGATGGTCTCCAAAGTACAGCTAAGTAAACACAGAAATTCTCCCCCTCAGGCACGCACACACACACACTTGTTAGTATGCTTGATAGTATGCATGTGCACATCCTCACTAACCAAAACACACACATGCACGCACAGATTCAGAGGGCATGTATGAGCTCAATGACCTTGTGACACCCACTGTGATTGCTTGTGGTCATTCTTCTGGGAGGAATAAGGTCAAAGATCATGTACAGTTGTGGTTGAGGATATCTGACTGAATTTACGATTGCCTGTACGTGTGAGATCTGCCGGCATGTTCAATTAAGTATTTGGCTTCTGGTGACATAAATGGGAAATGGCTCTTACTTTGAAACACCTTTCAGGTCACTCAAGGTCGTTCCAATCAGCACTGCCATTTAAAAGTCTGATCGGCGTCGTGAGGCCAAAATTACAGGTCATTGTTTTCAGCCTTAAACTGGAGAAAACCCTTTTGAGTGCTCATGTGACATCACCGAGGAAACACGCTGAACGTGTGACATATCAAACACTTAGAAAATTAAATAAACTACATTTACTGAGGAAAATGTTGCTAGGATGTTCTGTGTGGTTGCAAGGATGTTGCTATGCGGTTTCCAAAGGGTTCTGAGTGGTTTCCAAGATGTTGATTGGTGGTTGCTATACAGTTATTAGGGTGTATGTAAGCAGTAGTTAAATGTGCTGTTGTTTTTAGTGCTTTGCAGTTGCTAGGACGTTCTGGATGGTTGCTACAGTATGTGGTTGCTAGGGCATTGCTATGTGCTTTCTAAGGTATTTTATGTGGTTGTATTCATGTTGCTTGCTGGTTGCTACAGTACTGAATGTGGTTGCTAGGGTGTTGTTATGTGGTTTCTAAGGTATTCTAAGTGGTCTTCAGCATGTTGCTTGGTGGTTGCTACAGTATGTGATTGTTAGGGCGTTGCTATGAGGTTTCTAAGGTATCCTAAGTGGTCTTCTGCATGTTGCTTGGTGGTTGCTACGGTATGTGGTTGCTAGGGCATTGCTATGCAGTTTCTAATGTATTGCTATATGGTTTCTGGTATTCTAAGTGGTCGTATTCATATTGCATGGTGGTTGCTAGGGCATTGCTACAGTATGTTGTTGCTAGGGCACTGCTATGCAGTTTCTAAGGTATTCAAAGTGTTTTTTAGCATGTTGCTTGGTGGTTGCTACAGTATGTGGTTGCTAGGGGGTTGCTATGCAGTTTCTAGGGTATTCTAAGTGATCTTCAGCATGTTGCTTGGTGGTTGCTATAGTATGTGGTTGCTAAGGCATTGCTATGCAGTTTCTAAGGTATTCTAAATGGTCTTAAGCATGTTGCTTGGTGGTCTCTACAGTATGTGGTTGCTAGGGCATTGCTATGTGGTTTCTAAGGTATTCTAAGTGGTCTTCAGCATGTTGCTTGGTGGTTGCTAGGGCACAACAATGCGGTTTCTAATGTGTTCAAAGTGGTTTTTAGCATGTTGCTTGGTGGTTCCTACAGTATGTGGTTGCTAGAGCATTGCTATGCAGTTTCTAAGGCATTCTAAGTAGTCTTATCCATGTTGTTTGGTGGTTGCTACAGTATGTGGTTGCTAGGGCGTTGCTATGTGGTTTCTAAGGTATTCTATATTGTGTTAAGCATGTTGCTTGGAAGATGCTACAGTATGTGGTTGCTAGGGCACTGCTATGTGGTTTTTAAGGTATTCTAAGTGGTCTTATCCATGTTGCTTGGTGGTTGCTACAGTATGTGGTTGTTAGGGAGTTGCTATGCCATTTCTAAGGTATGCTAAGTGATCTTAAGCATATTGCTTGATGGTTGCTGCAGTATGTGGCTGCTAAGGCACTGCTACGCGGTTTCTAGGGTTTTCTAAATGGTCTAAAGCATGTTGCTTGGTGGTTGCTACAGTATGTGGTTGCTAGGGTGTTGCTATGTAGTTCCTAAGGCATTCTAAGTTGTTTTCAGCAAGTTGTTTGGGTGGTCTATGTGGTTTCTTACCAGTTCAAGTTAAAAGTCAAATTTTATTGTGCACTTTACACTTGTTGTTATAACAGACATCACTAATAAATAAATAAGTGAAATGCAAAACTGTGGACTCATGCATAAATGCTGTACACGCTAAAACACATGCACACACAAACACACATCAAGCACAAGCACATACACAGCCCACATAAAGCTGACTCACTCTCTAGGGTTCACACACTGGGGTACATGTATGACACACATCGGGAATCAATTAGCTTTGACTCACAAATGCGAGCCAAACAAACGAGTCGGTGAAGAGCCATGTGGCGAGGTTCCACTCCATCTGTCTAATGAGCCGTGGGACCGTCCTAATCAATAAGCCTTTACACTGATTAATCAGCATAGAGACCACATTATTATTTCATATTTTACTACAAAATCCTGATTATGAAGCAACACATAGAAAAATACAAATACTCATTCTGTTGGTCCTCTGTTTACTCGTTTGCTTTTGAGGAGAAACATCTGAGACAAAGTTGATACTTAACTGAGAATTCAATTAATTCTCCCAGACTCTGAAAGACTAACTTTTAAGCCATAAAATATTAAATGTCATGTTATAGAAAGGTCAGAAACATTTAAATTACGCAAACACAGATGCAAAGTTTGTTCAACGCACTGCAAATATTCTGCCCCATTGTACAAACAAATGCATGTACATGATTGTCTTAAATAGTTGTTTTTTTTCAGTAAGTGTGTGCGTAACTCACCAGCTTGCGTTGACACCATCCGCAGACGCCGCAGAGAGCAACCAGCCAAACGCCACACACGGTTACCGCCAACGACACCAGCAGCACGCTCAAGGAGATGGAGCCTGTGAAATACACACAATGTTAATATCCAAGCATAGGGGAACAGTCTGACATTTACTCTGACGAGAACACTAAGAGTTTATGAAGTCTCTGAAGTCCTAAAAATGGATCGATATTTTTCATGATGGGAACAAATGTGACTGGAGAACAAAATCAGAAAGGGAAAAAAAGACGATTGCAGAGGGAAAGAGGGACAGAGATGCCACTAAACTCTTTTAAATATAAAATATGAGATGTGCCAAGCCCAAAAACATACTGTATCAATATCGAACACTTGCAAGATCAACATGTCAAAAACACAAGTGATGTAGATTTGTACTACATTCACTGAAGAAACTGTGAGTGCATGCACAAAACTGGTGTTGCTATGCAATTGCTAGGATGTTGTATGTGGTTACCAGGGCTTTGCTATGCAGATGCATAGGTGTTCTGAGTGGTTTTCAGCATGTTGCTTGGTCGTTGCTATAGCATGTGGTTGCTATGCGGTTTCTAAGTTATTCTAAGTGGTCTATGTGGTTGCTAGGGAGTAACTATGTGGTTTCTAATGGATTGAAGTGGTTTTCAGCACATTGCTTTGTGGTTGCTACAGTATGTGGTTGCTAGGGAGTTGCTATGCAGTTTCTAATGTACTGTAAGTGGTTTTCAGCATGTTGATTGGTTGTAGCTACAGCATGTGGCTGCTAAGGAGTGGCTATGCAGCTTCTAATGTATTCTAAGTGGTTTCCAGCATGTTGATTGGTGGTTGCTACAGTATGTGGTTGCTAGGGAGTTGCTATGCAGTTTCTAATGTACTGTAAGTGGTTTTCAGCATGTTGATTGGTGGTAGCTACAGCATGTGGCTGCTAAGGAGTGGCTATGCAGTTTCTAAGGTATTCTAAGTGGTTTCCAGCATGTTGATTGGTGGTTGCTACAGTATGTGGTTGCTAGGGAGTTGCTATGCAGTTTCTAATGTACTGTAAGTGGTTTTCAGCATGTTGATTGGTGGTAGCTACAGCATGTGGCTGCTAAGAAGTGGCTATGCAGTTTCTAAGGTATTCTAAGTGGTTTCCAGCATGTTGATAGGTGGTTGCTACAGTATGTGGTTACTAGGATGTTGCTATGCTGTTCCTAAGGTATTCTAAGTGGTTTTCAGCACACTGCTTTGGGATGCTAGAGTATGTGGTTGCTAGGGTGTAGCTTTGTAGTATTTTAAGTGGTTTTCAGAATATTGCTTGGTGTTTGTCACAGTATGCGGTTGATAGGGTATTCTGGGTGGTTGCTAGAGTATTGCTACTGTAGGTGTTCTGTGTAGTGTGTAGCATGTTGCTATGGAGTTGCTAAGTTGTTGTGGGTAGTCACCAGGGTGTTGCTATGCAGTTAGGCTACTAGGATGTTCTAGGTAGGGTGCACAAAGGTGGTAGTTAGGTAGGGAGTTGGGAAGTCACCAGGGCTATTTTCTATGTGGTTTCCAAGGCATTAAGTCAAGTCAAGTCAAGTTGAGCTTTATTGTCATTCCGCTACATGTGAGGACATACAGTGGAACGAAATGTCGTGCCTCACAGGACCACGATGCTACATAAATACAGACTTACAACAATGAAGTAAAACAGTATAAACCTATACACAACTAAACTACTGATAGATGACTATAAATTGACTATAAATATACTATATATAAATGTTTACCTATACATAAACTAAAAAAAAATACAAACTATACGAATGCTTCAGATAAACACTGTACATGTGCAAAGAGAAACATTGTGAGTCAAGCAGCTGGCTGGGGAGCAGTGCAGGATGATTTGTAGTGCATGAGCATGTAAACATACATATATTACTGAGTATTTTGTGGGATTGTGTACACACAGTAGTGTGTGAAAAGTGTCTAGTGCGCATAGAGGAGGAGAGTGTGTTACTACAGGTGGTTTGTACAGGCCCACTCACCTGTGTGTAGCACACTTCGAATTGGACCAAAAAGTTTTCATATGGCTTTTTTATTTTAATGTGGTAAGGTTGGGGAGGTGGTGTTGGGGGGGGTGAGATGGTCCATGTTTCAGTAGGTAGGGGGTTTGTATGGGGTTTCAGAGAGGGGTGGGGTGATTTGAGTTCAGGGCTCTCACAGCCTGGGGGAGAAAGCTGTTGAGCAGTCTGGCAGAGCGGGCTCTAATGCTCCGGTACCGTCTTGATGGTAGGAGCTGGAAGAGACTGTGGGAGGGATGGGTGGAGTCCTTCACGATGCTGTTGGCTTTGCTGGAGCATCGTGTAAGGAAAATGTCCAGGACGGAGGGGAGAGAAGTTACTCCGTTACTATGCAGTTGTCGAGGTGTTCTGAGTGTTTTCATCATGTTGCTCTGTGGTTACTAGGGTGTCCTTGGTAGTGTGCACTTTGGTGGTATTTAAGGTGCTCTAAATGGATTTTACTGTGTTGCTCTTCAAATTGTTGCAGTAAATGAGCTGAAAGAGAAAACTGGCATTCAACAGTTTAAGCTAATGACTGCAGTCAGACATTTCGTAACACAACAACACATGAAATCAATATGTAGCTAGAAGAGTCTGCATACACATGTTTACATAGACTACAGATTGTGTTTCGATTGACAATGACACATGAAATGCAGCTTGCTAAGCTAGAGGTGCCTGCGTTTGAATACATATTAACAAAGGAAACCGTAGGTATAACATGCATGTAGTAGATCAGGGCCGCAGATGTGAGACACACAGAGAGACAGACAGAACTGAAAAAGACAGAGAGAGACAGGAAGGAACCTGACAAAATATGATGAATGGACACATCTGCTGATGGAGGTGTAGAGAGGAGATGGAGGGATGGATGGATCATTGAGGGGAGGGAGGGACGGGAGTAAAGTGTGATAAACGTTTAAGATTGATCTCTCCTGTGAACTGAAGGGACAAAGCGTGATGCACTCATGCAGTCAGTGTGTGTGTGTGTGTGTGTATAATACACAGGCTCTTTGATCTGCTGTTCCAGCACAACCTTGTGAAATGAAAGCAGAAGCAAACCTTCAGAAAGAGCTTCTGTTCCACATCAACAATGCTTTACTGTCATAAATATTCTTAATAATAGAAAAGATTGTGGAAAAAATAAATAAAAAAATAAACTAATTAATTAATTAAAAATATGTTTTTAATAATATATAACAAATATTAAAATGTATTTTTATTATTTATTATTAAATATAAAATATATTGAATTAAGTACAATTTGTTAGATTTTTTTTCTGAATGAATCGTACTAATAATATATATATATATATATATATATATATATAAAACATCTGTTGTTTTGTTTCAAACTGTACATACTTATTCTTATCAAATGTTTTGCTTAAGCTCTATTTCTCCAGAATAAATGTCACCAGCTTTTATATTTTGTTATCTACATTCAGACATTTTGAGGTGTCCACATACTTTTGTTACTCGCTTTATCTCTTTCTCTCGTTGTTTCCCTCAGCGCTGTTATAATCAGACATTGAAGAAGTAGTTCTGGGGAAAGGATTGTGTTTTCTCTGTCTCTTTCTTACAGACACTCTCTCACCCATACAAACAGAACAAAATGCAGTTTACCACTTATGAAAAACCAGTTGCATTTTTCTACAAACATGAACTGAGGTGAAATCGCTTTCTGAAACAGATCAACATTGACATAATGAAACTCATTCAGATATCATCCAGATTTGCTCCAGTAAAACAGAGTGTTTGGAATTGGAATTGCATACTATACTACTTTTTACAGTATGCGGTACAGTATGTATACAGTGCACAGTATGTGAATATTCTGCATGCATGGAATATGATTGAGCTACTACCTTTGTCAAAATGCAGCGCACAAAAAAACTTTGTTCAACAATGTAATGCAGTTCTAGTGTGTCAAATAAATCATACGATTTTTTAACATTTCCTAGAGTCCTAGAACAGCATTATATGCATTATTATAAGTAGTAGTAGTATTATAATAAAATTTTAATTTTCTATATTATTATTATTATTATTATTATTATTATAGATGTATTATTATAAATATTATATTATTATTATAAAATGATAAAATAATATTGAATATTATTATTAACAATGTGGGTTATATATAAGTATAGGGTTATTATATTAAACTAAAATATATTTTTAAATATATTTTACAATATATATTTTTTTAATTATATTTTTAAAACTATATTTTACAATTTTATTTTAATTCAGCTACTTACCAAGGCAACATTTATTATTTTCTTTTAATTTAAGTTGAAGTACTAAAATTACTAAAATGAAATAAATTAAAACGAATAAATTAAAATTAATAACAGACATTAAAAAAACTGAAACTAAAAAATGACAAAGACACACAACACAAAAAAACATTGTTTACTTAATAAAAACTAAATAAAATAAAATAAAATATTAAAAAAACTTTCAAAATTATTTTACTTCAGCTAGTCACCAAGACAACGTTTATTATTTTTGTTTAATTTAAGTTGACGTACTAAAATACTAAAACTAAATAAACTAAAACTAATAATAAAATATAATAATATATTATTATACATATTAATATACTTTTTTTTTAAAAGAAAAAACATTTTAACATTTTTTACACATGTAAGATTGCATATTGCATTTTTTCTTAAATTCATTTTAAGTATGCAGTATGTAATGTGTAGCCTAAGCTTAAAGGGCAGCAAAGTGGTCAAGGTTTGGCTTGTTAGCATGACCCTGTTAGCCTTTGCTGGTAGATAGTGGAAACGGACACAAGAAGCATCTTTCTCCGCTGCTGGCCATTCAGAACTAGCCATGTATTCTGACAAACCAGCTGCAGGTTTCTCAGCAGAGCCTCACACAGACCCTTACAGGAGCGAGTGTCTGGAGCTCGCTGGTTAAACTCAGACAGACAGACAGACAGACAGACAGCAGCAGCAGCGCTGGACGCTTCTCTGTTGAAGCACCTGATCAGGAGCACATAAACAAACACTCCAGAAAACAGCCTGTACTCACACATCCTCCAGCCCTGAATGAGCCACTGTTCAACACAAGAGCAGGTCTGAGATCAGAGAACAGCAGACGTAACTCTGTGAAGCAGCAGGCAATAACACAGACCTCTTGCATGTTAAGATAGTAAGTGACAAAGCAAACGGAAGTCATTCATTTTCACCAACAGCAGCTGATTTTTGGGCTTCTGCTGTTATATTCATGAAGAAATGCACATTGATTTACAAGTAGAAAACAGGTTCACACATAAAATGAGATTTAAACAAAGCTATTTAACTACAATACAAAATTAAGAGATATTTAATGCCAAAATCCACAGTAGAAATTTAAATTTGTAATTTCAAATAATTCATCAATAATAATTGTCTAATCAAACGTTCATACTAAGAATTTATTTGACTGAATGTAAAATTTCACATAAAATATGTGTGCTACCCTTAAAGTAATAAAAAACTCAATAAAAAACTAAACTAAAACTAATTTTGCTAGCAAAACTACACTAAATTTAAAATGATTTATCAATTACAATATTGCACAATAACAAAACGCAATAACACTAATGCAACAATATAAATATAAATGCAAATAATATTTATTTACACAAAAATTAATTCTGCTTGTTTCATAATTCTGCTTGTATTATATATATATATATTTAATTATTTATATATATAGTATTTTTTACATTTTTATTGTAATATATTTTCATTATATATATATATTACAGTATTTTATACAAAATAATATTATAATATTTATTTATTTATTTATACTATATATTTTTTAATATATTTGATATATATGTCTGTGTATAAAATTTATTTATTTAATTACAATAATATTTATTTTTATTTTATATATTTATATTTATTAAATATATTTTTTTATTCTTGATAGTAATAATCTTGATAGCAAAACACAAATAACAAAATAACAAAAACTAAACTAAACTGAAAACAAACAATTGATCAACTGAAAATAAAATAATTCAATGCAACAATATTTTGTAAAATACAAGAATCTATTTAGCAAATTATTTACACAAAAATTCAGCCTGTTTCATTTAAATCATTAAATAAAAATATTTTTATTATAATTTTAAAAAATTAACTTAGTAAATTATTCAAATTTAATTATTAAAATATATAATTATCATAATCATTGTGTGTCCCTGGGCATTAAATCTATACTCCCACTTGATCTTAAGGAAGACTTTAGGTTTCATAGCAAATCCTGCTTAATGCTGGACAGTTTTCATGACGCTGTGAACCTGTGGCCTTAGCCTTCATCAAAACAACCTTTACCTTTATCTGAGAAAGACATGGAGCAGTAGATTATGTTTGTATCTCTCACACACACACACACACACACATATATCTGGGTCTTTTATCAGAGTGTGCGTCAGTGTAATCGCTGCTGACCCCAGGGAGCAGAAGAGAGGAACGGGAGGATGAAGGTATGGCCAGAGGAGGAGTACGGCTGATGAAATCTAAACGAGAGAAAGCGTCCTCGCTGAAGGACACACACACTACTGGAGCCCCGTATTTGTCCACCTAAATAGTGTGCAGTTAGCAGAACGAGACAGACGGAGAAAGATAAGGAGAAGTTTGGTTATTATTTTGCGTCTCAAGATAACACTCCTCTCAGACGGCCACTGCCAGTCCGTTCGGCCGCTTTATGCGATTCTGATCTCTGATATATGAAGAAGTCTGGCTGTAATAACACTGAAACCTCACAGACGGTGAATCTGCACTATTCAAAGACAGACAATAACTCGCTCTCCGCCCTCTAAAGACTAGAAATATACAAAATCTCACGGCTGATTCCAAGAAATGCCGAACTTCACGGTGTAAATCGCAATAGGAAAGCCAGCGGGAAATAAACACCTCAAACGAGATCTTTTTAATATCTCAACTGTTTCTTCTAGACAACAGGACAGATCTCACAAACATGACAAAGTCATATTACAGTCCAAAATCAAAAGAAAGAATATTGATATTTTAGATATTAAAGATATTTTGAATTTTGTGGCATTATTTTCATGGCAATGAAGAAATTCTCCAAATTCACATTACTATAAAGCAAATAAATAAATACATTTTAATGTATTTCACATTACTATACAACAGATAAATAAATATTGTTTTATATTATTATGAATAATAATAATAATAATAATAATAATTATTATTATTATTAGTAGTAGTAATAATAAGTAGCAGTAGTAGTAATAATAATAATAGTATAAAACAATAATATTTATTGGTAGTATAATACTACTACTACTACTACTACTACTAATAATAATAATAATAAAATATTAGGCCATTTTTAAGTATTTTGTATATTTACATTTTATTTAGATAGTATTTGTTGACAATTAAGAATATATTCTTATTTTCACATTACTATACAACAGAAATAAATATTATTGCTTTATATTATTATGTATAATAGTAGTAGTATTACTACTACTACTACTACTACTACTACTACTACTAATAATAATAATAAAAAAGTGATTTTTAAATAAATTATTTAAATAGTGTTCAGGTAATATTTGTTGAACAGTGTTTGAAAATGAATACTGTCACACTTCACAAGGAGCACGGAACGAGGAGACGAGACGACGTAGGAATTCGTCAAAACAAGTCTTTAATCATCCAACAAGGAACACCGGGAGCGTAGCAGACACAGAACACATGTCAATGTGCATTTGTGAGCCTCCGGGCTTTCAGGGCTAAATTCAGGATCGGGAGCCCCCTCTGGGATGAACTCGGGATTTGGAGGGCGCTTTCGAGGAGCGGGCACTGGAGGTTTCTTTCGAGGAGCGGGCACTGTAGGGCGCTCTGGAGCCGCGGGCACTGGAGGATTCTTTCGAGGAGCGGGCACTGTAGGGCGCTCTGGAGCCGCGGGCACTGAATGATTCTTTCGAGGAGTGGGCACTGGAGGTTCCTTTCGAGGAGCGGGCACTGGAGGGCGCTCTGGAGCCACGGGCACTGGAGGATTCTTTCGAGGAGTGGGTAATGGAGGGCGCTCTGGAGCCGCGAGCACTGGAGGTTCCTTTCGAGGAGCGGGCACTGGAGGTTCCTTTCGAGGAGCGGGCACTGGAGGATTCTTTCGAGGAGTGAGCAATGGAGGGTGCTCTGGAGCCGCGGGCACTGGAGGTTCCTTTCGAGGAGCGGGCACTGGAGGTTCCTTTCGAGGAGCGGGCACTGGAGGGCGCTCTGGAGCCGCGGGCACTGGAGGATTCTTTTGAGGAGCGGGCACTGGAGTGCGATCTAGACTGGACTCGGGGGACTGGAGCCCTCTCTGGGCTTAGCTCTGGAACCGCAGCCCACTCTGGGCTGAACATGGGGACAGGGGTAACAGAGGGCTCCATAGTAGGAAGGAGGAGAGAGGGTAGGTCAGCATACCAGTCAATTAGGCCCTCCTCCACTTTCCATTCACCCAGATCTGTATCCAGCTCACCCTCAGCCACGATGCAGGGGGCGGAGCTCCACTCTGCGCTCTCACCGTCCACGGCTTGCTCCCTCGTGGTGGGCACTGTCACCGACTCTCGCACCTGGTCTGACGAGTTGGGCTCAACATCCGGGGCGATCCTCCGCTCAGTCGCTCGGCTTTTCGAGAGATCGGTCCCCCTGCTCCAGCAGGAGGAGGAGGAATTCGGGCCGGACGAGGGGATCCATGGGGCACAACGGAAACAAAAAACACTGAATAAAAAAAGAAAACAAAAAATGGAGGGAACACACACAAAGGTAACTGTATTCGGTCGGTTCTTCTGTCACACTTCACAAGGAGCACGGAACGAGGAGACATCAAAACGAGAAAACGAGAGTCTTTAATCATCCAACAGGGAGCGTAGCAGACACAGAACATGGAAATGACGTTTAAGAAACAACAAACACTAACTGAATGGACCTTAAATACACAGATAATTAATTAAACATAGGTGCAGGGGATGAACGAATTAGACTTGAATTAGACAGGAACGGGAAAATAACCAAATAAGGGCATAAACACTGGGACACAGGGAGCATGTGGGGAGCAAAACACACACACAGACAGTCCAGACTCCTGACAAATATGTAAAAATACAAATACAAAAAAAGCTCAAAAATGAATCTGTGGAAAGAATTAAGAGGAGTAATGAGAATTTTGGGAAGAAAATGTATTTCATTATCATGAATAATGATAACATGATCATTATCAAATGATCCTAAAATAGGCTTCATTTTCTTCATGCAAAATTTTATATCTTATCTTTTTTATTTTAATTTTGGCATAAATTATTGCCCAGACATATTCACCCAGTGAAACTGAACAAATGCAGTCTCCTGCTGGAGTTCAACGTGAGAAAAACATCCCAGTGATCTCATGTGTCTCGTCTATACAGTTTCTCAACCTGTGCTCAGAACTGCCAAGATCAAAAGTCAGGAATCTCAACATCAACTCAAACATTTCTCATCAAAATCTCCCAAGACCACATTCATTTTCCAGCTCTCTATATGGACTCACTGTGTCTATTTTTATGTCTCCCAAAGAAGAATTTTCTGAGAAATAGAGTACATGAGATTTACATCACACAGCATGAGTGAGAAAACTCCATTACATCTCCTATAAGCGATGGAGAAACATCAACCTCTGAGCACCACAGTCCTCTCTGTGGGTGTGTTTGGTCTCTGCGTGAGATCCTGGGTGTATTAGTCTTATCAGAGGTATGAGAAGATGATTAGAGCTCAAGTGCATTAGACTCACACACACATCTATTAGCTCCCATGACTGACTCTTAATGATTTACTGGCAGTATAGTTTGAGCTCACAGCGCTGCATTAAAGCTCCTGATAACAACTGCATACACTTTTATGCTCTTTAGGAATAATATGATCTATTCTGCTTCCTTCTTATTACCTCAGCATGACCAGACACGACAAAAATAGCCATTGTTGATGTGTAAATGAGTTGACTAGCAGTTTAGTTTTTGTAAATCTTATTAAAGGACTAGGGAGGAAGTTCAGTAGGTTTTCACATATACAGATGGTCAAAAGTTTGAAATAATTAAGTTTTATTTTACGTTTCTAAAAGTCTCTTATGCTCACCAAGGCTGCATGAAAAATACAGTAAAAACTGATATATTGTGAAATATTATTAGGATTTAAAATAACTGTTTTCTATTCTAATATATTGTAACATATAATTTATTCCTGTGATCAAAGCTGAATTTTCAGCATCATTACTCCAGTCTTCTGTGTCACATGATCCTTCAGAAATCATTCTAATATGCTGATTTGCTGCTCAACAAAATTATTTTGATTATTATCAATACTGAAAATGGTTGAAATAGAATTTCTATTTCTATTTCTATTCTGTCATTTTTGAACAATTTAATCCATCCCTGCTGAATAATAAATAAATAAATAATTTATTTTTAAAATTTGGTTTCAGAAAGCTTTTTTAAAGAACTTAATACTTTTATTGTGATGTATTAAACTGATCAAAAGTCAAAGTAAAGTATTTTGTCACAAATTTATATTTCAAATAACTGATGTTCTTATGAACTTTCTATTTATCAAAAAATCCCAAAATAAATATATTTGTTTCCACAAAAACATAAAGCAGCAAAACTGTTTATAACATTGATAATAATCAGAAATGTTTCTTGAGCAGCAAATCAGTATATTAGAATGATTTCTGAAGAATCATGTAACACAGAAGACTGGAGTAATGATGCTGAAAATTCAGCTTTGATCACAGAAATAAATTGTATTTTAAAATATATTCACATAGTAAAGAGTTATTTTAAATAGTAAAAATATTTCACAATATTACTGTTTTTACTGTATTTTTCATCAAATAAATGAAGCCTTAGTAAGCAGAAGAGACGTCTTACAAAAAAATCTTAATCATTCCAAATATTTGACCGGTCATGTACATCAAAATATTATTAATTAATATTAATAGTACACCTTGATCACTGTGGACGCCACTGTCCTAAAGATCAGTGTGAATACATCAGCGCTGTGGCCGCTGGGGATTGTGGGTAGGCAGTGAACGGGCGACACTAAGCTGTGATGACACGTTACAGCTTCATGAAGGCGGTTTGTGGCTGGACTCCAGCGTGAGAGCTGAGCGGATCAGATGTGACCACTGAGGAATCCTGACAGACGTCCGGGACTCATGTGTGTGTTTCATGTCATGGGACTGAATTAGAGGTCAGCAGGTGTCGCATGTGGTGGTACGGAGGACATTACGGTCTCTCATCATTCTGCCATCATCATCATCCTCATTCAGTGTTGTGTGTATTATAATGCATACTGTGCAGTATATACTGCTAGCTAAGTTACTCTATTGCATTACTGACAATAGTGAAACTAATAGAACAATATCTATTTTTTTATTACTGGAAGTATGTGGTCAATTTTTATTTATTTTTTTCTATGAATATAAATATTTATAAAATATTTTTATCTTCTGTAAATATATTATATAACAATATATTTGGGGAAAAAAGTTTGCATTTCACAAAAATGTATTTCAAGATTGGCTGTCATATATTTTTTGCTATTTTTTTTTTATCTACAGTAAATATATTATATGAATATACTATATTATCCAACATACATATTTCTCTAGAAATCCAATTTCCCGATTCCAGATGTATTTTAAGATTTGACATGTATTCATATATTTTTGGCCATTTTTTCTACTGTAAATATATTACTGAAATATATTAATATTGTCCAAAATATATTTTAAAAAACTGTATTTCTTCAAAGCATATTGTATTTGTGGTAATTTTTTTTCTACTGTAAATATATTATCTGAATAGATTTATATTGTCTGAAATATAAATATTTTTTAGCAATTGCATTTGACCAAAATGTATTTTAAGAATGGTCATGTATTCACATATTTTTGGCCATTTCTATCTACAGTAAATATATTTATATTGTCCAAAATATAGTAATAAAATAAAATAAAATAAAATAAAATAATTTCCTCAAAACGTGTTTTAAAATTGGTCGTGTACACTCTTAAAAATAAAGGTGCTTCAAAAGGTTCTTCAACCGATGCCATAGAAGAACCATTTTTGGTTCCACAAAGAAGCATTCAGTCAAAGGTTCTTTAAAGAACTATCTCTTGCTTACCTTTTTATAATCTGAAGAACCTTATTTGCCACCAAGAACCTTTTGTGAAACAGAAAGTTTCTTCAGATGTTAAAAGTTCTTTATGGAACCATTTAGAAGGTTTAAGGTTCTTAAGGTTCTTCCATGGCATCGTGAATCACCTTTATTTTTAAGAGTGTATGTAAATATACTACTGTAAATATATTATCTAAATATATTTATATTGATTGGCTCTAGCACAATATAAATATATGGCAAAATAAAACAAAATATATTTTCAGTGTGAAAAATATATTTCCTTATGCAATACAACATATATTTAAAATTTCTTTTGCCATATGGGCTTATGGCAAAAAGCATGATTTGTTACAGTTATTAACTTTATCTCTGTAAAGTTGTATCCAGTTTTACAACTACTACACCATAAACACTAAAATGACTAAAAATTAGCATTTAAACAGCTTTACAGCTCAAATAACACACAAGGATCATTCAGTGTCAACTCAACCAGAGGTCTCCGGCTCAAATTTTTGATTTTGCTAATAATAATTTTTCTGAAGAAAGACAGACATGTATAGTGATGAAAGCCAAAATATTAAATGTCATGGATGAATATTTACTGAGTAGTCCACTATTTTGTAGAGGGGGGTCAAAATGGCAGTTTTCACAGAGATTGGTAGGCCTGTTAGTAAAATCTGTTCACTTTAGCAATCTTTGTGGCATTATGTGCCAATGGTGACCATTCAAATATGAGGAAACAGCACTTTTCAAGTTTTTTTCTCCAAAGTTTGCATGCCTGTAACTCAAGAAGTATAAAAGATATCTTGATGCTGTTTCAGATATTGGGTTTTAACAAACTTTCCTTTTGGCATCCTCATTTTTAAGGCCCTATATGTTTTGGTTCCAGAGATACTGGAATTTTAATATGACTTCAGGAGTAAATTGTTAAAATGTACATTTTCAGTGGTCAAAAACTAAATGTGGGTCAGTTTGCAAAAATATGACACTTTTTTTCTTTTAAAGAGGAATGTCTGAAGAAAAAATAAAGTTGAAACTAGAGATGTATCTCGTTTAGTTCTCTGAGAACAACTGCATTGAACATACCTGTCTGAGTGCCATAAATATTCTTTTTCTAAAGTTTGCATGCCTATAACTCAAGAAATATTAAAGATATCACAATATGATTTTAGATTCTAGTTCTTAGTAAACTTTTCTTTTGGAATCTTAATTTTCAAGGCCCTACATTGTTCAATCCCAGAGATATGGGGACCTCAATGAGGCTCCATATTCAGATTGTTGAATATTACATTTCAGCGTTTAAAAAAAGCAAATGTTGGTCACTTTGTATACAGCTGATACTTAGTGTATTTAAAGCAGAATGTCTGAAGAATAAGTAATGTTGAAACTAGGAATGCATCTTGTTTCCCTCTATCAAAACAATTGTGTAGGACATACCTGTTTGAGTGTCATAAATATTCTTCTTTCAAAATTTGAGTGCCTGTAATTCAAGATGTATTAAAGTTATTTTAATATGATTTTAGATTCTTGTTCCTAAGAAAGGGGGAATTTTCGTTTTTAAGGCCCTGTATGGTTTAATCCTACTTCTTGGTGCAGCTCCATGTCCACATTGTTGTATCCTACCCATTTTCACACCAAATGTGTTTTTGTTTATCTAGACATCACTGCTGACAATGCAAATAATAACAGTAACCCAGGGTTTAGGAATGTACAGTGTGACACATCAGATTATGAATGATCAGGATTAATTGTTAACTCTCAGTATGAACAGACGAACAGTGTGAAATGTAAAATAAGATTATCCAGGATCCCATTTACTTGGGGTTTAGATTTACCCAGTGTTAATTATTTCATGTGTGAGAGACCTTAAATGTTTGAGGTATTATCAGTGATTATCCCAAATATGCCCTTTAGCACTATGACTATCCTCACATTATATAACAATACAAAAGAAAAAGAAATTCTAATGCTTAATCCAGGTTAGGCAAATCTTGGTTTATTGATGTGAATACAATGTGTGGTAAAAGCAACCACTTTTCCCTATGAGGTGTGGGATTTCATTCAAACATGTTACAATATTGTGTGTTTTAACTCTTGGTAGCTTCAGAAGCTGTTAAAATGAACAAAATCCCTTCTTCCAAATATCCCTGAAACTGATTCAAATATAGAATCTTATGAATAGACTACTGAGAAAAAGGTAATGTCCATGACAATTTCAGTGCATTTTTAGCACTCCGACATGATCTGTGCATATTGTTTTGATAGAGGGAAACAAGATGCATTCCTAGTTTCAACATTACTTATTCTTCAGACATTCTGCTTTAAATACAATAAGTATCAGCTGTATACAAAGTGACAAATATTTGCTTTTCAGCCACTAAAATAGGTAATATTCAACAATCTGAATATGGAGCCTCATTGAGGTCTCTATATCTCTGGGACTGAACGATGCAGGGCCTTGAAAATTAAGATTCCAAAAGAAAAGTTTATTAAGAACTAGAATCTAAAATCATATTGCGATATCTTTAATACTTCTTGAGTTATAGGCATCCAAACTTTAGAAAAAGAATATTTATGGCACTCAGACAGGTATGTTCAATGCAGTTGATTTGACAGAAGTAAACAAGATACATCTCTAGATTCAACATTATTTGTTCTTCAGACATTCCTCTTTAAAAGAAAAGAAGTATCATATTTTTGCAAATTGACCTACATTTGGTTTTCGACCACTGAAAATATGTACATTTAAACAATTTACTCTTGGAGCCATATTTAAATTCCAATATCTCTGGAACCGAACCATATAGGGCCTTAAAAATGAAGATGCCAAAAGGAAAGTTTGTTAAGACTCAATATCTAAAAGGGCATTAAGATATCTTTAATACTTTTTGAGTTACAGGCATGCAAACTTTGAAAAGTGCTGTTTCCCCATTTTTGAATGGTCAACCATTGGCACATAATGCAACAAAGATTGCTAAAGTCAACATATTTTTCTAACAGACCAACCAATCTCTGTGTAAAAATAACATCGTGATGCTGCCATCTTTCTTAAGTAATTTTTAACCTCCTGTAATTTGGCTCTGAATCTCAGGTGAAAATTGCCATTTTGACCCCCCTCTACAAAATAGTGGATTACTTAGTAAATATTAATCCATGACATTTAATATTTGGGCTGTCATCACTATACATGTTTATCTTTCTTCAGAAAAAATATTAGCAAAATCAAAAATCTGAGCCGGGGAAATTTCTGAAATTTGGTTGATTTGACACGGAATGACCCACAAGCTAATATGTACATTTCCGTTTTATATCCTGTAAAAAATGGCCCAATTTGCTTCAATCTGATTATGGGTTAAATACATAAATACACCTGTACTGAACCCATAATAATCAGTAAAGTACTGCAGCAAAAACAGTATATTTAATTTAAAGGCTTAATACTTTACATACAGTATGTGAGCATAAATGTTATTCCATACAAAAACAGTCATGATAAACTGTAATGTTTAAAAAAAAAAAAAAAAGCTATAAGTGGACCTCAGGGGTTAAAATGATAAATAAATGTATGAGCACTTAAAAAATCTTTCTCTCTTTCTCTGTCATTTGTAGGTCATATGATATTTCAATTTGCTCTGATAATTTACTTTATCTGACTAAAGGATTTGATAATGGAGCAAATTACACTTCCAGAGAGCAAAAGAAAGCGAGAGACAGAGAGAGATGTGTGTGTAAGAAGGTGAAAGCGTCCATCTGTAGTCTGGAGCTAAAAACTCTTGCTGCTAGTAGATGTTAGCCTCTCCGCTAAGTATCCAGAGCACTTAGCAGCGGCGCTCTTATGTAATCTGCTTGTTCCTCTTAAATATTCAAAGCAGTTAGTGCACAGGCTTCAACTCACTGAGCCGCGCCACTTGTAGCACTTAAACATAAAAAGGCCAAAAATAAAACAATAATAAACCAGATTTGAGAATTTTTTCTCAAAATGTGAGTGGTGTTCGCTCATGCAAACACAGCCGTCAACATATCTTAGCCTTCTAGGCGGGTGTTAGTTGGCCCAAGTCTCTAAATATGATTTTATTAAGCGTCCCTCAAAGAAGGCCACTGAAGGCCACTGTCAAAGAAACCTGGGCTTCCATACCACCTCAGCAGTGCCACAAACTGATCACCTCCATGCCACGCCGAACTGAGGCAGTAATTAAAGCAAAAGGAGCCCCTACCAAGTATTGAGTACATATACAGTAAATGAACATACTTTCCAGAAGGTCAACAATTCAACAATTCATGTGGGTTTGGATTTTGTTTTCCCTTCATAATAAAAAACTGCATGTTGTGTTTACTTGTGTTATCTTTGATTAATATTTAAATTTGTTTGATGATCTGAAACATTAAAGTGTGACAAACATGCAAAAAAAAAAATAAATAATAATAATCAGGAAAGGGGCCAACAATTTTCACACCACTGTAATATATATATATATATATACACACACATATACATATATATATATATATATATATATATATATATATATATAATTGTTTATTTTTATAATAAATGAATAAATAAATAAAATAAAATTTGTGGTTTACAAAATAAATAAAAAATAAAATAAATAAATAAATAAAATGCTGAACATGAAAAAAAAAACTGCTAAAAAAAATTCAGCTTTGCCATCTCTGAAGAAAAAGTAAATTTTAACAAATAACCAATTAAACAGTTATTTTAAATAGTAATAATATTTCACAATATTACTGTTTTTTCTGTACTTTTGATCAGGTAAATGACCATAAGAGATTTCACTGTTTCAAAACGTCAAAAAAAACAAAAACAAAAACAAAGTTTGAAAGGTAGTGTATTCAGTTTTAGAGGTTTGTTTAAATCCCTCACCCTAATCATGAGCTAAACTAATAATGCTTACCAACCAAATGAAACCACTGTGATGTTACTTACATCACCCATAATGCATTTCAGCACTTTTATACACCGTCAAGAACAGAATGAGCCCAACAGGCCACTGCCTTGACCTGTTCATCAAGAAGACCACACAATTGTGTTCGTTTGCCCATTGTCCTCTTTTACCACGTTTAACAGCACCATCTGATGTACAAATCTACATGACGACCCGCTGAACCGTAACACTGGACTTGTGCTCCTGGTCCGTGAGCTGCCACAGGACAAAAACAAACGCAATTCATGTGACCAAACCATCACATCCACAGACTTACGTAACAGTACACTGCATCTGTACTGGTTATTAAACGAGAATAATCTTAATTTAAAACACCTGAATGAAATAATTAAAGCCGTGCTGCGGGCTCACAGGAGGAGTAATTAATCTGCTTTAACAAACGGGGTCCGAACACCTCCTTTTTTAATTTGGCCCTTTAAAACTTGTTTCCTCTTGTGGCTGTTCTGGACTGTGATGCGCCTGCTTGGTTTCATTGGCTGGTTGTCATGGATACGGTAATTTAATCTGTTCCTCGGCTAGTCATGTGACCTTAACATCCCATGTGTGATGGTACCAGTGCTTGACGGACAGCTTTAATGCAGGGTGTGTGTGTGTGTATGTGAGCACATGGAATTAAGGAATGACAGCAGCGCTGGGCGGCTGTGAATGAAACGGCTGATGTACTATAAGAAAAACACACCAGCCCATCCGCCAGTTCCTGCTAAACATCCTCCATTCAGAGAAGTTATTAAATAGACTTGATCTGAAAGCTGTTTCTGCGTTTTAAATGGGGTTTTAAGGTTCTGTGAAAGAGGTCGAATGTTCCTTCATTTCTTGAATAAAAGTTCATTGTACTATTGAAAACATACTGATGCTTTCTTTCAGAACTCAAAACTTCCTTTCCAAAATTCAAAAATACCATTTATAGAAATGATGGGTGTGGCTTCACATTGATACCACCCACATTTATGAGTCATGCCCATATTTGGTTTTCGCCTGTTCAGTCATTGAAAAAAAAAAAAAACAATGACTCGGAAAAAAATTTTTTCACTAGTAATCCACCAGTTTTGAACCAAAATGATGTTCTGAAGCAATTTTTATGGGCAGATTTACTATACAGGGCAAATTGTCAGAGCGCAATGGGAGGGTAAAATTCTGCGTGTGATTTACTGACAATGCGCACATTAAAGAACACAGCCAAATCATTTCCATAATGACCAGCGCAATCTACCAAGAGCAGCACAAATTAGCGCCTGCTTTAAGACATGCTTTTTTTGGGCGTTAAATAATGGCGCAAATACCAATAATCTGATGAGCGCAAATGTTAGCAAATCTTGTTGCATGATTCATTTGAATACTCTCCTCCCATAAATTTTGCGTCTGAAAGGGAAATTCCTACAAACGCATATTCAATAAGGTCAGGTGCAAAAATAATTGTCCACACCTTTTCAGCGCTAATTCTTCACTGCGTGTCTTTAGTGAATCCTGACAGTACTATTTTAACGCCAAAATACAGTTTGCGCTGGCGCAAGCTGTTAGTAAATCTGGCCCTAAGTCTTTAGAGCATAAGTATAGCCCAGTGTTATATTTAACTAAAACTATTTAAAAATGGTAAATTGAAATAAAGCTGAAATGTCACTAAATATAAATTAAAAGAGATAGATGAAAACCGTTCTCTTGGCAATAAACTGAAATAAAATAAGTTGAAGATGAAGTACAAAAATTACCAACACTGAAATAAATAGTTCAATAGAATTTTTTTAATCTAATAAAAATGACAAAATGTATATTACAATAAAATTGAATTGAAAACAGAAAATACAAAAATAATGTAATTATTAATAAATTATTGTAATATTAATAAATACTACAATAGTATACAAATACTAGTTTAGCCTATGAAATAACTTAAGGAAGAAGTGGAAGTGGAAATTTATGATGATTTGAATGAATGATTTTTTCAATCCTAGAAACAATTTAAAATTGAATTTTATTTTCTCTGATATATTAAAAAAGTCAAATTTCCAGCATATTTTAGCCAAAAATTTAAATAAGTTGAAAAGGTCCTATAAACCTAAACTTAAAAAAAATGGTGTAAAAGCTATTTTCTCTCAGAAACTGCTTGTAAATTTCACAAATAATTACAAAAAAAAATGGCAAGTAGAATTGAATTAAATACTACATTTTGAAGCTGAAAGACTGAAATAGCATCTTTGCTTCATTTACAGTTTTACAAGGGTATTTTACCAACCTTTCTTACTTTCCTTTTTCCAATAAATTTTTTTATTCTGTGACAGGCACAAAAGCAGCACTTCCTGTTTGGTCACTGACTGAATCCAAACGATTTAAGCAGTTTATCGCTACAGTTTGGCATTTGGGTTTAGTTTCGTGTGGATTAATTATCAATCAGATGCAAATGTGATTCTCATCCTTATGTAAATTAGATTTCATGATGATAACATTTATAATAATTCTTAATAACTCACTCCCGAAAACTACTGTAGAATTTATGGCTGTTATCAAAAGGGAAAAAAGGTCTCAATGAAAGCTCTTCCTGGACTGGGAAGAAAGTTTTAAGTTCTTTAAGTTACAGTATGTTCTCAAAAGATCAAGGAAAAGTTGATTCCTTATGATACGAGCCATTTAACCGGTCCTGAATGATCGCCGGTATACAGGTCACATGTGGGTGTGGGTCAGCGGCACCCAGTCTTTCTTCTGCTGTTTTCCTCGTCCAGTAATACGGGATCAAATGTCCAGTAGCAGGCAAACAGAGCGGACGGCTTCACACATACACACGGTGTGCTTTAGTGTAGATAAAAAGCTTTAGCCTCGGCCTAAAGAGAGATTTATATTGCATGACCTGAGAAACTGAAAACCTCAGTCTCTCTCTCTCTCTCTCTTTCTACTTCCCAGACGACTCACTGAAACTGTCAACTGAGGCTTAAAACTCATTCGTGAGATGATCAGACTATTAAAAGCAAACAATCGCACCCGTCATCACATACAAAAGGCGCTAACTCTCTGTGTCATATCTTCTCTATTATGTCACACTTATCAAAAGCTTTCATTATGCTTTTGTGCTTCTGCTGATCAGTGTTGGGAAGCTACTCCTCACGCCACAAGCTACTCGTGATTTAAAGCGCTTCAACTAGTCAAACTACAGTCAAACTTTTCATGAGAGTTAGCAATACCCAAATCCATGAAGGAGAAACAGCTGTATGAAATGAAATATAACAACAACAGAAGACGTACAATACTGTGTGTAGACTTTTGTGAACACTAGTGAGTGACGATTCAAATGAATCGGTTTCAACAAACCAATTCGCTAAACTAAATTAGCTAAACAGGGCACTACTCTTTTTTTGTAGTATGGATACTCTGCGCAGTATGCAGAAACAAGCTGTATGTATGTAACGTACATGAATGATATACAACAGATCATACTGGGTGTAATACTGTATCCCACAATGCAATGCGCTCGACCTGACCTCCTTTTTACCATGTGATGACGGTGAAATCAACTGCTAACAGTATCAAGATGGATGAATGGATAGATAGATAGATGGATAGATAGACAGACGGAGAGAGAGACAGACAGATGGATGGATGGATGGATGGGTGGATAGACAGACAGACAGATACAAAATGGACAGAGAGACAGATAAATGGATAGACAGGCGAAGAGACTGAAACAGGCAGACCGACAGATAGACAGACAGATGGATAGATAGACAGATAGATAGACGGAACAGATATATAGATAAACTGGTCACATTGCAAATAAGCATAATGTTAAATTCTGCTTAACTCTGTGGCATTGCCTGCGGTCTGTGTCGCTGAAAATCTCTCACTCTCACTGCAAATGAATGACTTGTGGTGGTTTTGTCTCTAAATCGCTGTGAGTGTGAACGGTCCTTTCGTAATCAGTTTGCCCATTAGCGCAGTGATTAATGAAGGCTTAAAGGTCAGATGGCCTCTCTTCTGTCATATTCATAAACGCTCGGGTTCGTCTCATGGTCATCCGCTGTAGACTCACTTTCTCTGGCTTTCATCTCTCCCCTATGTTTCCTCGTTCCCTGTGTCCATCTTTTTATCCGTCCCTTCACTCTTCCTCTCAGCGCAATACTCTATTCATTTAACAATTTGCCATAATCTATTCCTGTAATTTCTATCTCTCACTGTCTCGCTCCGTTGTTCCCTGATAAAGCCATAAAGATGAAAGACAACAGATAAACAACTGCCGGCCTACTCTCCTGCCCTGTGGGGACGAGTGGAACGACGGAGCAGAGGGAGAGAAAAGTGATAGACATGGAAGGAGAGATACGGAAGTTCAGCGGGAAGAAGAAGCTGCTGGTAATGCTATTTAGGAATGATCTGTTGAGCGGGCAAACAAACACACACACGTGTTTATTCAGCTTAAAGGGATAGTTCACTCAAAAATGAAAATTCTGTCATCATTTGCTTACTTATTCCAAACCTGTATGAGTTTCTTTCTTCCGTTTAAGACAAAAGAAGATATTTTGAAGAATATTGGTAACCAAACAGTTGGCAGTAGACATTGACTTCCATTGTATTTTTTTCCAAACTGTGGAAGTCAGTGGCTACCATCAACTGTTTGGTTACCAGCAACAAGTGGAAGGTGAGTAAATAATTCCAGAATTTTCATTGGGTTAACCACCTTTCCTTGAAGAGCACTTTTATAAAATAAACTTTTTTTTTTTTTTTGGTAAATATTTTGAAACCATTTCCACATTCTGTGGTGGAAATGACATTTAAACATTTTGGAACAAAATGGCCAACTTCTTTTTCTCGCTAAGGCTAATTTCATAGCTAGCATTTTATGTATAGTAAAATAAAATGTAATTAATTTTAAAAATTCAGTAATACTTTCATATTTTTGCATAATTTGACAAAATTACAGCTTGGTTAGAAATGACACAAAAAATAAAATATTCCTTAATATTTGTGATATTTATCTTGATTTTCCTATTCTCTACACATCCAAAAAAAAAAAAAAAATCACAATTCTAAAAAAAATATATTGTCTGAATTGCTCACAAACCCACAGTTGTGAGTAAAAAAGGTCGAGATGTAAAAAGGCACAATTTTTTAATTTTCATTCCATGGTGGAAACAAAATAATTGTGAGATATAAACTTGCAATTGTGAGGAAGTCAGAATTCCAAGTTTATATCTCACAATTCTCGTAAAAAAGTTTCTTGTAATTCAGAGAAAAAAAACAGAAATGCGAGATATAAACTCACTTACATTTTTAAACATTTGTTTTTAAAAAATTAGCATTTTTTTATTCTATGGCAGAAACTAAAATATGTTACAATATTTGTAGGGTGGATTTATTAATAATTTAAGACTTAAAGTCTAAGCCTGGGAAAAGGGTAAACCTAAACCTATTAAGAAAATTAAGCCATGGTTAAAAAAAGTTTTAAGACAGTTTTAACATGACTTTTATAATAAATTAATTAATTCAAAAATAGAAACAAATTAATAAAAATCAACCCTAGGTATATAATAGTGCCCACTGGCAATTGAAGAAACAGAAAAATCATTGGATATTCTACACGGCTCTCCCCAGAGGCCTAGATTTGTGAAGATGGTCTAGTTTATGTTTAGAGGACTCATGTGGTCCTGTAAGACCCAACTGGAGAAAAAACAGCATCTGAAAACACACAGTGTTCAGTCAAATCACAGGCAGATGCAGTCATCCTGCTCAGAACAGGAAACAGTTGGTCTCTGATATCATTATCTAGGCTGACATCTCAATCACAAGCAGCCCTCTCCATATTGTCCTTATTTTACTAAATAAGACAACAGAATCATGCCAGATTTAATTAAAAAGTTGAGGTCTCGCCTGAAAGTTTAACTGAGGAATTTGAGATTTAATGAAAAGTAGGAAGCTCATTTTGTGCTGGTCAGGTAGATGCACAAATACAGAACTAATTAAACTCATGTCCTAAAGATATTGACACAGCGGTCACACACAGCAAAAGAAATTAAATGTTGGAGTGAATCCCATCAATTAGCAGTTTAAGATGATTAAGTTGGTTTCGCAACATGGCAGCCGGTTTAGTGCTGGTTTTTTGATGGTTTACAAGCCCTAACCAGCTCTACCAGGTCAAAACCAAGAGTAATGTCTGGTAATCCTTATGGAAAAATAAATAGCTCACTCAAAAATGAAAACTGTTCCATTATTTACTCAACTTACTCAATTTTATGATCAAAAAAGGATTTATAGCAGAATGTCCAAGCTGCTCTTTCCCATACAATTAATGTGAATGGTGACCAATATTTTCCATGAATAATGATTTAAATTTCTCATAAAACTATCATATGACTTTGGAAAATATTGTTTGATCACATCTGATGATGAAAACTGAATATTTTAGGAATAAAACGGTCCATCCCAGCAGGCACACAACGTCATAAGACATTGATATTTGGTTAAATTTCAGTTGCGACGTTGGGTGACTAAAATTCAATGTCAATTCAACGTGTAATGTCAATGTTAATTTGATGTCCAATACTGTCAGCTGACGTTGATATTTGTTGTTTTTAGGTTGTGTAACCAAAATCCAACGTTAAGTCAACGTCAAATTGGCATTAAATACTGACGTCAACCCGATTTTCATTCTCAACCTAAATGCAACATCTGTCCGACATCATGTCCAACGTCAACCTGACATTATATTCACATCCTGTGGCTACTGGGAATGCTGTGCTAAAGGTAATTTCAAGGCTAGCATTTTATCTATAGTAAACAAAAAAAAAAACTATTAAATAATACTTTTGTGTTTTTTTTTTTTTTTTGCTTGTTTGTTTTTTTTTTTTTTTAGGTAAAATTGACAGTTGTAGCAGAAATAACACCACAATGATCTTCTAATTTGTGTAAAACAAAGAAGTTTGTTTCAATATTTTTACTCTTAGTTTCAAGTTCTCAAAGCATTTTACAATATCTTTATGATGATTAAATAAATAATACTTTTGCATGTTTTGACAAAATTACAGCTTGTATTTGAAATGATTTACAAAAAAACTGTAATGTTTTCATATTTACCTTGATTTTTCTTTTTATCAAGTCTCATGTTTCGTAAAAAAGCACAACTTAAAAAAAAATATATATATATATATATAAGTAAAAGGTGAAATTAATAGGTTTAGAGGAAATGACACTGCAATGATCTCTTAATTTGTGTCAAATTTACACAAAACATGAACTAGTAATACTTCTGCAAAAATAAACAGTTCACCCAAAAATTAAGATTGTTTTATCATAAGAATGTCCAAGCCGCTCTTTTCCTTACAGTGAAAGCGAATGGTGACCAAAAATATCAAGCAAGATTTTCTGCGAATAATGACAGTTATCATGTGACTTCAAAAAACTATATGGACAATATTTTATGATGCACTTATGATGTTCTTTTTGGCACTTGACAACCACACTCCCCATCCATCCTCATTAATGGAAAAAAGCAGCTCAACATCTCATTTGATGTTTTCCATGAAAGAAAAAAAAAGACTCAGCGGGTGAGTAAATGATGACAGAACACTCAACTATCCTTTTAACCGCCTAAATTAGCTTAGACCAACTAATGACCAGCTACAAACCATGTAAAACCACCAACCACCTTGAGCTGGCTTTAGCTGGATTTCCAGCAGGGACAGCAGCCCATTTGGACACTGAATCTCATCTGCTCCACAAACGGAGACATTTCCAGGTTCATGTCCTAGATTCCCTCTGCTGCCAGTTACACACATACACACACACACAGACACACACACACACACACACACACACACACACGCACGCACACACACTGAGCAATGTGTGTTTGCAAGGCCCAACCTCAAATCCGGCCAGACTCCACTTGCCATAAACAAATTACTGAAGATAAATGAGCACCTGGTGTCCTCTATCTCTCTTTCTCTTCCTCGCTCTCTCTCAGCCGTTCATTGAATTAAAGTGTCCTGTAAAGCATGTTTTATGATAAGTTTGCACGTCGAGCCCGGCGGGCTCCAGAAGGGGACTGTTATCCCTGCTCCTCTGGCCTCGACGCAAGAGCATCGACTGGGGCAGAGCTGTGAGCGGTCTGGGAGTCCATAAAACACATCGTAAAGTGCTTGTCTGCAGACGCTCACTCTCTATCTGGGGTCATCGGCCCGCCTGCATGTGTGATTTTTTTCTGTCTCACTTTCTCGTTGTTTTTTAGTGTCCGACAGTCTATCGAGATACAGTGTCCTGTCCTCCAAATGTTTGGAAGTGCCCTATAGGTTCTGGACAATATCAGAATAAACCTTACAATTTATTGGTGTAAATGCATTAAAATAACTTTTAATTAGCATTAAAGACCATCTTTCTGATCATACAATAATATTTATTATTATTCATATTTATTATAATATTTATATATAGATTTAAAAAAAAAAAATAAGACATTCAATAACTAATAACCTTTTCTTAATTAAAGTGAATTTACTGAATCTAAACATAAGAGCCTGACAAAAATGCTCATTTACAAGAAAAAAATCTCATATTATATATATATATATATATATATATATATATATATATATATATATATATATATATACACACATAAATTTATATATTTATTTATTTGTTTTTTAATCACATTTCAATTAAATTTTTTAATGTGCTTTTGTCATTTTTATTAATTTTTTCAAAATATTTATAATAAAACAAAACAAAACAAAACAAAATAAAACATTTGACGAAAATTTTGACAAAATCAAAATCAGAAATGTTACATTGGCTACTAACTAATTTAAGCACTAAAATTACTAAAGGTAAATAAAAGCTGAATCTGAACTAAAACTATTAAAACATTTTAATTGAAATAAAGCTTAAAATAAAATAAAATATAAATATTGGTTGAAAAACAAACTAAACAAAAAAAATTTAATTTTAGTATTTTTTTGTTAGTCAACTAATATTTATTTTATTTGTACTTTATTTCAATTAAAGTGTTTTAATAGTTGTAGTTCCGTTTTAGATTTTATTTACAGTTAGCACATTTCTCATTTTTGTTTAGTTTTTTGTTTTTGTTATATTCTGTCTAGTAAAAATATATTTTAAAACTTAAGCTAGTTTCAGATGTTGTTTTTTATCTTAATTTTTAAAAAAAAATGTTTTCATTCACTGAAAAAAAAGAAAATACAAGAAAATACTATTTCAGTTTTGCAACTTAAAAATATAATGCTTAATTCAGTGTGTTACTTGCAATTACTTGCATTCTTCTCTGTAATTTTACGCACAATTTAGAGTGTGAAAATTGTTTCTACACCCTTTTCAGTGTAGGAATTACAATTCTAACTGAGAAAGAAAATATATTGAATTAAACATACATTTTTAAAGTCAAAACTCTGTAATAGTATTTTCTAGTGATTACACTTCGAAAACTTCAATTCGAAAAATCATTTTTTACAGTGTTCATATTGTTACTTATTAACAGTGTTGGGGGGAATGCGTTACAAATAATACAAGTTACGTAATCAGATTACTTTTTCAAGTAACTAGTAAAGTAATGCATAACCACCAGATCCTCCTGTCCACCCTCAGAAAGATGGGCATCTCAGGAACCACGCTCCTGTGGTTCGAGTCTTACCTCTCAGATAGGTCCTTCAGGGTGTCTTGGAGGGGTGAGGTTTCGAAGTCACAACTTCTTGCTACTGGAGTTCCTCAAGGCTCAGTGCTTGGACCACTTCTCTTCTCCATCTACATGTCGTCATTAGGATCGGTCATTCAGAAGCATGGCTTTTCTTCTCACTGCTATGCTGATGACACTCAACTCCACTTCTCATTCCAACCAGATGATCCGACGGTAGCTGCTCGCATTGCAGCATGTCTGAGTGACATTTCTAGCTGGATGAAGGATCATCACCTTCAGCTCAACCTTGCTAAGACAGAACTACTCGTGGTCTCAGCCAACCCATCACTTCACCACAACTTCTCTATACAGCTGGGTTTGTCAACCATAACTCCTTCCAGGACAGCCAGGAACCTTGGAGTTGTGATCGATGATCAGTTAAGCTTCACAGACCATATTGCTACAACAGCCCGGTCCTGCAGATTTGCCTTATACAACATTAGGAAGATTAGACCCTTCCTGTTAGAGCAAACCGCACAACTCCTTGTTCAAGCTCTTGTTCTCTCCAGACTGGACTATTGTAATGCTCTCTTGGCGGGCCTTCCCGCTAGTACTATCAAGCCTCGGCAACTGGTCCAGAATGCAGCAGCCAGAGTGGTCCTTAATGAACCGAAAAAAGCTCACGTTACCCCTCTCTTCATCAGGTTACACTGGCTACCAATAGCCGCTCGCATAAAATTCAAGGTACTGATGTTTGCCTACAAGACAACAACTAGCGCTGCACCAACATATCTAAACTCACTAGTTCAAACTTATGCACCCTCCAGAAGCTTGCGCTCTGCAAGTGAACGACGCCTTGTGGTGCCATCCCAAAGAGGTACCAAATCTCTCTCGCAGACCTTTTCCTGGACTGTGCCCAGCTGGTGGAATGACCTTCCGATCTCAATTCGAACAGCTGAGTCTTTAACCATTTTCAAAAATCATCTAAAGACACATCTTTTTCGCCAGCACCTGACCAACTAATATTAACACTTTCCTATTCTATTTATTTAAAAAAATAAAAAAATAAATAAATAAAAAAACTAGCTACATGTACTGTGCTAGACTAACTGAGACTTGTCATGGCACTTGTATACTGCTGCACTCTCGATGGTCTGATTGCTTCTATTGTTCTCATTTGTACGTCGCTTTGGATAAAAGCGTCTGCTAAATGATTGAATGTAAATGTAAATGTAATAACTTTTAAATTAACAAGAAAATATCTGAGTTACTTCTTGAAATAAGTAACGCAAGTTACTTTGCTTTCTCATTTATTCACTGACACCTCTCCTGTCCCGTTTTAAGAGAAATTGGGAGTGAGATACATACAGTTATTTCCTTCAGCCCGAGGCTTATTAATTTCACTTTTGGTGTGAAAGTGCTTTTACGGTTGCCAAAAATATAACTTGTGGGTTTTTTGTTATTAAAAAAAACAAACAAGAAAGCCCTGCCCAGGTGACAAAAAGTAATGCAAAAGTAATGTAATGCATTACTTTCCACAAAAAGTAATTAAATAATGCAACTAGTTACTTTTTCATGGAGAAAGCAGTATTGTAATGCAGTACTTTTAAAACTAACTTACCCCAACACTGCTTATTAATGCAAAGTCCTTTAAAAATGGCAAGGATTTATGCTGATACTGTCCCAAAAAATATGAATGAGACCAAGATATTACCTCCCTTCTTCTCGTTCCCTCCTTCACTCTTTCGAGGGCACGCCTGAGGGTCAGCAGGTGGAGTCTGACATTTTCTCCAGAGCAAATGAAGGTTCTCTCTCCAGCACTGGGTTTTCTTTAACCCTGACATTTGGCAGTAATTGGTGGACTGTGTGTCTGCGTCCCCTCTCCATTCTGAGCAGGTCTCATGTCCGGAGATCAGCACACACTCACACGGCTGCACAAACAAGTACACACTCACAGGCTCTTAGACGTGTTTGTCAAAAAAGAGAGAAACTTTTCTCAAGGCATTTCCACTGCAAAGGGCTCTTTGAGAAACCTCTTCTTAAAATACACCCAGAGTGTCCCAGCAGTGTCCTTGAAGAATCTACTGAGTGTTTGAAGAGACAGCTGACGCTTTTTAATGTGCTTATTGATCTACAAAACATACTTTTGTTTGTGCCACCAACAAATAAGTTTGGCCATTAAAAGTCCATGAACAAAAAAATCTCCTGAAACTTTATCTAGAATTGCTTTGTCCCAAAGTCTAGTGAACACCCTACCTAGACACATGCTGAATTCAGAATCGCATACAAGCATACTACACGTACTATGGGACAAATAGTAAGAGTAGTGTGCTAGTATGCGGTTATAAATTCAGCAAGCATTCATGGTGGATTCTGTGGCAGGGTTATTAGCATTAACTAAAACTAAAACTACTAAAACATGTTTCATTTAAATAAAGCGGAAATAAAATAAAATACAAATATTTGATGAAAAATTTAAACTAAAACAAAATTAGAAAAGTTACCTTGGCTACTAACTAAATTAAATTTAACTTGAAGCATTAAAATTACTAATGCAAATAAAAGCTAAATCTGAACTAAAACTAAAATTTAAAAAAAATTATTGAAATAAAGCTTAAAATAAAAATACCAGTTGAAAAACAAACTAAACAAAAATTACTAAAATACGTTTAAGTTGAAGCACTAAAATTAATAACTGTAATAAAATTAAAACTAAATTGAAACTGAAATAAAAATGAATTAAACCTATATATTACAGATATTTAAAAAAACTGACAAAAGCACGACTAAAATTTTACTAAAATTCAAACTGAAACAAAATATATATAAAAACTAATATTATTATATAGTATATTATAAATACTAAAATAGCAATGCTCTGTACACAAAGGCTGTTCTCAAATGTTTCATAATCATGTTGCCTTCTAAGATACCTCATTTTGGCCAGATTCATGATTACATGTAACTTTGTGGAATAAGGCAATCCCAGAATGCACTGCAACAAGCTCATTAAAAAAGAAAAAAACATATGTAAGGTGGTGGATGAGTCAATAAAAATAGCTTAATGTAATTACACATAATTTTGCTGCCTTACAAGATATCTTGTCAAATCCGTGATCATTAGTGCAACAAGACAATCCCAGAATGCATTGCAACAAGCTCAGTAAAAACTGGTGACAGCCAAGTCAACAAAAATAGTTAAATACAATTAAACATGGGCTCTTTTACCCAGTATAAGCACGTAATGTATCTTTACGCTTATTTGAATACCATGTTGTTAGCTTAGCAATATGCTAATATCAAATTCTATCTAAATCAACTGTAAATAACTACCTGATCTCATGACGAAAACATACCTCTGGGAACTTTTTCTCAAGACGCGAAATATGTGCCAATAAGTACATATCACTGCAGTTTCCAACAGAAATGAACACTAGAGGTGGTAAAACATTGAGCACTTGTAATCGTTTTCGTACACCGTTATAATTATAGCTCCATATGTTTCGCTTTCCAGATGTGACAATCTTGCTCAGTAGCTCATCCGGCACGAAATTGGACTTAGGATGCGGAATCCTTGGGTACAAATCCTGTCAAAATTCGAGTACGAAACGACTCACGATGAAAGACCTGAAAGATGAGAGATCGAAAAACAAGCTTAAACCGCATGCTTGCAATTGCATTTTTATCTCACATTCACTTTTGTTCATACTATCGTGCAGGGGCGGTTCTAGGATTTCATTATCACATTGAGATCGATAAACGAGCGAGAATGATATACTTTCTTGAGGAAGCAGCACTGGCCTGATCATTCAGATAGCTGATTATAGTTTTAGGGGGGCTGAGACGACAAATAGGGGGGCTGAAGCCCACCTAAAAAGGGTCTACAACCGTCCCTGCTATCGCGTAGGCTTAGGTGTAGTGCAGATTGTACGTTATTTTAAAACGTCATAGAGCATTAGAGTTATAGCGCCACTCAACAGACATTTTAAGTCAGAACTGTGGTGACACCTGCAAAATCAACATCACATAAAATGTACCATATGTACGTTCATCTGTTCCAGGGGAAAAACACTAACACTCTTTTAGCGCCACTCAGTGGACATTTCACATTGAATATGTCACGAAACGTGCATGGCAATACATATTTCACATCTTGCGAAAAAGTTCCCACAGGTTCGTTTTCGTCATGAGATCAGGTTGGTAGATCCAGTAAGGAGCGCTACGATATGTGTTTCTATCTATTTAAAGCATCACTTATAAGGTTCCCTCTCAGTTATATTCCATCTCACTTAGAAGGCAGCTGTCTACATAGATAGTAAGACAGCAAGGGAGCTCACTGTGTTTTCAAACAGAGGTTTTTATAACGAGGCATATCTACGTTCATTTCAGCTTGACTGCCTGAAGGAAGAAAGAAAAAACCTGGAGTTGTGAAGCTTTGGATTTATCTTCTGAAAACACACACGCCTGTAGAGAGGAAAAATCACAAATGAGATCTCAGTTGTTTCTCCTAGAAAGCAATAAGATGAAATGGAGAGCAAATGGAGACTTCTACTTCAAGAAGAAGCGTTTCCTGACACTGCGACTCTGGCACTTTGAAACCATTGGGCTGTTTGTGTAATTTGATATGGAGGGCCCTATGATTTCCGCGATCGCGGAATTCAGTCATAAAAAAGGAATGTCACGGAATTTGTCTAAGTTTGGATGAATCAATCAAAAGTAGGTCATTACAATTCAATCAAATCGCAATATGGTCTAGTATTTGTAACTATTAAGCTGCAAAAATACTCTTTAAATATGAATTCTGCGTGTCTCTGTGTTAAAGAATGGTGCAGACGCACATTTTTTTTTTACTACTCGCAGTGATATTAGCATCTGCCGTCTCACTAAATGAAGACATAAATACATGAACAACATCTCCAGAACTGCTCTGAGTCACTTTATTTGCATTTTACCATTTCATTTGAGAAAAACTACTGTCATATATACACACAGAAATTTAAAGGTATTCACGGCAACCTGTCAAAATAAAAGTTTGCTTTAACTTGAAGACATTGTGGCAGACATTACTATTGTTCAGTAGAATTTACGTAATACCACTACTACTACTAGTACTACTAAAATTATTCAAATAAAAGATTAATAATTAATAATTCATTAATAATTATTAAAACCTTATATTCAAGGAATAATCATTAAATATTTCTTCAATGTTGTAACTAATAGTAAATCCCCTTTATTTGACAAAAAATAAAATGTTAAATTTTTATTAATTAAATGATAAATGGAATTAATGTTTTATGCCTTCATTTGATAATCAGAAAAATGTACATACACAACACAGAATTTCTGAGAAAAAAAAAACATTTCATAAGGCTATTTTATGAATAAATGAAACTAGCATTCAAATGCATTCAAAATAATTAGACATGCTAAAACAGAATTTGGTAACAATATAACATAAGGTGGGGGAAAAAAAATAATTTCATAGGGTCCTAAATGTAATTTTTGTTAAACTTTTAATAAACTAATGTTAAATTGTTTAACTTTCATGATTTTAAGTAATTAGACATGATTTTTTATTAATACAATTTAACTGAATCATTAAAAAAGGAGGAGAAAAAAAAATGGAATTTGGAAAAAAATAAAACGGATTTCATAGGGCCCTAGATATGGGTTCAACCAATGGCGTGAGTTTGGGGTGGGACTATCGGTTTGCTCAACCAATGGAATGCAGAAATAGCCAGAAGAGAGTTTGGAAACTATTCATTGCCAATTCCAACAAAATTTGGTGTCATTAATGGAGCAGAAATTGCACATTAGAGTAACAAGTCAACAAACTATGTTTACTTTCTTTAAGCACATTTCTTGTCTTAATGTGTGCGATTTTTGAGCGTGTGTTGTAAAGACACAAAATGTTTGTTTTAGGTGTCATCCTCCTCCTCCAGTAATCTCACGTGTGTCTCCATCTCTGAAGCTATGAAAGAGCAACCTCAGAGCAATAACAATCTCCTCCGGGTGGCTAAATGGCTCGATTCCTAGAAGGTAATAATGGGAAATGTATGAACACAAACAATGGCGTCGTGGTTCCAAAGCAGCAAAGACATCATTTTCCCAGGTCTTCAGTGGTACGGATGAGATTGCGAAGCTTGTAAAATAATTACGGCTCTTGTGCATCTGACCGGCCACAAGACAAATTATAATAACAACCTCTGAATATCCAGAGTGTTTATAATGCATTAAGACACTACAAGTGCTCATAAAACAGGATGATTGTTGATGGTCCTTAAACAGATGAGAGTTAATGACAGGAACATTAAGATAACTCAGTTCCTCTCACTCGGTGTCTCAGAGACGCCGCTAATGTCACAGTGGAAATAAGGCTGTGAGGGATAGAAGTACAGTTTCGATGGGTTGAACTGCTGTGCTGTGTGCTTTGGTTACGATGGTTCTGCTGAAAAAACATTGAAACTATGTGTGACGAAAAGATTTCATGTGGACAAAGAGGAGCTAATATGAGCAAAAAGTTAGGGCTGTCAATTTAATGTCAATCAGTGTAGTGATCAACCAATATAGTTTTTTTTTTTTTAGATAAATATAAATAAACAATACAGATTACTTTCATGTTTCCAAGTATTCAGGTGTCTAATACTAAATATGCACAATATATTTAATAGTTTTTCGCACTAAATAATCTAAACTAAATAATCAATACAATAAAACTACAACAATAAAAACATATGCTTTATTAATATTTCAATAATAATTGTTATCATGTATATGACAAAAACATACATATGTATATGACAAGAAATGCATAGGATTAAATAATAGCATTTAATTATTATTATTATTATTATTATTATTAATTATAGAATTAACATAAAACAATATAATTATATAAAATTATATAATACACACACACACACACACACACATATACATATATATATATATATATATATATATATATACATATATATACATACATATACATACATATATATATATATATATATATTGTCACGAATCCGGTCTGAGGGCTTCCGCCCGATAGCCACCAGAGGTTGCCCTTCCTTCATATTGACTCTCACATTGCACAGACTAGTTCACATTACCCCAGACTACATTTCCCAGCAGCCATTTCACTAATCACATGCTCACACCTGAGACCCATCACACAATCACACACCCTACATAAGCCTTGGACTTCCTCGTTCTAATCGCCAAGTATCGTATAGCGTATATCACTCTCCTAGCGATAGCTACTTTACGGAGCCAACTTTAGTTATCATAGTCTTGCCTTGCCTGTTTTCTCATGTTCTGATTCTTGCCCGTGTTTCCTGGATTAACCCGTTGCCTTGCCGTTCGGACTCTGTTTGCCCTTGCCTGGATTATTGCCGTGAACCTGGATTATCTTTCTGCCTTGCCCTGTTGGATACTGTTCGCCGATCGAAGACCCACGCTTGCCCTAGGATTACTCTTTGTCTTGCCTGTGTTGTACCTGTTTGCCATTGCGTGGACCTTGCTTGTTTTGTGACCACGTCCCTGAATAAAAACCTTGCAAATGGATCTGCACATCTCTCGCCTCGTTTTTGTGCATTACTGCATAAAAAATGCAGTAATGCACTTAGGCAAAGAGTTCAACATGTTTTATTTAGATTATATTTATTTTAATTTATTAATACTACAATTTTAGTATTACTTAATTATATTATTAACAATTTATATAATTATATAAATTATAATTACAATTATATAAAATTATATATATAAATTTATATATGTACATATATATATAGTGCCTTGCGGAAGTATTCAAACTTCATTTTTTTATTTTTATAAGTTTACAAAGTTGTAACGGTTCTGTTTTTGTTTATGGAACCAAATCATTTGACAGTGAGTCAGACTAACTGAAATAAGCCTGGCCTATTTGCCTCGAGGTATTAGAAGTCAGAAGACACATAAGTTAATTTATGATTTCTTGTCTGTCTGAACAAAAGAATAAAAGCGATCATATTTTTTCCATTGCATCATATTGCATTGAATCGCATTGTGTTGAATCGAAATCGAATCGCACTGCATCGTAATGGGGTGAATCATATCGCTAGCTGCTTCATATGCATCTTCAATGTATCGTATCGTTGGCTATGCATCGAGATGCGTATCGGATCGGCCTCAGTTATGGAGATGCACATCCCTAATATATATATATGTATGTATGTATGTATGTATGTATGTATGTATGTATGTATGTATATATATATATATATATATATATATATATATCACACACACACACACACACACACACACACACATATATTTAAATAAAAAAACGTATTTAAAAAATAAAATAATGCACTTAGGCAAAGAATTAAACACATTTTATTTATATTATTTTTATTTATTACTTTTATTATTTTTATATTAAATAATTTTTTATATAAAAATTATTTCTATATTATTTTCATATTGAATCAATTATGAATCATTAATGAATTACTGAATCAATTAAAAATTTTAATAAACATAGTTCAATAAAACATTTAATATTTTACCCACTATTTGTGTGCAAGTTTGTGTACAACCAAATATTTTGTGTGCAAAATTAAAAAAAAAAAAACAACAACCCCATCTGATGTGCACATAGACTAAAAATAAAAAAAAAATAAAAAAACTGACTGGCAAACTATTTTTTCAAATATTCAATGCAGTTTAATGCTTTCATGCGGTTTAATGCTCTGCCACATCAATGTAAAACATTAAACAGGCCTCCATCCCGACTGAAGTCCATTGATAGATGCTTTTTGTGACTTTTAAAGAATTTAAGGACACATTTGATTAGAACATCAATATGAAACACGGCCATATGGCTCTCGTTTGCAATTACACCTGGCTGGGAAAAATGGAGCAGCTTTACAATATGTTCCATTACTGTCAACATTTATGATGATGAATTCACAGGTGAAGGTCGATTATGGACCAGCGCAGGGTTTCAAAACATTCAAAGGATGCAAGGATGTTGGGTTTGTCGGGGCCTTCAAGCTTAGTAACTTAAAAACCTGGCCTAAAACCCATTTACTTAAGATTATATTTGAAGGCCAGTCATAAAAAAAAAAAAATAAATTAAAAAAAAAAAAAAATGTATAGCCTGAATGCACTGTAAGTCGCTTGGATAAAAGCATCTGCTAAATGCATAAATGTAAATGTAAACTGCAGAACAGCTTTACTGTCCACTGTAAAATCCACAGCTTTATAGGAGAATCGTCTTAACGGTTCACACATAAAACATTGCTTGCTCACATATGACTGAAAATACTAAAACAGTCTCTTTTCAGAAGTATTATTTTAAGGTGTTTATGCCTAAATGTCACCAGTTTCCATTGTGCCCTCGCATGTGCATGCAATATTCCACTTCAAAGCCTGAGAAATCAAGTTTATTTTGGTGACTGGGACTTCATTTTAAATGCTAAATCCTTTCCTGTTACCGGACACCTCAAAGCCACAATTTGGACAGCTAATCTGCTTTAATGCCTAAATGTTTTTCCAGGACGAGACATGGACAGAGAGGGCGCCTACGCTCTAAATTTATGCTTTAAATCCACTGACTTCTGGAATGGATGTAGAAGAAAAATGCAAGAGATTGCATTATACAACCACAAGTTTTCTAACTTCTGCTTCAACACACTTGTAGTGTTGTAGTTGACCAATAAGAATATTAGAGAGGGAAGCATAATTGTGCTTTCAGAAATCTGATTTGCCAAGCTTGATTTAAAACCTGATTCTTTCCCATTTCAAAAAGAATCTTTTGCATGCAAAGTGCATAAGCACCAGTGTTACCCAAATAAAAGCATAACTTAATTACAAGACCACCCAAACAAAGTGATTCACTAAAATGAATCGTGAATCTGTTTGTTTAGACAGTTCATGTAAGTAAATGATTCAGTGATCTAATAAACCATTTACTGATTCATTTGAGTTCCACTACAGAATTCCTTCTCTCTCTTTCATGTAGGAAAATATTTCATTAAACACTGCTGTTTGTCATTGTTTGTGATGTTTGAGAACATATGAGAAGAGAAATTAGATCCTTGGTCTGATTGAACAACCTTTGGAATACCAAAAATTGAAATAAACTGTGAGAGTGCACGAACCAGAGATCTGGTAGTTATAGTGCGTAAAGGATATGCCGCCGGATAACGGGTGCTCTGACACATCACCGTAAGCAGTTAGTTTGCACCAGACTTCGATCTAGGCAAAGGACCTACACAGTCAACTATAAGATGTTCAAAAGGCTGACTCACTACAGGAATAGGAAATAATGGCGCAGGTTTTAACGTTTGGTTTTCCTGTAAGCTGGCAGGTATGACAGGTTTTAATAAAAGCGGACACATCTCTTTTAATACGAGGCCAAAAGAAATGCCTCAACACTCTGTCATACGTTTTATTAATGCCTGAGTGACCAGACTCATTGTGCGCCACCTTCAGAATTGAGTCACGAAATTTTGATGGTACTACAATCTGAAAAACAGGGTTCCCAAGGGCCTTCCCTTTATGATCAACCCATTTTCTCACCAACAGCGAGTCTTGGAGAAAATATCCACTGGTGCTATCCTCCATCTCAGTGTCAGGTTTAACCAGTTGAAACAACTCCGATAAAGAGGAATCTGCCTGTTGCTCCAAGACTAGGTCACTGTGAGATACAGACAAAGGAAAATCAGACAAAGGCAAGGAAAAATTTTCTGAACCATACCAGACTGTGTAGCAGGATCTGTATTAGTTTTTATGCGCGACATAGCACGTGTTACTGCACAAGCAGTAAAAACTTCAGGAAAATCCCGCTTGCTTTCATCCAAGTCCTGATTTAACGAAAGTTTTTTCTCCGCCGCCATACACGGTGAAACACCAGACCAAACCCGATCACCTGCTAGTTTGTTACCAAGAATAACAGCCACTCCCTCAATCGGCAACACTGGACGCACAGCCAGTGCAGCTTCACCCTGAAACAAATCACAGTCAAGCATCACTTTATGCAGCGGGACATGTAAAACATTCAACCCCATCTCCCGAACTGGAACTGAACTACCCAATTCAGACTCCTGGGAAAAGGGCGATACTTCTGCCAGGATAAAAGAATCTAATGCTCCTGTGTCTCTTATAATTTTACAGGCACTTTTGTATCACTGCCTACTAAAGAAACAAACCCTGTTTTAACAAGCGGTTGGTAAGATTCCAACACTGCAGAACAAGTGTTTCCAATTTGTACAAAAGAACTCACATTAGACAAATGCACAGGTACTGCTAAACCCGTACCTTTAACCGAAGCACCCGTAGCAGATTTGGGCTTAGGTTTAAGCATATAACTGTCAGATTTCCAATGACCTCGTTTATGGCAATATTGACAAAATTTATCTGAATCACGCAAACCATTACCAGATTTTCAGACTGGAAACCCTTATTCTGGTGCACAACATCAGACACATTAGTACTTGGCACATTGTAACTTGACTGGTACTTATATTGATTAAAGATGTGTCTGTGCATTAACACATAATCGTCTGCAAGCATTGCTGCTGTAGTTGCCATCTGTGCTTTTTGCTCACCAACATAAACTGCTACACGATTGGGAACAAAATTTTTAAATTGTTCCAAAACAATTAAGTTTCACAACCCCTCAAAATCACTGACCTCGGCAGCCAAACACCAGCGTTAAAAATGCATTTGTAAGTCACGTGCAAACTCAAGATGACTGCTTTTCGCTTTTCTTCCAAGTTCTAAATTGCTGCCTATAAAATTCAGGGACACATTCGTAGGCTTTTAACACTACTGACTTCACTTTTGCATAATCCCGACTATCCTCCACAGTTAAAGACGAATACGCTTCCTGTGCTTTACCTATTAATACAGTCTGAAGCATCAATGCGCGGGCCGTGTCTGACCAATTACACGCATCGGCAATGCATTCAAAAAGTACAAAAAAAGAATCTGGATCTTTTTTGCAAAATTTTGGCACCAGTCGCAAATTTCCTACAACATCAAAACCAGAATTACCACGTCCCAAAAAGGAAGTTGGCTGTGAATACACACCTATTCCAGCTGCAGCATCATCTCTATCCGTTTCAAGTTCATGTTCAAAATCGAACCTTGTCTGCATGGTCTCCTGTCGTATTTTCGCGACCGCTAAATCCCTATCTATTTCGGCCTTCACTTTAAACCTTTCGTGGTCAATTTGCATGGCAAGTAACTCTCTTTTGCTTTGTTAAATTTGAAGTCGACATGGAAAGTAGAGGCAATGAAACAGACGATTTTTCTGCCAAAATCTTTCTTTCAATTAAATTACTCCTCAAAATAGCATTTTGTCATTCTTTAAGCATATTACTGCCGACATCAATATCATAATGTTCAGCTATTTAAAGAAGCTGCTCTTTTGTGCAGAGATCTAATAATTCTTCCGACGGAGATGCTATAAATTCCTCTACCGTAGACATTTTAACCGTGTGCGTGAAATCTCTGACAAAATTAACAGCACTCAATCTAAAGCACAAATAATAAAAATAAGGTGTGCCTCTCTAACTAACTACCAAAAAGCCAAACCACCTACATAAACTCAACCCTGGTCTTCATGGGGCTACTGATGGTGGTTCCATTATGCACAAAACCCGATGGGAAGGAAAAGCAACCAGAAACTGGCGACTCTCCTAAACCCACAGAAGTGCCCCCGAGACAACTGCTCTGTCCACTTTCACCGCAACACTACACAAACAAATCAGGCGAAACCCAAAGCGGTAACACCACTAAACCTAACAGAGAAGCACCTTATAAAAAAAAAAAAAAAATTAAATTAAAAAAAAAAAATAAGAGTTTAATTTAAAATACTTACTTACCTAGATTTTCACGCACACCGGTCAAAAATCACGTTCACGACAATAATCACCGCGCAAACTTCTTTTACAACCTACACCTGCACCATGCAGTTCACCGCTACGGGCAAGTGACATCACTCCAGCGACACTTCATTCACAAATATTATTTCTCAAAGCGTATGACTTAATACGTAACGCAAAAACTACTCAAAAACGGCTGGATGAGCCCCCATTTGTCATAACCTGGCTCAAAGATTATGACAAAAAAAAGAGGAAAGGGAGGATTTAACCAAAAATGTAACAAATTTATTTAACAAACAAAATAATAATTGAACACAAGTGCCGACAAGCAAATAACACAAAAGGGTGATGCATGAGGGAGAAACTCCCCACACACACCACACAGGGGAAAGGTAAGAAGCTTTTATAATGAGGAAAGACTCCAGGCCCAGGTGTCCTCCATCTGCCTTCGGACTGCAGCCCCGCCCCACGGAAACACAAATAAACAAAACCATACAGCAGGCAGGTATGCAGGCCATCACAATATATATTACAATATAGTTCTTTTTGCTTTAAATAAGGTCTTTATGATATCTAAATTTTCAATACCATAGAAATTTCATAATTCTTGTCACCAGTGTCAATATCACAAAAAAAATAATAGTAGGCTAAATAAATAAAAAAATAAAGCTCACTGAAGACAAATAAACAGTCAGAGATTAAATAAGAATAAGAAACTAATTACAAGCAATAGGACAAAAAAACTACAGCAAAACAAATAAATAAGAAATGCTACATACATTGTATAAAGTAATCAAATGTAAAAAAAAAAAAAAAAAAAAACCTGCATATTCTTCAATAAGCACTGTAAATTAAATATGTTTTTTTCTTATTAAATTTACAAAAGTGATTTAGTCAAGAGCAGTGAGAGATTTTCTCTCTTTTGTTGTTTGATTAACATGAATTACAGGCAGCAGGAATATTAGACTGCTGTCACTTTAAGAGCTGCCTGGATCCAATATACTGTTACACGTGTGTTTTCTTTCTCAGCTGTTTGCTTTCACTTTCAAAGACGGGTATTTTGACACATACAAGTGTGTGTATTTAACTGTTCAAGGCCTATTAAGCAGCAAAAATAATTGTTCAATACTCCTGCGCTCTATGAGCACCGTCTTCACGTGTGCGCGCCTCTCTGACAGCGCTCAGAAACTCAGACAGTGCACGCTGTTAAATGCGTTTTAACGGCTTAAAATCACTTGTTTTTAACCCACTATGCTTAAAAATGCGTGCAAAAAGTTTTCGTGACCACAGAGCACAGCAACAGCATGTGACTGTGTAACCGCAATAGACACGACAGTCCAAAATCTCTACCCTTTGACAAATTTCTACCGGTTTATCGTGTCTACCAGTATATCGCCCACCCCTACCAACATTCTTCAAAATATCTTCTTTTGCGTTCAACATAAGAAAGAAACTCAAATGGGTTTGGATCAACAAGGGAGTGAGTAAATGATGATAGTATTTTCATTTTTGGGTGAACTATCCCTTTAACAAATAAACACTGAAATTTATGAAAAATCTTTAAGAAAAGTACAATGTTGAAACAATATCTCAATATCAACACTGATCCAAATTAACAAATTGAAACAAAATTCATCCGACCTTGAATCACGATATCAATTCAACCATGATTAAACAAATAAACGTGAATAAATCATAGTTAAACTCAGTCAGGTTCGCTTTAAAAGTAGTATTTTGTTGGTGGAAACCTAACCTATCCCTAACCAATGGGTCAAGGTTATAGGACTATAGTTAGCTACAAAAAAATACGTAACTATAACCCTTATGCGTCAGAGAAACAAGTGCGCAGCCATCTTTACAATTCTGTCTTTAAACTTCTGTTTTTGTGGTAGCTCTATAGCATCTCTGTTGAAGACTAATTAGCTAGTGAATTAGATTTCCTTATTGTAGAGTTATTGAAAGTAATCATGTGCATTGTAACATTCGAAGCGGATGTCGTAACAAATGTTGTTTTGAAACGAGGGGTTCGTTCATAAATTCATACGACCTTACCTTCATGCTGTGGAAATACAAACAGGAAGACAGAAGACAACGCGCGCTGAAAAGGGGCAGAGCTACATAAGGACTATATCATCTGGCTGCAAAATGTCAAAATATATCTGTGTACTTCGAAGTGGTGATGCACTACCCTAACAACAGTCATGCTAACAGATTGCTCTCTCCAGGTAATACAGACCTCCTCGGCCCAGACAGAGGAAGAGTGGACGGCTCTGAGAGACTCTTGTCCTTCGAGCTTACTGGCTTTGCCCTGGTCACAGCGAGACAATGGCTCTAAACGTGAGGCTGAGAATGATTTGTTGGTGACTTGACCTTTCCAGCACTTCAGAGGGGCTCTTTTAGCCACGGAGAGAAAGCTAGTGAGAGAGGGAGAAGGCTATCTGTGCAGCGCAGCAGCTCAGCGGAGAGCTGTTTGGCTGCTATCTGGATCAGATAAGATTCCCCCGTATTCAGGGCGGCGCAGCCTGGGGAGAGAGACGCAACCGGGGGGCAGAGAGGGTCTGCTGCCAGACAGGAGTGAAATAATGTTATGTGCGAAACAGAGGACGTACACGCAGACAGGGATGTTGAGCGGTTGTGTTGCATGTATTATGTAGTGACGAATGTAATAAGATCTGTTTGTGCAGGAGAAAAACAAGAGATGTTGGTTGTATTGATATACTGTATAATCTATAAAGCATTGATTGTATGCAACCTGTTAGTGAACTGTTACTGCTCAGGTGGTTTTTTTTAATGGCTCAGGAGACTTAAAAGGAATAGTTAATGAAAAAATTGAAATTAGTTAAAAATGTACTTGCCCGCAGGCCATCCAAGATGTTGATGAGTTTGTTTCTTCATGTGAACAGATTTTGGAGAAATTTTACATCATTGCTTGCCAATGGATCCTCTGCAGTGAATGGGTGCCATCAGAATGAGAGTCCAAACAGCTGATAAAAACATCACAATAATCCACAAGTAATCCACACCACTCCAGTCCATCAATTAATGTCTTGTGTAGCAAAAAGCTGCATGTTTGTAAGAAACAAATTAAGGCGTTTTCTGGCCAAAATATGAGCTCATAATGCATAATAACTCTACCTTCAGTAGACAAAGTCCTTCCACTGTTTTCCTCTCACATCAAAATCCACCAGCATATTTGTGTAGAACTGTGTTGGACTGTTTTTGCTTGTAAACGCTGCTTGATATTTCTCTCCAGATTCAGACAAGATGACTTTTTACCGGAGGAAGCATTATTATGCATAGAGGACTCGTATTTTAGCTGGAAGCAACGGTTTGAAGTTAAAAATATCTTAATTGTGGATTTGCAATTTTCACTTCATAAAATGTTAACTGATGGACTGGAGTGGTGTGGATTACTTGTGGATTATTGTGATGTTTTTATCAGCTGTTTAGACCCTCATTCTGACGGCACCCATTCACTACAGAGGATCCATTGGTGAGCAAGTGATGTAATGGTACATTTCTCCAAATCTGTTCTGATGAAGAAACAAACTCATCTACATCTTGAACAGCCTGAGGGTGAGTAAACTTTCAGATAATTTTAGGGTGAACTATTCCTTTAAACCAGCTAGTCAACATCTTCTGGATTACTAGAAACATCTAGACAACTGGGGTGGAGCAGCAAATTTTCATTTTTGGGTGAAATATTGCTTAACTGCGTACCAACTTTGTCTCAAGATGTTTCTCCTAAAATTCCTTACGAGAAAACATCTGAAAGGTAGAAATTTGAACAGGTGAAATTTGAGTTCGTCATGAAATTTCTTACTTGTATACTTGGTACACCTGCGCACATTTTGAAATGTTGAGATCTCTTCTGAAACTCTAACAGAAACACGTTCATGAAACACAAGGTATTTTTCTCAGGAGAAACATCAGTACACGTCTCATTTTATCTCATTGTTGTCTAGGAGAAACAATAGAGATATTTAAGACTCCAAAAATTGGTGTTTCACGACCATGTCTGTTAGTGCTAGTACCTTTCAGCTGATAAGCACATTAAACAAATGTGCAGTCTTTCTCTTCTAAGAAAACAAACCAAAAATATTGATGACATTATCTCGCACTTAGGGGCGTATGTAAATTTTTGTCCAAATAAATGCTGTCAAGGATGAGAGTGTCACTCCAGCTAATATCATTAAATTATTACAAAAACCAAGCAAGAAATCATAGTTAACAGCTGTGATGTTAAACATAAGGCTGTTTGCTATCAAAAGAAAGAATAAGCCTCACCCCAACATCCTGTTTTAAATTTCATGAGGTCTTTAGAGATTTCATTCGTGATTTTTCTTTCCTACAAGGAGTGTTTATCCTAAAATGACTCTGTATGCTTGTGCCTAATTGTTCAGTCAGGTAATGAGGATAATTTACATTTGTTTTGAACGGTTCTGAAGTGATTTATGAGTGGTAATGAAATAAAGAGCGAGACGATAATGGTGCAGAGAGGAATGTGAAGAGGAAATAAAGACAAAAGACACTGAATGGAGTGCAGAGAGAGAGAGATGCTTCAAATGAAAAAGGAAACAAAAGAAGAAAGAAACCAGGCTCTTTGGCAGCCGGTGGCATCACAGGTGCAGTTCAAGCAGCGACTCTGGGAATATTCCTGGATGGAGTGATGCTGCACACATTATGGGAGATTCTCTCCGCCTTCCGTTAGATCGGATGACAAGGTCACACTAATGGACATGAATTAAACCCGGTCTTGCGCTACACTGGGAGTGGAGTTCAGCTCAAGTCAAACAGAGAAAGAGGCTGGCACACAACACAACAAAGCAATGTGTTAGTTATGCTCGGGAGCACATGCTGGCTGTTACCAACACTGGAGAGCAGAGGAACAATCCTCGCTCAAGGGCAATGAAAAATAATGTACAGTATTTACAAAATGGATTTTTACACTCTGGAATTTTGAACGTAACAGCTTATGGACTGAATTAAATGTGAAAGTGTGTTATTCTGCACCATTAGGGCAACCAAATAATTTTGCACAAAATTATATATATATATATATATATATATATATATATTATTTTATTCTATTGCATAAGTATTCATACCCTTATGTAGGACAGCTGAAATGTAGCTCAGGAGCATTCATTTTGCTTGTAAATGTTACCACACTTTGAGTGACGTTAACCTGCAGCAAATTCAATTGAATGGGTATGATTTGGAAAGGCACACGTCTTAATAAAAGGTCTAACATCTGAAAATGCATATTAGAGCAAAGAGCACGCCTGAGGTAAAAAACTGCCTGGTAACAGGTTTGCATCAAACCACACATCTGGGGAAGAGTTCAGAAAAAATTCTGCTGCATTGAAGGTTCACAGAATCATGTAGCCTTCATTATCCATAATGGAATACATCTGAAACAACCAGGACTCTTCCTAGAGCTGGCCTCCTGGCCAAACTGATCAATTGATGGAGAAGGGCTTTGGCTAGAGTGGTGACCAACAACCTGATGGTCACTCTAGTTGATCTCCATGATCATATGTGGAGACAGGAGAAACCTACAGAAGGACAAACATCACTGCAACACTCCACCAATCTGGGCTTTATGGCGCTGTGGCCAAACTCAATCCTCTCATCAGTGAAGACACATGAAAACACACTTGGAATTTGCAAAACGGCACCTAAAGGACCCTCAGACTCTGAGAAACAAGATTCTCTGGTCTGATGAACCTCAATTCCAAGCATCATGTTTGAAGGAAAGCAGCTCTGCTCATCACCTGCAGAGTACCATCCCAAAAGTAAAGTGTGCTGGTAGCAGCCTCATGCTGTGGGGCTGTTTTTCAGCAGCAGGGACTGAGGGACTCATCAGAGTAGAAGACAAGCTCAATGCACCAATATATAGAGATAGCCTTAATGAAAACCCAGTCCAGAGCATTCAGAACCTCAGACTGGGCAGAAGGTTCAACTTCCAACAGGACAATGACCCTAAGCACACAGTAAGAGTGACTTATAGGCGACTCTGTGAATGTCCTTGAGTGGCCCAGCCACAGCATGGGCTTGAACCCAATCAAATTTTTCTGGAGAAACCTGAAAATGTGCATCTGCCCCCATCCAACCTGACAGAGCTTGAGAGATGAAGAGGCGAGGAGAAGAATGGCAGATAATTGTCAAATGATGATGTGCAAAGCTTGTTGCATCATACACAAAAATATTTGAGGCTGTAAAGGTGCTTCAGCTAAGTACTGAGTTAAGGGTTTCAATACTTATGCAATGTACTTGTTTCAGTTTTTTTATTTTTCATAAATTTACAAAGCTGTGACAGTTCTGTTTTTGCTTTGTCATTATGGTGTATGGAGTGCAGATTGATGTGTGGGGGGGGGGGGGGGGGTGGGGGGGGTGACAAGCCAGTTGATTTGGTCAGTCAAACTTTTAAATACATTTGAGCATTTCTGTAGTAAATGTACAAAGTAACAATCCGTGTACCATTAAAAGCAGTTTTACTATGATTAGAGCAGCAGCAAGCATATGAGGTTGCCATGGCAACCAGATACATTGCAAGTGAATTACTTGTAAAGGCTGCGCTGTCTATTTCTGCTGTGCTAGCAATAAACACACTGAATAGAATGCACCATGAACATGTTTGCCAACAGAATCGCAAAGCAGATTTTAAGCAAATCAACAAGTGAATTACCCACTGCTTTAAAACATATCTGTTAGACATTATTCAAGTTAACGTTAAATGCACAAAAGCAGGCACACAAACACATTTAGTAACATTAAATCTTACTGAAAATGGCGAATTAAGCAGTTTATATTCTGAAATCTATTTCTAGGTATTGTTCTGTGTGCATTAAATTACATTTGGATGTAAATGGTCCTTTTCCTGACATAAATGTAAAACACTGAGCTGCTAACGGAGCGTCCTGTGGATCACCTTTATGAGGCTGTCCGTCTTCATCTGTCTTTATTTTGGTTAAGTTCAGATTCCTCTGCAGTTGTTGTATGTTGTAAAAAAACCCGCTAAATATCCATTCATGCAACAGGCAAGCAGTAATAATAGGCTATTATCCGCCAAAATGCAGATTCGTCACGTGACAACTTCTTACACAAATGAGATTGGGAAAGCCATTAGTAACTTTGGTTTTATTTATTAATTTATTTACAATAAATAACAGTAAAATATATTAAAATAACTACATTATGTGCATACTTACTTTTGAGTTGAAAACATTATTAATGAACAAATATTTAGTAAAATATTTCAATCGTTAGGGGGGACAAGGCCAGTGACCAGTGTGGCGCTGTAGCACAAGACTGTAATTCAGCCCTCCTGGATGCAATTCAAGAGAAGAAGACACACACAGCGCTCCAGAGCAAATTCAGCTGAACCTGAGCGGCATTTGGATGAATATGTAAATATATATTGCGTGCTTTCCTCTCAGTAACGAAATAAACACAATTAAAACTGACAGCAGTGTGAAAGCAGCAGTTAAAAATGCATCTGATTACAACGTTGTGGATGTTTGCATGAGCTCTGCAGTTCAGTAACGTACTCCAGTAAAGTCCGGTCACATCATGTTTATTAATATAGCCTTAATTCAAGCAGCTTTACAGTATTAAACATGAAAAACCAGAGTAAGTCTTTCAGTCTTTCAACTAGAATTACAACTTGATTTTCTGTTATAAAGCAACTCTCCAGTGTGGAGCTAGCTAATGATAAAATATTTTTATTAGTGGGAAAAAAAATATTTCATTAACGTGATAGTTTGGTTTACAGAGATCAAAGCTTGATCTAGCTCAGGACTGTTTTGGTTATCATAACCCTATAAGGTATTTTAAGACATTCTTGTGAATAAAATAGTTTTTCCAAAGCGTCTTATCACTTACCTTTATTTTGTTTCTTATCTATATGACTTACAAAAGGAGATGTTTGGTAGAATGATGTGTCATTCAGTTACTTTTTCATGTAGCTAATTAAATGGTGAGAGAGTGTCTCTGTCTGTCATCTCATTTTGTGTGCCAAATACATCTATTTGTATAATGAATTGGTAACGCTTTACAATAAGGTATCACTTGTTAACATTAGTTAAAGTATTAATTAACATGAATGAAAAATGAACAATACATTTATTACATTTATGTATTAACCTTTGTTAATGTTGGTTAATAAAAATACAGTTGTTCATTGTTTGTTCATGTTAGTTCACAGTGCATTTACCAATGTTAAAAAACACAACTTGTGATTTTTATAAATGCATTAGTAAATGCTGAAATTAACAAGAACTAAAATTAATAAATACTGTAGAAATATTGTTCATTCTTAGTTCATGTTAACTAATGAACCTTATTGTAAAGTGTTACCAATTAATTGTATAATAACTGTAATAACATAATATACTTTTCTAAAGCTGAAGTGACCTTTATTTATGTTAGAATATGTATAACTTAATATTTTAACTAATTGCAAAAGCTGAATAATCAATCAAAGTCTACTGATTAATCAGTGAAATAATCGACGTTTAGTCGAGTAATCGTACCAATAATCGTTAGATTAATCGATTATCAAAATAATCGTTTGTTGCAGCCCTAATATATTTCACCGTGAATTCTGCTGCTGAACATGATTATTTAAAAAATAAGTTGAAATAATGTGGGCTGATGGCTTCAACAAAAGCAAATAGTGTCAATTAACAACCTTGTAGCTCACAGTAGGTCTGTCTTTAATGCTTTGTAAGTTTTCATACAAAATCAATTCCCCCCTTTGGAGAAAATGAATGGGTTTTTACTTGCACTCCATTAGTGTTTATAATCTTCAGGAAGTCAACAAACCAGCGGCTTCCTTAAAGTTGTCTCTGCACATTAAGCTTCGATGGAAGAAAATAAGTATTTTAAGTCTCAAAAATCACACACTTCTCTTTTAAATGTTCATTACAGCAGAAAATTCCATGTATTTCGGACAAGCTAGTCAAAACATTTATATTTCTGCTCCTCTGTTCCATCTGCTACATTCATATTTCATACAGTACATATATTATAACCACACGCTCTGCCAGTACACTGTCTCTGATTGGCTGGTTTCACATTAACAGTGATCTGTATGCTAGTTGGATGGATGGCCCATGCTGCCAGACCCCTATTAGACTTCTGTCACTCGCTCTCTCCTGCTCCATCCATCCGTCCATTCATCCATCTGTTCTCATTCTCCACCCACCACTCTGTTTTATTCTGGTATTTTGTCTTGACATGTACTGTAAAACTGTCTTGCTTCAACTACATTTTCTGAAATAAATAGTGAGTGCTTGTCACCGCAAAGGATGTGGCTTTGTGGTTTCTAAGGTGTTCATAGTGATTTTATTGAATATTTCAATCATCTATCACTAAGTCTACAGTTATCAATGATCCATTACTTCAGTAAATTACTCAAGAAAGATAAAACACGTGTCATTATTCTGAGAAACGAAACTTCATTTTTATAACAAAACACCAATGTATACATTTTAATATATTAAACACACACACACACACACACACACATATATATATATATATATATATATATATATATATATATATACATATACAGCACTCTGTGAACAGCCAGCTTCTTTGGCAATGAATGTTTGTGGCTTACCACAAACATATGATTGTGTAGCCTAGTGAACCAAACTGAGAGACCATTTTGAAGGCTCAGGAAACCTTTGCAGGTGTTTTGAGTTGATTAGCTGACTGGCATGTCACCATATTCTAATTTGTTGAGATAGTGAATTGGTGGGTTTTTGTTAAATGTGAGCCAAAATCATCACAATTAAAAGAACCAAAGACTTAAACTACTTCAGTCTGTGTGCACTGACTTTATTTAATACACGAGTTTCACAATTTGAGTTGAATTACTGAAATAAATGAACTTTTCCACGACATTCTAATTTATTGAGATGCACCTGTATATATAGAACAAATAGAGAATAAATAGAGATTGCAGAAATATTAATAAACATCAATGTATCAACTGGCATTTATTATTTCTGTATTTTTATTATTTATTTACTATTATTATATTACCGTAAATGTTATTATATATTATTGTATTGTTATATAATATGGTACTCATTTTTTATCAATTAATGATTATTTTAAAAAAGTGGAAACCTAAATAAACCCTGCAGGAATCATTTTTCCTGCACCTGATTATAGGAAATATAACAACAATAATTGTATACTATAAATCAGAGTGCATTATGGGTATAAATGAGTGAACTATACATGGAATTAATTTGATCAACATTAGAAACCACTATAAAATAGCTGAAACCTGAGTTATAAAGCAAAACAACATGACCATTTTACTTCTGTAATCACTACTAATAGTGCTGCATGGCTTAGCAAACATATAATAATAAATATAAAAAAGTAAATGTACTGCTGAATTACTACAGCAGCTTTCTCTTCACACATTCCCTTTCTCGCTCTCTTCCTAGTTGTCTCCATCTTGGTGTTCTTTCCTCCTGTAAGATTTATCCCTAGCGTTTTAACTCGCCCCATATGTGTCACTTCTATCGCTGAAGTGCATCCCTCCCAATCTTTTTCTCTCTTTAAGCGGTTTTATGGCTCCGTATGAGCTGTGAGGAGCATTAAAAGTCAGGAATGCTGTAAACAGCAGGTTACGGACAGACGCCACTTTAGAAAGAAAGAAAGATAGAAAAAGTGGAGCACCAGCCTTCGAGGAATCATTCCCATCTCAAACCTATTTCACCTATTGTACTGTACTGCGTAGTTACAGTATGCTGTCTAGGTAGGCAGCACACTAGGTTTGCATTCAGCTCCTCCCTCTTTCTCTTTCTCCTGCAGAATTTAGAAACCCTCACAAGCAGGATCAACTGCTGACGGAGACGTTGTGAAATGCAAATAAGAAAATGGATGCAGCGTGTAAATATTTCATGGGTGTGTACAGGATGTGACGCCTGTGCGTTGGTTCTGTTCCAAACCTGTATGAGTTTCTTTGTTCTGTTGAACGAAAAGGAAAATATTTTGAAGAATCTTGGTAATCAAACAACTGCTGGTAGCCAGTGACTTCCATAGTATGAAAAAAAAAAATACAATGGAAGTCAATGGCTACCAGCAACTGTTTGGTTACTAACATTCTTTAAAATATCTTCTTTTCAGAAGAAACAATCTCAAAGACTGACAAGGAAGAGAAGAATTGTTTGCTTTCTTTGTGCACAAAAATTATACTTGTAGCTTCATAAAATTGCGGTTTAACCACTGATGTCACATGGACTATTTTAACGATGTCCTTACTACCTTTTTGGGCCTTGTACATGCTAGTTACATTGCTGTCTATGCAGGATCAGAAAACTCTCAGATTTCATCAAAAATATCTTAATTTGTGTTCCGAAGATGAACAAAGGTCTTATGGGTTTGGAACGACATGAAGATGAGTAATTAATGAAAGAATTTTCATTTTTGGGTGAACTATCCCTTTAAGGTATTTATTCTGACCTCCTCAACAAAACACATGACTTGAGTCTGCAGAACAAACAGTGCAGGATAAATTGCAAATGCACTGATGTTGAATGCTAAGTACACCAGGTATGAGAACGAGTAACGCTCATCTTAACAAACACCGAAGCTAATATTCGGAGCTTTACGTTTGACCTAGTGACCTTCAGGGACAGTCGTGTTCATCTAGACTTGGATTGTCAGGGCAGGTAATTACTAGCAGGTTCACTGAAGTGTGTTGGAGGGCGTGTGTGTGTGTGTGTTTGGTCTCAAGGGGGCTGTGAAGCAGTCAGATCAGCGGATCGCTGATGATCTCCGAGTGTAGCATGTTCATGAATTAACACCATCTGTCCTGAAATATTCATGAGGTATTCAATGGTACATGTGGATTTGAAAAGAAAATCACAAATGAAAGAAAAGAAAATCACAAATGAGATCTCTTTAATAGGGATGTAAGATATTGGATTTTGCCAATATGCCAAAATTTTTCAACTCATTTCGGCTAATAGCTGATGCAGATACCAATATATATTTCTTTTTGTTTGGAAACAACACCAAGTCTCTCCCGTGCAGTGATTATAAACAAACTAGCCTATTTTTAATTTTGGTTAGTGTTTAACAAAAACTTACTTATTAAAGTTCTTTTTATAATAAGAGTACATTGAAAGCTTCTATCAAAATAACTACAACAAAATGAATCACTTCAGTTTTTTAAGACACATGCAGTTGTAATCTTAAATTTTTTTTGTAGATTTAACATTTGTAGATTGTCTAAAGTTAGGGATGCACAATATTATCAGAATGTCATCGGGATCAGTCGATAAAGGCTTGAAATGTAAACACTGGCATCGGCCCGATATATAAAATAATGCTGATATGCCTTGCCGATAAGATGATAAGATGAAAAGATGAACTCACATGTGCTCAAGGTGTGCTAGCGATAATAAAATAATTTGTTTTGAATATCTGCACAAGAGAGAGTTTGTGTTGTTTCCAAATAAAAGGAAATATATATCGTATCGGCATCAGCTATCAGCCAAACTGAGTTAAAAAATATCGGCATCTCGAATATCGGCAAAATCCAATATCGTGCATCCCTATCTAAAGCAAAAGTGCTGTAAAAAAGCTCCTTGTATTTAAGTTCTCATAATCAGTTTAAAAAAATATAATAAACACAAATAAATCTGTATATATTAAATTGTTTGATTTACAAGTGTCATGTTTGTGATTTTTATTCGTGTAAGCTATAGCTTCTGACCTTTAAATCAAAACAGACTGGTGATCTTATGACATCAATTACTGCTTTATTTATTCAGAAACACAAGTAACTTAAAGGGGTAGTTCACCCAAAAATGAAAATTCTGTCATTAATTACTCACCCTCATGTCGTTCCAAACCCGTAAGACCTTCGTTCATCTTCAGAACACAAATTAAGATATTTTTGATAAGATCCGAGAGTTCTCTGATCCTCCATAGACAGCTACACAACTGAAATGTTCCCAGACCCAAAAACGTAACAAGGACATCAGTAAAATAGTCCATGTGACATCAGGGGTTCAACCGTAATTTAAGAAGCTACAAGAATACTTTTTGTGCACATAGAAAACAAAACAAAAAAAAAAGATTTTAAAATGACTTTTTTAAAAAATGACTTATACAATTTCTTCTTTTCTGGTCAGTCTCCACTGCTATTCATTTACATGAAGCGGAAGCAAGCGCATGCATTATTTTGTATTTTACTTTTCATTTTATTACAAGTAGGCCTACAGTGCCCCCTAAATGAACAAAAGGCCTTACCGGATGGGCATTAGGACCCTTAAATGCAAAAACTTACGTAGCATTTGAATAGATTCACTGTTTTGGATCCAAAACAGTGAATCTATTCACCATTCAGGCAAAAGTTAGCTTCAAGAATAACCACACTGCTGATGTGATCTTATCACTATCACACCCTGAGCACATGTGAGTTATTCATCTTATCAGCGAGCCATATCGGCATAATTTTTCATATCGGGCCGATGTTTACATTTTAAGCCTTTATCAGCAGATTTCAATGATGTTCTGATAATGACGTACATCCATACTCTTTAATGTATCAACTGATCCTCTTAGTCAGCAATGCAATTAAAAAGACAGCAAATGACAATTGCAAATGAACTGCACAATATTTTAACAATTTCTATAATCTTATATTTAAAACTACACAAACACAAAGGACTTCTATAGACTTACATTAGAAAAGACCATAAGCTTGCCTCATGATATGGTAACGGTTGCTAAAGCAGAACTGGTCAATAATGTTTTAAGGCAGGGTTTAGGGCCAATTCATCAGAGAGTAGAGGGGCGTTTTTGACTGACTGCTGGATCATGAAGGACAGTAAGATGCTCTTTCACCTTTGACATCACACACAAGGGATTCATGACAACTGAAAGAGATGCTAAAGCTCTACTAATATCACTCGCACACACATTTGTATCATGAGAACATTTCTTCATTTCCATTAACATTATTTAGCATGTCTAAGCCGTTTTCATCAAGGGGACTGTTGACTGCTCTGCAGAAAGTAGGTGATTTCAGCTTTTAATATTCTGACATTTGGTCCCCAAAACATAGTCATACCTGACCCAAACACACAGGTCCATTATGTGACACACGAGCTGTATCATGACAGCACAAACATCCCTCTTACACAGATAATAGTAACGGAGCAATTATACACTTGGTGTGCATGTGTGTGTGTGTGTGTGTGTGTGTGTGTGCGTTAACCAGTTTTGTAATCTCTGTGTTCATTTTACGTTCTCACAAGTGTAGAAACTCTCACAGCTCTCTGCATTCTCCATCTTTCTCATCTTCTGTTGTCTCTCGCTCTATAAATAACCAAAAACACACTCACTCCATCCCATCTGCACCTAAAGAGTCTTACAAATAATACACAAACCAAAAACAGACAGCATGCAACAGACATACAATACATAGAAATTGCGCATTTAATTATTCATTATTATTATTATTTTTTTTTTTTATTTGCCAGTTTTAGCAACTAAAGGAATTATGCTAATCAGGCAACAGCACAAACATGACCACAAAATTATTTATATAAAATGAAATAAAATGTTTACATACATATGAGTGTGTGTGTATATATATATATATATATATATATATATATACATATATATTAAACATTTTACAAACACATGCACATACAAAAGTATGTAAATAATGTAAATTATACATGTAAATTATGCAAACATACATTTGGTAATTACTGAAAAAGAGTAAGAGTAAGGACTAATGAAGACAAAAAAAAAAGAAAGAAATAATGAGTGTGTGTATGTGATTGTTGATGTTCTGCATTAGCATCAGATCTGTCTCATACTATTTATCAGGATTTTCCCAGGCGTGCATGTGGCTGTATGTATGCATATTATGACGACAATTCTAGGTCAAGAGTAAATATCCTTTTGTAGTCAGCTATATGAGTGTGTGCGTAACAATAGCTTGAGCAAATATACTCAGCAATAAGGGTGTATTATCTGATATAAACCTCAACAACAATAGCTTTGTAGAAGAGTACCTGTTTGAGAACACCTGTCCTGCCCCTTTTCCATTACATTAGGTGCCCTGCTGAACAGCAAGTGCATCTGCTATACAAATCAGTATCAACTCAGGTGAAAGTAACCCACCTGTTATATAATATAATGCAGAGATGCATCTAAATTGAATGTGAGTTAAATGTGAACTGAATGTGAACTAAATCAGAATTTAATGTTAATTAAATTTCAATAAGATTCGATACAGATTTGATTTCATACAGATTCATATTCACATCATGTTTAATCCTAACTGAATTTGTATGAAATCCTAATTGAATATGAATCAAATTCGTATTGAATCTTATTTAAATGTGCATTAAATTTTAATCTAATCTGAGCTGAATGTGTATTTATTCTGACCTGGATGTGTATAAAATCCTAATTGGGTGTGTATAAATCATAATTGATTATCAATCTGAATTAGAATAAAATCTGAATCCAACCTGAGCAGAATTAAATCAAATTTCAAATTTCAGATTCAGTTTTTCAGATTTTTCCCAGTCTTTGACGTCACAGCACAGATAGTCAAGTCAATTCACCTTTATTTATATAGCGCTTTATGCAATACAGACTGTGTCAAAGCAGCTTTACAGTGTTAAACAGGAAAAAATGTTTCAATGATGCAAACAATGCTTTTGTGGAGGTTTTTGATCCAATAATTAAAACCTATTTAGCAGTAGGATATTGCAAGTCATACAATTTTTTTATATCAACTATGCATTCCGTTTCTTTTGTGAATTGGTATGTTTCATCAGGCCGCAAAGAAATATAGAGCTGAGTATCACCATCTAACAGTGGAAGCTAGCTCCATGTTTCCTAATGATAGCCTTTTTCCCAAGGGTAGCATGTACCGGGTAAAAAAAAAAGCAATGGTCCAAGTACTGAGCCTTGTGGTACTCCATACTGAACTTGTAATTGACACTAGTGAACTTGTGATAGGCACTAGTGCCATTATGGTGCCATTAGCAGTCTCATGATGTCATTTCCTGCATCTCTAAAGTATGCACCAGCCTAGCAACTTCCATTTGGATAAATGTGAATGCAAAGCATTGCTCCCTCCAGGTATTACAGACCCCCTTGGTGCCAAACACGGATGAGAGGAGATTGAGAAAAGAGCTGCCCAACTGGTGTCGGATCAAGAAAAGGAACAAACAGTGACATGCAAATGTGTGTGCGTGCTTGGATTTGGTCTGTTTAGGCCATATTGTGCCTGCTCTTCTGGTTTTTCCTATCTGTGTTCACATCTGTGGGTGTTCATTTATCTTTCACTTTAATTACGGGGAGGATAACAGCAGTGTGTGTGCAAACAGTACACAAAAACATACTCTCCCGCCAAGTGTTTTCTGGATGGTGAAATTTCTTTATATGAGATTGTTGTTGAGCATAATGTGTGTTTTACATGTCAGCTGTCCATCACTCCACTGCTTTTTCCTCCTCTACTTTTAGTTGTGACCACCAGGGGGCAACAGAGTCCATTTTAGGGCCAGTGTGTCTTCAGAATAAATAACTAGCAGCATTTACGACAATGATAGACAAAGGATAAAACACTTGTGGCAAAGGTCACATGTTGGTGGCTGCCTTGTACCAGACTTCCATTACCTTCATGACAGCCTTCTTGATCTCTCTGATCTGGGATGCTTTACCCAAGGATTTATGGGAAAAGCCTGAGTTTTGGGCTTAATACCCTTTAAAGTGCACTTCAAAAAGTTTTACCCAGTAAAGAAATGAATTGTAGTTCTGAAAAATATATCTCACATGGCATTAGAACTCCATGCATTTCATTGGCCTACAAAATGTTTTATTTTACATGAAGTGGGTCACCTCATGAGAGCCGCCATTTTGAGATCACATGACCAGCTGAATGCAATGGCAATGGTACTGTAAGCTTAAACTGCACTAGCAATGCCAAAGTCATGGGTTCGATTCCCAAGGAATGCATGAACTCATACAACTCATAGGGTAAAAGCATCTGCCAAATGCACAACTGTAAACATTTCCATGATGTTGCATCAGCAACATCCATGACTCCAGTGCAACATAAACAAAAAAACTACTGAGTGAAAACTACTGTTTATCATTGAAAAGTCACCCTATGATGGACAGCTTCTGTTAATGAGCAGGAATAACTGACTTAATAATTAAATAAGCAAACCCCATTCTTTCAGCAGGGGTACTGAAAATCATTATCACTTGCTAACTGTGTCTATTCACGAAACGTATTTCTAGCATCAGGACTCTTTATTGCATCTGAAGATCTATAAATAGACTCCTGTGAAAGCAATTATCCGGCAAACCGAAGGTATGAGGCCCTTGAGTGAGCTAACGGTGGGCCGGTGGGGAAAGCGAGAGGTGAGATTACTTAAACGGAAGATCTCATGAAAGACAGGCTTGTTGGAACCAAGCACATGTGAGCGGGAATATTTGGCCATGGTGGCTTTTGAAAGGAATGACATTGAGGGCAGCCGTCGCAAAGAAAATCAAACTATAACAAGCTACCCGGAGGGGAAATTGAGCGCGACGGCCAGTTGACAGCAGTCAGTAAACAAACATGATGGAATTCGGAATGTTGGTTGTGTTCCATCCTCCACCTGCTGCTCATTATGCACCCAACGCCTCAGAATATTCATCGAGATCATGAATATTTAACGATCCCCTCAATTGATTCTCATTGATAAACATTTAACAGGTGATCGCTGGGGACGAGTACAAAGGACAATGAGAAATGAATCTGTCAGGTCGTTTAAAGACTGTAATGGTGTGCTTTTCTTTTGATCCTCCTGCTGTCTCTCTCAGGCTCTTCATGTTGTTGGTTTATTGCCAGGTGTAAAGAAAGCTAGACAGACAGAGATAGATAGATAGATAGATAGATAGATAGATAGATAGATAGATAGATAGACAGACAGACAGACAGACAGATAGATAGACAGACAGAGAGAGAGAGAGAGACAAACGGATCGATAGACAGACAAAGACTGATAGATAGACAGACAGACAGACAGACAGACATTCAGACAGAGAGACAGACAGACAGACAGATAGATAGATAGACAGACAGACAGACAGAGAGATAGACAGATCAATAGATAGATAGACAGACAGGCAGACAGACAGACAGAGAGACAGACAGAAAGACAGACAGACAGAGATCAATAGACAGACAAAGACTGATAGATAGACAGACAGATAGACAGACAGTCAGTCAGTCAGAGAGACAGACAGACAGACAGATAGATAGATAGTCAGACAGACAGAGACAGTCAGAAAGACAGACAGACAGATCGATAAACAGACAGACAGACAGTCAGACAGAGAGAGAGACAGACAGAAAGACAGTCAGACAGATCGATAGACAAAGACTGATAGATAGACAGACAGACAGATAGATAGACAGACAGTCAGACAGTCAGAGAGAGAAAGACAGAGACAGACAGACAGATAGACAGATAGATAGATAGATAGATAGATAGATAGATAGTCAGACAAAAAGAGAGAGACAGACAGACAGATCAATAGACAGACAGACAGACAGACAGTCAAACAGACAGAGAGACAGACAGATAGATAGATAGATAGATAGATAGATAGATAGATAGATAGATAGATAGATAGATAGATAGATAGATAGATACAAATTTAATCATTAAGAAAATACCTGAGATGGCTTGAAGAACACAGACAAACTACATATTGTTGCAGGCGAGTATTTATTGTCCTTATGTTTCATCATTCAAAACGTTTCTATCTACGTTTTATTCAGTTACAGCAATAGCGATGCCTTTGTCCATATTAGGGATGTCCTGGAACGTCACAGCTCTATTACATCTGTGATGCATATTTGGAGTTTCTGCACGAGGGCACCCTCTGGTGTCCAGTATGAATGAAACAAACATCATATGTGTTTATAGCACTCTATAATGGCCAATCCATTCTATTTTGGGTAAAAATAGGAGAAATAATACCTCAATTTTAAGTAGTCATGCAATAATCCATGTCTTTCTCCAGTGTACACAAGTTTACAGGAGTTTTTGTTGTTAATTTGTTTTAAAAAATCAGTTTAACAAAACACTCCAACACTGATATGCCAAAAAAACTGAGATAGGGTAAACGTACCTATTAAGCTCACGTACCCATTAAGCACACTACCATTTTTGAGCTCAGATTATAAAAAGAAAAAATAATGTATTATCCTACTTGATGTCTTAACCAATTGGTGTTTTTGTTACTACATACCTCCTGTAATTTCAAGTCAATCAGATCATTGCACACTGAGATATGAATATCTATGTGTTCACACTGTCTGGCAGCCATTTTGAAAGCTGCCTGAAAACTTTCATCAAAAGAGTAGCTCCTTAAATGTGCATTTTTTAGATGTTTAAGTCTTTATTTTGGGTAAGTTTCACTACTTATTGTAAAATTAAGAGATTGATGTTTGGACTTTTGCATATTATAAACTGGAACTTGGATGTGGGAAATAATTACAGTTAGATCCAAAAGATAGTTTTAGCAACACAGCGCAGGTGCTACAGAACACAGTTAGCTGACTAGCTGTATAAGATTGTGTGCTACGCTAATATGTTACTTCACAGGCATTACTGGCTTGTACTTTTAAATCCATAATATTATAAATTGACAGTTTGTTGGTGGTCTGTGGTTTTACACTGCTGTAATTTTTAAAGATTAAAGGGTACACTACTATGAAAATCACACAGCTTCAGTGTGACATCAGTAAGAAAAAGTACAATTTCATAGATATTGTCAATAATAGTTGTTCATATTAAAATATGTATAAACTTAATACATGGCTTAGATTATTTATTTTGCAAAATCTTCTCATTTTAATAACTAATTTTAATAAATATTACATGAAATTTATTAAAATTTGTTGCTGCTTCAATTAAGCTCAGTGTGCTCTCTTTAAGCTCTTCCACATTGAATGTCTATATAATTACTTCATAAACAGTTTAAATATTAACTGATGGTTGTCACTTTAAGTTAATCTTTATAAAACGATTAATAACTTATTTAACAGCTTTAAGATAACAAAATCTAGATGTAACTATAGTTCATGCCCAAAGATGAAAGAGGCATGTTGTTCGTACAAAGAAGGAGCCATCAGAAGCCTGTCGTAGCTGTCCAGGAAAAAAGCGACTAAAGGCTGGAATAAACTACACAACTTTTAAAATTTGAACAGATTTTTAAAACACCAGGCATCATACACTTACTGACTTTGTAAATAGTCACAAAGGAAAACTGGGCATCAAACGACTGAGCATCACACATTACCAGACTTTAAATTCTTTCCGATCACAACAAAGTATGTGGTCTGTGACCATTATACACTACATGATTTTCTATTAAATATGTCAACTCAAATCTGCAGACTGGCTCTGACCTTTGGCAACTATCAACTTCTCCAGACTGTAAATCGGTGGAAAATCAGGGCAAATAAATTTTGTAGTGTATTCCTGGCTTAGAATATAAATAAGCTGTCATCCATTTAATAAGAGGCTTCATAATGAGGCTAGTTTCTGTGTTCATCCCCATGAATGAAATATTCTATTGGTTTTATTGTTTTGTTATTAGATTTTTGAATATGTTACTTAGGTGAACATGGACTAGTTATAGATGTTGCAATATGTTTGACTGACACTTTTGAATGACACTATAACTGATTAAACTGAGTGCCTTGTTGCTTGATTTTAGTGTTCTGTTTTTCTATTCTGATTGACTTTGTACCTTCAAATAAAACTTTTTTCAATTATTCTTAAGAAAGGTTGCTTAAAATAAACAAGAATTTTTAATAAAACATGATGTGAGCTTATTGGGAACAGGAGTGTGCTTAAAGGGTACAAAAATGTACCCATTAAGCACAGCCAGACTTTTTGCATTTAATGATGTACATCTTAATTGAAATGCTTTTGTCATTTAAAATTAAATAGTACTGTGTGAGAGATTAATATTTTATTTTAACATAACTTTTTGTACTCAAACTGATATCTTGTGCACTAAAAATGTCTCAATGTAGATTTTGGTGAGCTTAGGTACGTTTACCCTATGTATTGAACCATGGGCTAACTGTATTTTGCATCCCTAATAGATAGATAGATAGATAGATTTATACTGGGAAAGATAGATCAAGATATAAGGATAAAAGGACAACATGGTGGAAGAAGAGGAATGAAGGAATGAACAGACTCTGAAGACATGGCTCTTGTTCAGCACAATCTGTCCATCTCAACATTTTGCCAGATTTTAACACACACACACACACAATCCTCTACTAACAACCTTGTTTAAACACACACATGAATCTGACGAATTTCCAGACTGAGTCTGCTGCATCATTTGTTATGGATGAATATCTATTGCCTGTGTATTTCTATATGCTGCTTTCATGTGTTGCTGTGTTGTTGTTTGTATTATTTTGCTGATGGTGTTTGTTTATCAGTTCATTAGCCTTCAGCTACACTCAGACTTCGGCAGATACAGTTCAACCGCTGCTACAGCTGGAAGACGCAATATATATATAGAAAGCCTATGCATAACATATATGACGTCCTATAAATAAACACAAACACACACACACACACACATCCATCAACTTAAAGTGAAAGCATAAACTCACACACATTCAGCTTCTTTTCTCTCCTTCATTGAAACACACACACACACACAGTCTCTTTCCACTTAGCACAAAAATATCAAACATGAATAGTGAGTCACACACACACGCTCTCTCTCATTCTGTCTCCAGCCCTCTGGAGAGGCTCTCTGCTCTCCGGAGAGGAAAGTGATTAAAAGATTTCTCCCTGTTTTTCCTTTCACAGCTCCTCAAAAGCACAGCGCAAAACATGACAGGCCTTCACACACACACACACACACACACACACACACACACACACACACACACACACACACACACACACGTGTGTGGTGGAGAGTGGTGGGTTTGTGATGTCATACCTCAGTTATTATCTAGTTGTTGTCACTGTGCTTTTTTTTGTTTTCTTTTCTTTTTAAACGCTACCTAGTTTTGTATCCTTAGTGATTATTTGGTCTCTTTTTATGCCTTCCCATAATTCCACAGTTCTATTTTCTTCGATAGCTGGAGTTCTTCAAAACAGTTGGAGAGGAGAGAATAAGATGAAAAAGATAGAAAATAAGAGGATGAGACAGGAGAAGACTGGAAAGGAAAAGGAAATAGGATCATGAGATGAGACACAGCTGCACGATTAATCCAAATAAAAGAAAAATCACTATATGGCTTAGTGCCATTATCAAATAGCAAAGCCTGCAACTTAAATTAATAAATATATGTGCTGTGTGTTTCAGAGTGAATTGCAGCATTGTGTTCATTTCATTTACACGTGAGTAGCTCATGATCCAGTGTTTTCAGTGTTTTTTTGATTTTTTTTTGGTATTATATTCAAATTCCTTTAAAAGCTTAATGGTTTCACACTTGAACAGGAAAAAATTACGACGCCATAAATTAGTAGTGTATTTTACAGTTGTACTGTAAGGAAATTATTGTTATATTTTTCTTTAACACTATATTATTATTATAATTTTTTTTTTTTTTTTTTTTTTGTTACCTGGTGTTACTATTTTTTATGATTATAATTTGGCCATATTTTGCAGCCTTACAAACAAGCACAGCAAAAAAATTGCACTTCAAGCGTCCCAAGTTCGAGTCCCAGTTCTCGGACCTTTCCCGATCCCACCACCTCTCTCTCCCACTTCACTTCCTGTCTAAATTACTGTCCTGTCCTAATAAAAGGCAATGAACGACAAAAATAAAGCTTCAATTTGTTACCCAAATCATGCAGTCCTGATATAATACAAGATGATCACATTAAAGGAAAGAAGGAGATCGGAGCAAAGATGTGAAAGGAAAAAAGAAGCAAGAGAAAGAGAGGGGAAGAGAGTCTCTTTGAACCAAGGGATGGTTGCATAACACATTGCATGCATTAAAGCACACGTTGTGTGCGTTCACACACAGGCACGTATACAGCATCATGTAGCTGTATGACGAAAGCCTTTCATGTCTCAGTTACTCCCTGTGCTCCTCTCATCATCAGTAAACCTGCTCTCACCTCTGAGTTTACAAAGCTGCTCAACCTGACTGTCTGCTCTCGCTCAGACACACATTTGCCCGCTCTCCTCTACACGACCTTGACAGAAGAATCACTCCAGGGGTTCTTCTCTCCGTCATTCTGTCATGCACATTTTGACATATTAATCCTGCTTCAAAAACTTCAAATTGTCCAGAGACAGTCCTGAGAGAAGAACGGGAAGAGAAAATGAGTGTTGGGATAAGACAAGGATAAAAGAGACAAAAAAAAAGGTGAGATGAGGCAACATGAACATGAGAGACGAGAGAAAAGATTATAGGTGCAGTAGAGAATGAGCAACAAAAACAGTCAAGCTGAGACCAACCGAGAAAAAGCGTAAAGAGAAGAAATGAAAAGCAAGAAAGGAGAAAAGAAGAGACAAGTCGAGAAGAGAACAGACAAGAGAGAAAAAATGAGTCGAAAAGACAAGGAAAACGAGAGGTGAGATAAGGCAACGTTAAAATGAGAACAGACAGAAGAGACGAGACAAAACATGAAAATGAAAGGTAAAACAGAGAAAAAACAAGCAAAAAAAAGTCAAGCTGAGACCATTCAAGAAACGTGCGTAAAGACAACAAAATAAACAAGAAAAAAAACTCTGAAAAAAAAACCCGAGTCAGGTTGAGAAGAGATCAGACAAGAAAAGAGAACAAAACAGAGAAAAGTAAAGAATGTGAGAAGTAAAGAAGAGAAGAAATGAGACAGAATGAGAGGTACGGCAGAAAAACGTTTTTAAAAAAAGTCAAGCTAAGACCAACCGAGAAACAAAAGGAATGAAAAGAGAAAAAAACAGCAGGAGAGGAGACGAGAGGAGACGAGACAAGATGATACAAGATGATACAATAAGATAAGATACGAGACGAGACGCGAATATGAGGCAAAGGAGAAACAAGCAAACATTAGTTGAAGTGAGACAAAATGAGAAGACAAGAGGTAAGGTGAGGCAATACGACATGAGACAACTAAAGAAGAAAAGGAATGAGACAAAACAAGAGGTAAGAGAAAATAAAAGTTGAAGAAAAAGTCAAGCTGAGAGACTGAGAAACAAAAAAGAATAGGAAGAGAAAAAACAGTAGGAGAGGAGACGAAATGAGACAAGATGAGCATATGAGGCAGAGAAGAAACAAGCAAACAACAGTTGAGGCTAGATGAAATGAGGAGACAAAAAGACGAGATGTAAGGCGAGGCAACACAAGATGAGACAAATAAGTGAAAAAAGAGACAAAGTGAGAGGTACATCAGAAGAAAAAAAAAGTCATGCTGAGACAGACTGAGAAACAAATGGAATGAGAGAAGAGAAGAGAAGAGAAGAGAAGAGAAGAGAAGAGAAGAGAAGAGAAGAGAAGAGTGGAATGGAGATGAGACAAGATGAGAGTAAAAGAGAAAATGAGCCGTGATGAGACAAGACGAGAAAATGAACTGTGAGGAAGAAGAAACAAGCAAACAATAGTTGAGGTGAGATGAACTGAGAAGAGACAAGAAGAGGTGAGGCAACGTGAGATGAGACAAGCAGAGAAAAATGAGAGAAAAGTCAGGAAAAAAAGCATCAAGCAGAGACTATCCGAGAAACAAAAGGAACAAGAAGAGAAGCGGAAAAACAGCAGAAGACTACAGGGGTGCGTTTCCCAAAAGCAACTATGGTCGCAAGTTCCGTCATTACCAATAGAGTTCAATGCAACTAATGACCATAGTTAGCTAACGATGCTTTTGGGAAACGCACCCCAGAACAGACAAGACAACGACTGCTGAAGCGTCTTCCATCCCTCTCTGAATGACAAGTGAGTCTGGACCCAACTCAAGTCCACTCCGCCGGAGTGCTGCGATCCCTCTTTTAGACTGAATTAATACACTCGCTCTTGTCAGATGGAGGGTCTGAGCCAAAACCCTGCTTTTAGAGCTGGAGTAAAATCAAGAGGGTCATCACCATAACTCTACATCTACATTATAACAGCCAGATGAAGACCAGAGGAATGGCCATTTCCAGCGCTAGACACGTTCAGTTTTCCACTGTTTTTCTGATCTGACGTAAACTGTATAATCACACAGCTCTATATGTAAAGTTAGATATATAGAATAACTAACTTTATCTAACTTTATAACTAACTTTTACACTGTAAAGCAATATAAAATATACAGCAAATCTCAACTGCCTGACTTTTATTTTGTCACAAAATGTAACAATATCATTGATGAGTAATTAGCTGGTGAAGTGGATTTACAGTCATGTGAAAAAGTTAGGACACCCTAATGAATTCCATGGTTTTCCATATTAGGACATCATAAAAAATTATCTCGCAGGTCTAAAAATTTGGAAAATAAAACCTCAGATGAACAACAACAAATGACATATTGCATGTCATTATTTATTTAACAAAAGTAAAGCCAAAATGGAAAAGCCATGTATGTACTGTTAACAAAGGAATTAAGAGGGTAAGTAGCAGTCAGGCACTGCTAATCAAATGCCTTTAATTATTTGATCATCAGCAAGTGTGAGCACCTCTATAAAAGCAGAATTTTTGGCACTTTGCTGGACTGGAGCCTTCAGGTGTGTGTTAACACAATGCCAAGGAGGTAAGACATCAGCAATGATCTTAGAGAAGAAATTGTTGCTGCCATCAATCTGGGAAGAGTAATATGGCCATTTCCTAACAATATGAAGTCCATCATTCTACAGTGAGGAAGTTTATTCACAAGTGGAAGACACTCAAAACAGACACCAATCCTCCCAGGAGTGGACATCCCAGCAAATTCACCCCAAGATCAGACCGTGTAATGCTCAGAGAAATGGCAGACAACCCAAGAAATACACCAAAGACTCTACAGGCCTCAGTTAACATGTTAAATGATAAAGTTCATGACAGTACAATTAGAAAAATATGGGACAAGTATGGCATGTTTGGAAGGCTTGCCAGAAGAAAGTCTCTTCTATCTAAAAAAACATAGCAGCACGGTTTAGGCTTGCAAAGTTGCATCTGAACAAAGTGTAAGTCTTCTAGAACAATGTCCTTTGAACAGAGGAGACCAAAATGGAGATGTCTGGCCATAATGCACAGTGCCACATTTGGTGAAAACTTAAAGAGCATATCAGTACAAACACCTCATACCAAAAGTCACACATTCTGATGGAGGGCTGATGATTTTGGGCTTGTTTTGTAGCCACAGGACCCGGGCACCTCATAGTCATTGAGTTGACCATGAACTCCTCTGTATACCAAAGTATTATAGAGTCAAATGTGAGGCCATCCATCCAAAAGCTAAAGCTTGGCCAAGACTGGGTCATGCAAGAGGACAATAATCTCGAGCACACCAGCAAATCTACAACAGAACGGCTGAAAAGAATATCCCCTTTCCACCAGCAGGAACCAGGAGCTAGTTCAGAGCCATTGCTATTGCCGGTTCTTAGTTGGTTCGACTGGCGAGCCCTTTAAGAACCGGTTGCTTTTCCACAGGCTAGAGAGCCAATTACAATTATACGTCACGTATTCAGTGACGTATATACATCACTGAATACGTTTCATGTTTTGTTTCACTAGCGCGGCAGCGCCAAACACAACAGACTTGTTCGAGGTGCATCAGTGCCACGTGCAAAGTGAATGTCATAACAAATGTCAGTTTAAAACCAGCGGTTCATTCATAAATCTGTAAGATCTTACCTTCACGCCGTGGAAAAACAAACCGGAAGACAGAATACAACGAGCGCAGTGCTAAAAAGGGGCGGAGCCACATAAGGTCTATTTATAAAATTAGATATAAAAAAATATCCATCTTTATCCGCATACATACAGTACACTCAGATAAAGCTGTATATTATAGGCTATAGCAAATCTCAACTACCTGAATTTTTATTTTTGAGTTTTTAGTAACATAAAATTAATTTAACGCAATTAACGTAATATTATCGTCCAGCTCTTTATATAAAGTTGGATATATAAATCCAGCTTTATTCAGATACATACAGTATATTTGCGTAAAGCGAAATACACTATATTGCAAATCTCAACTGCTTGAATTTTATTTTGTCACAAATTTTATCAAATCTCTACTGCCAGGATTTTGTTGCAAAATTTAACTATATTATTACCTAACTTTTTATGTAAAGTTGGATATATAAATATATCCAACTTTATCTGCCTACATACAGGTACTCACATAAGGTGATATATATATTATATCGCAACTCTCAACTGCCAGATTTTTTTGTCGCAAAATGTAACTATATTACTACATCCCCTGCTGGGTTCGTTGCTGCCGTGTGTTTTGAGTTTGAGCTCTGTCAAGTTAATTCTTTATCGTCTATTTTTTACCTTAAAATCAATTTTATACACCATTTTCATTTCTATAACGTGAATATATCCCCTATCATATTCTTCAACAAAAACAATCAGAGCGCCTTGCTATCACTAGTTTTATTTTGATTTCCCGAGTCCACTATTAGCTTATAGCCCATTAGTATCGCCAGCGTGGTTGCATTAGAAACAATTCATCTTGCTTACATTGCTAATACTCTATTCACACACATTACCATTGTTTTACTCACTGTTACTTGCTTTAATGGCGGATGTGTGTCTACCTTTGAGTGCAGGCAAGGACACGTTCGAGCAGAGGCCGTGGAGAAGCAGATCCGCGACCTGGTGGAGAAGCAGGCCCAGCTGAGAGAGCGGTGAGCTGTGCTGGAAACAGCAAATCTCGACTGGACTATTTTAATGCACTGCTAGCTGGTTGTCCTGCATCTTCAATAAGCAAGCTACAGGTAGTCCAAAATGCAGCGGCTAGAGTCCTTACCAGATCAAGAAAATATGATCATATTACCCCAATTTTACAGTCTCTCCACTGGCTACCTATTAAGTTCCGTATCAGTTACAAAATATTATTACTTACCTATAAGGCCCTTAATGGGTTAGCTCCTGCATACCTAACTAGTCTTCTACCACGCTACAATCCATCACGCTCCCTAAGGTCGCAAAACTCTGGACTTTTGGTAGTACCTAGGATAGCAAAGTCCACTAAAGGAGGTAGAGCTTTTTCGCACTTGGCTCCCATACTCTGGAACAGCCTTCCTGCTAACGTTCGGGGTTCAGACACACTCTCTCTGTTTAAATCTAGATTAAAGACACATCTCTTTGGCCAAGCTTTCAAATAATGCTCATAATCTTCTACTGCAGTTTATCTGATCAAATGCACATTATTATTCTTTAGCTTGGGTTAAACAAATCAATTTTGCTTGGTTGGAACAGCAGCTACGCTAATTATGTCTCTATTTGTTTCTCTGTTTCTGCCACGGGATTGACATCCCATGGTAACTAGGATTTACACAAGCTTCAGTCTGGATCCAGAACACCTGAGAAGAGATGATGCCAACCCTTCAGAGGACCTCAGACGATGCCAACCCTGAAACAACATACAGAACTACCAAATCTTGCTATAAGTTTGATTTCAACATATAATAATTGCTGTTAATAGTGTTCACCGTCTGTTTGATTACGTCTTTAATTGATTTTTCCATACATTTCTGCCATATGTACATTAACTCAGTGGTTTCCAACCATGTTCCTGGAGGCCCCCCAACACTGCATGTTTTCCATGTCACCTTAATCAAACACACCTGATTCAGATCATCAGCTCATTAGTAGATGACTCCAAGACCTGAATTGGGTGTGTCAGAGAAAGGAGAGATGCAAAATGTGCAGTGTTGGGGGGCTTCCAGGAACGTGGTTGGGAACCACTGCATTAACTAACATAGTCACCAATGATAAGCTACTACTAAATATATTGTAGAAACTTATTTTCTGTACAGCACTTTGCAATGATTTGTATCATGAAAAGCGCTACACAAATAAACTTGAATTATTATCACCCAGCACTTTCTATAAATTTGTATACAAATGTGTACAACTTCATCTGCATACATGTAGTATAATCACATAGTGCGACAAACAGTATTATATAGCATATCTCAATCACTTGTTTGCAAAATGTAACTATATTATCTCCTAACTCGACTATAAGGCATAAAAATATTAAGACACAAACATAAACCTCATGATTTTCTGTAAAGCTGCTTTGAAACAATATGTATTGCGAAAAGCGCTATACAAATAAATTTGACTTGAAATCAGATTTGACATTTTGCATGCTTCAGTACTGTCTGCTGACAAGAGTATGACCTAAAATCTCCTCTGCCGTCTCTTCCGATGCCACAGAGCCAAACGCGAGGCTATTTGAGGAGCACACGGACTCTATTTCAGGTGCCCTCACACAATGCCTGTAATTAGTTCCTGTAGTAGTGCGTGTGTGTGTGTGTGTGTGTGTGTGTGTGTGTGTGTGTGTGAGAAAGACCCCACCACCAGCTCTTTACACTGAACAATATGGGTCATGTAAACAAGAAGCTGCTAGCATCATGAAACAGACAATCACTTTCGCTTCTCATAACGCCTATTCTTCATGTCATTTTACTGGGGTGGTTTTCCAGCTAATGAAAATGGAGTATGATTACACACACACATTTTCCTCTCTCTCTCTCAGCTATCCATTTAAATTCTACCCATCCAAACAGACTCGCGCATTAGTGTGGACTCACAGGAGTCGTTCTGTCTCGATCCTGCCAACTGCATCTTGTCCAAATGCAAGCGGGACACACCCAGGATGGCAAGACGGGCCAGACGCTGGCAATAAGAATTCAAACTAAATACAACAGATATTAAGGAGCGATCCAAACCACTACTTCAGCAATCAGTAACTTAAATATTACAGCATGACCTTAGAAACACCAAGGTCATAGGTTCGATTTCAAGAGAACTGATAAAAACTAGGGATGTGCATCTCCATAACTGAGGCCGATGCGATACGCATCGCGATGCATAGCCAACGATACGATACATTGAAGATACATATGAAGCAGCTAGCGATGCGATACAATTCACCACTATTACGATGCAGTGCAATTCGATTTCGATTCGATTCAACACAATGCGATTCGATGCAATACGATGCAATTGAAAAAATATGATCGCTTTTATTTCTTTGGTTCAGACAGACAGCAAATCATAAATTAACTTATGTCTTCTGACTTCTAATGCCTCGAGGCCTGTTTCATAAAACAAATTTACCAAATAGGCCAAGCTTATTTCAGTTAGTCTGACTCACTGTCAAATGATTTGGTTCCATAAAGCAAATTTAACAAAGATCAACCTCAGTCACTGTGGCTACTTATGCTGAAAAGCTAACCTGGTTCAGGGTAGGCAAACTGTCAGGCTAAGCTGAGCTCACTGGCCAATAGGAATGCAATGATATTACCACTGACTCTCTCACATACTAGACTTTCTCTCTGGTTTTATAACAGCTGTACCTTTTATAGTTAGAACAGATAGCATTAGAACATTACAATCTAACACTGCTCTTTAAAGCATTAACAATCACTAAACTAAAAGTTAAAATCACTAAATTAAAACTACATTTTAACTGGTATAAGAAACACACATGAACTCATCTGAGCTTAGTAATTAGGACTGTATTAGCTTACATTTTATTTACCCATTACAATAGTCCCTTTACAGTTACTGCTATCATAAAATGCATATTTGACTTAGAATTATTGCGCTCCGTCTGTAGGGCTCGTCCACTCACGTAAGCACACTCCTGACAGCAAAATGGATATATTTGCATGACTTTCTAACATTTACAGATGAAAAATATACTCATGACATGTCAGTTATGCACTGAGGAAAACAAAACGTCTCAAATGCATTAAACAGCACATACTGTATATATTCGTCGTTTGCCATGGTGGATCGATTTGATCCATGATCGACATTAAGGGCTGCTTAAGAATAAGCGTGCACAAATTAGTTAGATTGTGTGAATTTACATTGTCGTTTATAACCGCTTTAGCCCCGATTGATTTGTTAGGTTATTTCAAGTCAGGTTTTGGACTTTAATCCCCGCTTTTCCTCAGGTCTCCATTGTGTTGTTGTGATTCGTCATTTTCACGCGCAGCGGTGATGAGAGAACGCGCTTGCGAAAGGAGAGGAGAAATCAATCTACATATAAAATACTGGTCACAGATTATTGGTCACTTTCTAAACAATAAAAGTGTAGCGCATCCACTAGTAATTATATATAAATAAATCGGTTTTTACCAATGAAAATATGTTAGGAACGATGCATCGCGATACAAATGCCAACTTGTAGCCGATGCAAGTTGGCAAGTTTTTAAACCGATGCATCGCATCGTTATCTTTTTTTGCCGATGCACCGAGCGAATTGGGGAATCTTCCCATCCCTAATAAAAACATATACTTAATTTGAATGCAATGTAAGTCGCTTTGGATAAAAGCATCTGCCAAATGCGTAAATGTAAATGTAGCTTTTTAAAATTATATCTCTGACTGACACAATTGACCCTTCGGCCACTCTTAGTTGCTGTTGCTACGTCCGACAAGCCATGCCGCTCTCACGCCACACATCATGTTCTTACACAGTAAAAAATACATCGAGGAGCAAAGAGAAAACTGACAACATGCCAACAGAAAAGACAGAGCAGGTTACTTTCGGTATGAAACAAAGTCTCTGCTTTCAAATTTTGTCATTTTTTAAGAAATTCAAACAATAAATATCGTTTTGTGGCTCGTTAATGTATCTTGACAGAACGCTGTAGTGCCTCAGTTCAAGTGGCCTGTGAACCAATCATCTCCTCTTCTTTACTAGTTATAGCACGAAATAAACATGAATGAACATCAGAAGGTATTTTGTTTCAACCGTGGAAAGACGTCAATATACACCATTTTTCAAGTTCAAGTCCACCGACGTTAATCTACTCTCCTGCCAGGTTTGTTTGTTGGACAAAGACGTTAGATTTGGCGTTATGATTGGTCAGATCACCTGTCAATCAAACTCCTGGGTGAATTACAGTATACATTGTATTCTGTGTTTAAGTGATAAAAGCCAATAAAACATAAAATACCTAAATAAAATGACATTTATCCATCCATAAAAGGTTAACCATAAATAAATTCTAACTAAATATGATTGGTGGACAGACAATCTAAAGGGAACTACTTTTTGGATTCATAGCACTTATGTGGTTTTCAACCACATAAAAGCTACAATTGGTCACAGTATATCCTATTTTGCATACACTTATCTATGCCATTTAGTATAATTGGTGCAAGTAATATGTGTGTAACAATACTTACGTCAACTGGAAAAGTGTCCAATTTCAGAGTATACTGTATAGTGTAAGTGCATTGTACATTATTTGGGATGCAACTAAAATATTTTCCACACAAGATAAAACAAGTTGATGTTTTCAGTCAGAAATGATGTTATTCACAACCAAACAAATGCCGTCTAGCTTTCATGTTGTTGTAGACTTAAATTTAGCTTGGCAAGTGCTTCTTTTAGAGCCTATCTAGACAGCATTTGTGGTTATGTTGATTACCACAGTAAATAATTTCAACTCGTTCCTCAGTTTAAGTCACGGTTACAGTAAAAGACTTGAAATTGAAGTACACACAACCAAGCACCTTCAGGATCTAATCTGAAGTTTTGTTAGAAGCATTTAAAAGCACATAAATATATGTATTTGTTGTACATTGTCTAAATCATCCTTTTAGCGGTTGAATTACTGTTCTAGGCAGATGAATTTCTGGTAACGTAATTCCTGTGAGTGCAGTTTGCTTTCAGTAATCTTGCATGACGATATCATAAGAAAATTATAGGGTTTAAAGCATCATAACGTGGATTGTAATACATCTAGCATTTGACTTTGAGACAAGACTAGTATATTATTCGCCCATATAAGTCTCATGTTTACATGTATAATGCAAGTCTTAATGTTTATTTCCATTCTAAGTGCTTTACTGTAACCATGAAACCAAACTAAAGTATGATTACCAATTATATTCAGTGGTAAGCAACTGCAAATGCTGTCGATGGAAATGTAGGGTGGAGGTAGATGCAACAATGTTTTTCTGCAAAGTCAGACCTCTCTTTCTCCTCCTCTCTCTGTCTCTCCTTTCTGTTTCTTGCTAATCACTTTGATGACTCTTACATCATAATCCAGATCGCTGCAAATTACATTAATGGCCACTAGTGCCACTGATTTGTGAAACAATAAATATTGCCTGGGAAGATATGATTTAACACAGTCGCCATGAAAAATATTTGTCATCGTGCACTGGGGCGTTCAGGCCACTGTTTTGATTCAGTCCAACCCCGGGGTCAAAATTAGCATTAATCAATGAGACAGACGGACCTTTAATCACCCTTCAGACTGCCGGATAAGATAGCGACGCTTTCCGGCGTTTTAAAGGGGCCAAATTATGAACAATTATTCCATTAAACCTGCACTTAAAATTCTCCGTTTAAAAACTTCAGGACTCAGTGTCCTTCAATGAACCAACTGTGATGCCGAATATTGAATAAAATAGAAAAAGTAAAACCTGGGACTCTGAAATATAACATGCTCACTCGTAAGGTCACACGCTTCTCTCCGTTCGTGGCGATAATTGAATTTTACTGCTGAAGAATGCATGAAAATGAACCACGGGGCCTTCGCACTTCATTCAAGGTCACATCCGCACTCCCATTTGCCAATAAAATCAATCGTGTGACCGCCTGTGACAGAGAACGCAACAGATCATTTCTAAAGAATTGTGAGCGAGCGGTCGCGTTTAACTTTGATACATGCCGACATATTCATTAGCTTGGCATCTAATATTCATTATGATGAAGAGACTCAAACTCACAATCAATTTCCTGTTTCTCATAAGAGCAGGGTAAGATCCAACAGCGCTTAAAATCAATGCTCTTCCCTCTCACTTATCCTCTGTATAATAGCTTGGCACTGGTTTCCAATTACTCTCCCTTGTTGTCCGAGCTCAGGTACTGTGAGTAATATTCTAAAGAACGACGGGTCAGAGGAGCGACTCTCCAAGGGTTCAGCGGCCATCTTCGACCTGGCTTTTAGAAACTCTTGAAGCTGGAAGTAATACATCTAATCGGGAACAATGGCTCTGTAACTCTTTGGATGGTGTTGAGAGCTAATTATGACTATCTAGGGGTGTTTCGATCGCGAATGACTCTTGTGTTTTTAAACAAATCTTTTAAGTGAAGAAATCATCCTTCCTTTGTAAAGTGCGTGACTGCTTTGGTGACCTTATCATGCCTTCAAAAACTGATTGTAATACTTTATACAGCAGAATGAGCACAGATTGCATTGGCTGGACCTATTAAACAAACACACTCCTTCAGTGAATGAATCAGAGCGAATTTAAAGCAACTGGATTTAGTAGTTTTGTGTATTTTTTTGACTTTGGAGCCCCCTACAGTTAAGTGGAATTCACTGTCATAAATATATCACTGTCACAATTACAGTGGATAGCTGTACACGTGCATTTGTTGCTGCCGCAAAACAATCCACCCTTCTCGTAGGTTTTTGTACTCAAACTTATATACTTCCAAAACAGACATTTGGGGAGGAACATGAGAAAGAAACAGAAGCAGGGCTTGAATTTTGGTGCGGAATTGCGGGGACTGCGCATAATTTAAACCATTCCCACAAGTTTAACTTTTATAATGCGAGAAATTCCCGCACAAATGTATTTTTGCTTCATCTCAGATCAAATTAAGAAATACATCCACAGAAGCGAAAAAAGAAATCACCGGTTCTGTCTGTCTTTATTTTAGAATTTAATTCCACAAACAGCGCTGCACCGGTCTTCTCTGACTGTCATTGAGTCCTGTATAGCATCGGCGTGCTCTCTGTGGCCTGCGTCGCTCAGATCTTATTCACACAAGGCTGTGTGACGTGCTCTAATATTCTGAGTCGCACGCAAATGTGACCGAAAACTACTGTGCGCGACTATGAAAAAATATTTAGGAGCACCAGTGCGACTGACCCGAGCATATTTGTGTTTGCGCTGAGGGGAGCTTCAAAGGTTTCTACGCGTTTTTGCAGAGTTGAGTAATGCATTAAAGACATATCTCACGAATCCTTTCATAAACAAAGAAAGTACACAATGTAAATAAGAGATTCATTGTTTAGTTTAGAAAGCTTCGTTGATTATAATAGAACTTTGTGAGATCGCGATGAACTAAGGAGAGTGATGGATGTAATGATTAATAAGGGAGTTTGTAAATGTGATATTGATTTAATACAACAGTTCAATAACAGTGACTTACATTGTCTTACTATAACACTGTTGCCTGATTTTTCTCTATTTCGTCGACGAAAATAGTTTGAATCAAAGACACAGCTGAGCCGCTGCGCATCTCCATTCAAACACAGCGGTGTCTCATTTATGAACGAACATGCGTTTTTTTAAACGAATCTAGTGAGTCAATGATTCAATCCCCGATTCATAAAGACAGTCACTTGCCGTTCGAACGAATCAATTTAATGAATGATTCAATGATCAAATCAGTGCCTTATCGCCACCTGCTGGCAGTTTTAGTTTCATTTTTAACGTATCTTTCAGTTATTTAAATCATTTAATATCTATAACCTATTCAAATTTTATATTTAAAATATTATTCTCAACATGAATTTATAAATTTAATTGCACTCATGCCAACTCTGAAGCTCATTAAACATCTGAAAATACACCTACAAGCCACTTTTGTGTTCTTCTGTTCCACCTCAGTGGAAAATAATAATTTTGTCAATACTGATTTAATTTGATTGGTATCTTATTCTACTTGTTCTTATTCTATTGTTTTAAACAGAAATTTTAAAAAGCTTATAAATATGTTTTTTTTTTTTTAATTTGACATAAAAGATGACATACTTTTAATAAAGTTAGAAAAATGCCATTACAAAGGTAAAAATAAAATTCCCCTGTAAATCACTTTGAGTCAAATATCACCTTGTAATGGGAAGGCTAATTTTTGATCAGATTTTTTTAATTAAACATTAGAAAAAAATAATTAGACTATATCTTAGAAAGCTGAGACATTCCTTCTTCATTCAGAAGGCATAAAACTGAAAGTAGACATGTGCCAGTATTCGGTAATGCGATATATCATGATAATGAATATGCACGATATTGTTATTGTGGGCACATCAAAATACCGAGAATAATAATTTATTACAAATTAGTCCGAATTTTAAATGCATTTTAAGAGTACTTTTTCCATTAACTGGTTAAATGCAAAACACCGCTGTAAACTGCATCAAAGATGCACATGGCGGAACACGTGAAGGAGACACGCTGAATGAAAGCGCACATTCACTCTCTGACGGCAGATGGCGCTAAACAGAAAAACTGCGGCCGTTACCCCGGAAACCCCTTTAAAAAAACCAGCTGCACTACTTTCTGTTTCTGAAATGTATTTAAATTATTTAAATAGCCATTCAGATTTCTGTGTTCGCTATGGTGTTCATCACAGTGCCAAATACTTAAATATTTAGACTTAATTGGCTATTTATTTTAAAACTTTTTTTACATTTTAATCTGGACTACAACATGCCCTAGATGTTGTTTGAAAGTGTTTTGATTCTTTATTGTTTGGTCACACTTTACATTAGAGCTTCATTAGTTAACATTAGCTAATTCATTATTTAACATAAACTCCCAATGAAAAATTCTTATAAACATTTATTAATCTTAGGTAATTCCAATATTTAATAATACGTTGTTAAAATCAAAAGTTGCATTTTATGAACCCGAGTTTAACAAAGATTAATAACTTCTGTAGTAAATGTAGCTATTGCTCATTGTTAATGTTAATGCATTAACTAAGGTTAACTAATGAGATCTTACTGTAAATTGATAGGCTACCTATTGGTCTTTATAATTCTTTTGCACATTAACCTGTGTAAAATTTTTAACTTTATACATTTTTTTCTGTATTGCTTTATTGTATTTAAATGTTCAGTTATTTTTGTTATAAGAAAAAAGATATTAAACCTGTTATACTGTATTATGACAACACTTTTTTCCAACTAAATTTCAATATCGTGATAAAAGCATTAGCAATTAATCGCAACATGAATATTTGATATCGGCATATCCCTAACTGAAAGCAACTCAAACCTCAATGAAACATTAAGTGATATATATTAGTTTAAACAGAGTTCTTAATGTCAATTTGAAGGAGATCATGGTGTATTTCGTATAAAGTTTTTTTTTTTTTTTTTAATACAAAATACACCATGAAAATATTTTTTATACAAAATACAAAAAGAAATTGAACTGAAACTGGAATATATGAAATACACTGATTCTGAAAGGCATTTCTAAACAGTTTTAATACAGTTCTTAATGTCAGTTTGGAGGAGAGCATGACAAATTTTGTTAAGCTGTTTTGAAAACCACCATACACTAAAATCTGTAGATATAAATAAATGGAGATGATTAATTTACCCCCAATGTGTCAATTTATTCTCCCCCCCAGAATCTTTAAATCCCCTCCATGTGACCCATGTAAGGGGGGAATTCCCCCCCTCCCCCCTCCCAGTTTAAAAAAACGAAATTCAAGCCCTGAGAAGCCATTCACCTTATTAAAAGTCAGAATATTTTTAGAAAGTCATAGGTAAAAAATGTCTATACAGTTGCTTTAAGTCTTTGACGAGGCGTTCTTTTGTGAATGAACAAAACATGTTCACGAACTAAAATTTTCTGACTGAAACAAAGGGGGGTGTCGTTCATTCAGACCAGCGTAAACTGTTTAATAGGTATGCAAATAGCAATTTCTGAATGTGTAAAAATGACTGATGAGCATACACAATTAAAATGACACTAATTGGCAGTAGGCTTTTGAGAATGTATTTCTTTGGTGCACAACTGGTTGCCCAACACTGTTAATGGACGTTATAATACAATTATCATACAGCCTAACTCATAATTCATTTAAGTAGTCTATTGTTGTCTGTTTTCTATGGCAAGATAAAAAGCTAAGCTCAGCAGTCCCACAAAATGTGAAAAGAAACTATTGGAAACAATAACAGATTGACACTATTTCTCTTTGTAGATTTGTAGATATGCTGGTTACTCATTTATATGATAATAAGACTCTTTGGTTGTGAACAATTCGGTGTGGTCCAAAAAGTGGTCAAAAAATATGTTTCTCCATTGATGAGCATTCAAGATCTGCAACATAAGCAACATTTAAACTGAAAAAGATTCATTATATTATACTACCTTAGATGTTTCACCAATGTCAGATCTTTTTTGGAGGCTTCTCAACAGTATAAAATAGATTTTTTGATGTCTCTTCCATGGAATTTACAGCTCAGATGATCATAAAGCAAAGATGGCAGCATTCAGGTCAATCTGCCATTGAACTGAATGGGAACACAAACTCATTGATGCAACCTACTGAACAAATCTAAACAACCAAATCCAAAAGGCTCAAACTAAAAGTCACTAGGATGAATCAAAATACCCAATACTAATACATAAGGAGCAATTGTACAATCAGTAATGTTTCTAAATGGGCTTCAGAGTCATTCAACAAAGATTCACAATCATTGATCGTGGTTATAGATCTACGGTATTTAGTACCGAAATACACTTAAAATCTGTATTGTGGCAGTTTAATGAGAAAATGCTGTTGGTTTGACACTGCAGTCGCTCAAGATTTAAATACAGAACAGTCTACGGAGACGCAGGCAATTTGTCTCTCTTTATTTCTTTTTCTGTTTGTCTGTGTCTCTCCATCTCTCTCTCTGTCTTTCAGATCAACAGGATTGCATGAATAATACATAAACTGTCAATCATTTCACCACATTATACCCCTCCTGTCATCTTCTGTGCCTCGGTGACACATCCATATTTACACACATACACTTTTTTTCACCTTTTGGTCCATTCCCTCACTTATCATCCACAATCTGTCCACTTCTTCACTCAATACAATCACACACACAAACCTATCCAGCATGAGGGGCCAGGATTGGACTTGATAAATGAAAACCAGTTCTTCAACTTTTACATTTAGTCCCCCGATCTTTAATATTTGGTCCATTCTAGTGAGTAACTCCATCTATCAATGACATAAATCAATGAAACAGAGAGAGAGAGATGCAATAATCAGTAATGGACCTGAAGCTTCACCATTTCTTAAACTGTACAGATAAAGCCCTATGGATGTATACAGAAGCAATGGCACTTCATATAAGAGGTTCGCTTGGTTTGAAGCTCATATTAAAATCACATTTGCATTGCCATCTGTATTTAAAAAAAAACGAGTCATTAAAGGAAAAGTAACAAGCATGAAAGTTAAATATGTCTCATAGAATCAGTAGGAGAGGGGGTGAGGCTCCAGATTGTGTTTAACATCTCTACAGTCTGTGTTAGTGTTCCTCAAAACAAGTTATCTCATTAAACGTTTTGGCGTTTTTAATCGAACACAATTAGTGATCATTCATGTGATAACATTTGCAAAAGCATCTCTTTATCAATTAACTCATAAAATTAATGACACAGAAACATGTCGACTGTAAAAATAAAACAGCTTCACTCGACCACGCGTTTCCCGCGTCAACCTTGAAGCGCGGGAAGAACTGAAAGTACATAACATCACCTGCCTACTTCATCAATTAACTCCATCAATCACACCCCCATCAATTAAACCAACAACAAACACGCTCCCACAACATGTAAAGGCTTTCGATTACCTGATTGAAGGTAAATCATAACTGAGTGAGAGCACCTGCTGACTGATTATGTATTAGTGGCTGGTTGTTTGTTTGTGAGCACGTGACTACTTTCCTACCACGAACCAATAGCAATCGAGCGCATTTTCTAAACGCGAATTTCATTGGTTGAACACGCTGAAGGAATACGCCCCCTTTGCTAAACTGAATGAACTTGGCATACAGTACTGAACTAAATAAATTAGGTATTTAAAAATCATTATTAATCACTGTTTATTGAGTTTCTATAGTACATTTCCAGACAAGCAGTTTAATAAAACACAACAACAATTGTTTGTATACTAGTACACGCGTTCGAGTGAATGACTCAATGACTCGCTCGCTCATATTAACACACAAAAGATTCGGTTGTCGCCACCTTCAGGCGTAACCATGTAGAAAATATCACTGAATGAATCAGCGAACAAATCGTAAAAGATTCGAATCGCTGAGATTCATCGTGCTAGCCATTAGTGAGTACATGTTTTGCTAACCTTCTCGGGATGAGAAAAAAAAATCAAAACCTGAATGAACCTTCTCATGGGAGTTGTTCATAAATGGACTAAATGATATCCCATTTGTAAACACATTGAATGAAATGAGACGTGACATTGAACAGAATGAGGTATTTAAAAAAAATCCTTGTGATGCTTAAACACTGTTTATTGAGTTGCTTAAAAGAATTTCAGAGAAAAGCTTAAGACTTTTTCGTTCGACTTGCTCAAGTGAATGACTCAATGACTCGTTCATAACACACAAGAATCGGTTGTCACCGTCGTGTACAAAAGGTCACTGAATGAATCAGCGAACAAATCTTTAATATGTTCAAAAGATTCGAATCGCTGAGATGAGTCAAAGTCCAAGCCAGCGGGCACGTTCTGTTAACCTTTTCGGGATGAGAAAAAAGCAAACCTAACTCAACCTTCTCAAGGGAATTGTTCATAAATGGACTAAATGACATCTCATTTGTAAACACACTGAATAAATGAGACGTGACATTGAACAAAATGAACGAATGAAGATTTTTAATAATTCTTGTGATGCTTAAACACTGTTAATTGAGAAGATTTGCAGACAAAAGCTTAATAGGACTTTTTCGTTCGACTTCCTCGAGTGAATGACTCGTTAACACACAAAAGACTCGGTCGTCACCGTCGTGTAGAAAAGGTCACTGAATGAATCAGCGAACAAATCTTTAATATGTTCAAAAGATTCGAATCGCTGAGATGACTCAAAGTCCCAGCCACTAGTGGGCACGTTCTGCTAACCTTTCGGGATGAGAAAAAAAGCAAACCTAACTGAACCTTCTCAAGGGAATTGTTCATAAATGGACTAAATGATGTCTTAATTAGTAAATAGTGCCTTAATTAGAATGACATAACAGTAATTATGATAACCTTCCAAGCAAACATGGAACATTGTGTGACTTCTTTGGTTATTTCAGAGAACCAATCGTTTTATTACGAACACTTTGTAAATGTACATTCAAATTCGTGTTTGTGAGATATACAAGTTAATTTGAGTGAGAAAAATCAAATTAAACACCTTGCTTTTTTAAACCAGATCCCATTTCTGTGTACTGTGTCTCATATTAGCCTGATATTTGAGGGCTTATCCGTGACCACCTTTCCTTTCCAAACCCACACAGTTTCATTCACGCCACGGTTATTATCTCCTCACGGCCATTACCGCATATCAAACACCGTCTTTTGCGTTCTGGCTCTCGGTAGCAGCAGGTGTTGCTGGCGTAGCCCGAACGCGCCTCCACTCTTAATTCCAGTCACCTCCGTTCCGGAGCCCCGAAGCCAATTCATTTACCGTGGGAGGGACACCGGGGAAAATTGTTGTGGACACCCTGTGAATTCACGGGGAATCACGCTTCGGAAACACGTGGGAGAGCTAACACAAATAACAGCCCACCGTACCCCAGCAAAACGCCTACGGAATCATCATAAAGATTCACCGTAACACCAAGGTCCGCGTGTAATGGTGCGGATAACGGGGACGAGGCACCGTCTAGCCCGCTTCGAGATGCTTTGACCTTGTGTTTTAATCATTTGTCCTTCCCCAAGTCTCTTCGCGCGAAGATCAACCAAGGACGAAGCGCACAACAAGTAGCCCTGATTGAGCCTTCGATAAGAAAGCATTCGCGCATCATTACGCAACGACAGACCTTCACGGGACCTCAAATCAAAGTTATTTATCAAATCCAGCACGCGGCGGTAATCGCTGTCAATGCAAATGCCCCGAGAGCGCGTGACAATGTCAAACAGTCATTAGTGCGCGCTCGGACAATCATGTAAAACAAGGGGGCAAAGAAGTGATGACCCTGTGACAGGATGCCCAAAACCCTCTCTCATGCAACCCTACCAGACCCGTCCATGCCAGAGGTCCAAGGTGAGAAGAAGATACTCCTACAAGTTTAATGGTAACAGAAATAAAAGCACTTACCTTTGCTGTACTCCTCCTCCCTGTTGAGATACATGGCTGCAGACTGATGATGGACTCCTGACTGGATGGTGTTACGTGATTTAAGTGCTTATTGTTACTCCACCGGGGGAAACTCTTGCGGTTCCGTGAGTGTTTATTGTGTCGTTGCTCGGCGGAGAGTCCTCCCAGAATTACGCGCAAGCAGGTTGTCTGCACACATCTACTTTCTCTCTCTCTCTCTCTCTCTCTCTCTCTCTCTCCTTCCTCACACACACACTCACGGTGACGTGCTTTGAGACATTGCCCCGCGGGTGGGGTGGGCTGGGGTAGAGGATGCTCCAGAGCTGTTATTGTGTCTATATGCATGCACACATATATATAACATCCATCAACGCTTTGACAAACTGAAATGTTTTAATGCTGTGGAAATAAAGCGCGTGCAGGCTGAATGGTTTGAACAAGTCTGTGTCAGGTTGCTTTGACATTTATTCCTTAAAACCAACTGTAATTTGCATTTTTGTGTCACTATACTTTACTGTTCCAGGTTGTAAGTAAAACAGAGAATACTGGTGTGCGTTTTAATTCGGTGTTAAAATACTATAGTAATTTATAGTAAATATATGGTGTTTTGAACCATACTATAGTAAAGCACTTGAATTAATTTGTTGTGGTAATTCTATAGTTGCTGTGGTAATATAACAACTATAGTAATATAAACAAATTACTTTACCCAATACTGTACTGTTTTCTACAACTATTATACTACAATACACTACAGTTTACTGTAGTAAAAACTAAAGTATACTACAGTATTTATTAGCTTATCAGTTCACCATAGTTAATATTACAGTATGCTGTAGCATTCATTAACAAAGTGTTGTAAATACTATAATATATACAGTATAATACACTTTACTATAGTATGGTTCCAAAACACTAGTATTTACTATAAATTACTATAGTATTTTTTCATGTGGGTTACTTGCTGTTTCTTTGTAATTGTTTGTGAAACTCACTAGAAATTTCTAGTGGAAACTGTTTCTACACTAATTTTTAATATTATCTTTTTCTTCTATACTTTTATCCAGAAAATATACAACAAACAATACTAGTGTATTTAGAGTTTAGTAGGTAAATATGGTTACACTTTATTTGTCCTTGTTACAATGTAATTATACATTTAAGCACTGAGTCATATTAATTAATTAGCCTACATGTAGGCCTACTTACTATATGGTTAGGGTCAGGATTAGGGTTTGGTTTAGGGTTACTTGCATGTAATTATGCATAATTTATTGTTATTACAATAGTAAGTACATGTGACGTGTAACAAGGACACTTAAAATAAAGTGTTACTGTAAATATTTATAAGGTTCTAGACATTATATCCTAATATCTAATCAATTATAGCCTATTGTTGATTACATAAAAAAGTATGTCTTCCTTTGCTGCTACTTACTATCCCATTAATTACCAATAACTATTCCACTGTTACTGGTTACTAATTGCCGATTTTGCCATTGAAAAATGGTTATCTATGGTTTGTATCAATAAAATACTCATTTCCGACTACTTGTTACTGGTACCTGTTCCAGTTTTACAAGAAACTATACACTAGTACTTATTTATCATTTAAATATTTACTAATATATTTTTCCAGTACTAATTTAACCCTATTCATCTTATTTCACAATGCGGAAATGAGCTATTTTCTGTGAATGTGCGAGACTTCCGGTTCATTAGGCCTCTGCTATAGTGACTAGAAGAATAACAAAGTGCAGTAAATGATAAAACTATTTGCGCTACAAACCAGTGTATTTATGAATATGAATAACAAAAAAAGATAGCAAATACAAGTCTGCAATATCAAGTGGCATAACGGACTGATTTGTACAGGAAAAATAGTGAGCGAATGACACCGGAAGTCTCGCACATTCAAGTTACGAATGGAAATTTATGCCAAAAATAAGGCTACCTGTTTATTAGACTAGACTGAAATTATCAACAGTAAAATTTTTAGATGCTAGTACTTAAAAAGTAGCCATTTTGACAAGTTACAAAGAAAAAGCTATTATAACTAGTGAGAACCCAGATAGCCCCAGTACGTCTGCAAAGACGTCAGTACGTCTTGATCTGGAAAGCATCTGCTGTGTACAAACATCTGACAGATGTCTGTAAGATCTCAGTTTTACATACATTCTAAATCATAAACATGTTAAAGACATCTAATAAACGTCTGTTTGACATCCGATAGGAAACATCCTATAGACGTATTGCAGATGAGCAAACACTCATCTGCAAAAAAAAAAAAAAATACATCTTGCAGATGTAAATGCACACATCAAATAGACATTTCTGTGATGTGTGTGTGCTATCAGGGAATAGGTGCTGCTAGTAGCCTAATTTGAAAACACTGTAGTGTCTAATAAATAGGCTAAGTAAGCTTGGATTAGTAGCATTTTAAATTTCATATTAATTACTTTTCATTTAAAATGAAATAAGTAGTCTACTTGTAACAAAATAGATACTGGTTAGTTTAACTGAATGTCAAGTCGGTGAAGTTTTGAGTGTTTGGAAAAACGCGTAATGCAACCTTGTTTCTATCCTTTGAGTGTTGAACATGCACCTGGTACCATAGTAGTCAGTGAAACTCTAACTGAAGCTCTGCTTTATTAACTCGTTGTTGCATAACATCCAGTTTGTGCGCCGACGGTGCAGATGAGGCTCCGCAGGTGGGGCTGGTCGGTCACCATCCCGATGGGGAAGGAGTTCGTGTTCCCCCGCACAGGCGGCGGCCTCGACGGGCCCCTGAAGAGGAACAGAACGAGGGAAGAGCGAACGGACGGGTGACCGACCGTATATCAGTCCGGTCCCGCGGTGAAACCCTGTGCGTTCACTCATTGCGCACGCCAATCACGCCTCTCAGAAAAGAAGAGTTGCGTGTCGAAGTGGCGACTTCTAGAGCTTAGATTGTGCCATTACAAGTAGAACTCACCTACAGAAATCATTTACCTCAAAAACTTAAAAATGTCATTATTTGCTTACCCTGATTTTGTTCCAAACATTTACTGTGTTCTTTCTTCCGTGGAACTGAAAAAGAGACGTTTAGCAGAAGAGCTGTTTTTCATACTATGAAAGTGGATAGGGACGGGTACGGTCGAGGTGCAAATATGACAAAAAGCAGCATAAATGCAGTCCATATGATATATAAAGTAAAACAGTAATATTGTAAAATATTATTACAATTTTTCTATTTGAATGTATTTAAAATGTCATTTATTCCTGTGATTTTCAGCATCATTACTCCAGTCTTCAGTGTCACATGATCCTTCAGAAATCATTCTGATATGCCGATTTGCTGCTCAAGAAACATTTCTGTTAAAAACAGAAGAGCTGATTAATATTTTTGAGGAACCCATGATACATGTTTTAAAAAATATTTTATATTTTATATAATATCTTAATTGCCACTTTTGATCAATGTGTTCTTACTGAATGAAAATATTATATATATATTATAAATGTATGGAATTATGAATATAATATCAAAATTACAATTTATAAGTAAATAAAAAGTTACATATAAAATAAATGTAACATTTACTTTTTGTTAATATGGGATTTACATATAATTTACATTTTTTATTTTCATTAAACACATTGCACATATCTGACAACTAAAAAAATGTTTACGAGATTTGAAATCATTTTTGATGTAATTTTCATGTAATCACACACTGTCATCACATACTGCTGGGGAATTTACTTTTAAAAGTAATACATTACAATATTGCGTTAACTAACTGCGTTACTAAGTTACTTTTTATGGAAAGTAATGCACTGCATTACTTTTGCATTACTTTCTGTCACCTGGGCTGGGCTTGCTTATTTATTTTTAAAAACAAAGAATGAAAAAGTTATATTTTTGGCAACTCTAAAGGCCCTTTCACACCAAAAGCTCTCAGATTTCATCAGAAATATCTTAATTTGTGTTCTGAAGATAAATGAATGTCTTACAGGTTTGAAACAACATGAGGGTGAATAATTAATGACTGAATTTTCATTTTTGGGTGAACTATCCCTTTAAAGCTGTCAGTAAATAAATGGGAAAAAAAGTAACTTGCGTTACTTATTTGAAAAAGTAATGCAGATATTTTCTTGCAAATTTAAAAATAATGCGTTACTTTACTAGTTACATGGGAAAAGTAATCTGATTACATAATTTGTGTTACTTGTAATGCGTTACACCTAACACTGGTTGTACATGTATTGTTGATTCCAGTTTATTCCAACTGTCAATTTCATAAATGTCAATACTGCCACGTCTACACAAGCATGTAATCTTAGACGTGTTGACTTTAACCTTGAAATAATGACACCCAGTAGAGTACTAACTGACTTGCACTAAAAGTCCTGTCCTTCTAAATGAGTGACTTTTGAAATAGAGATGGCACTCATTTCCCTCTCCCTCTGTCTTTCTCTCGGTGTGCAGTGTGCCGAGGATCATTTATGCAGCATGCAGTGGAGAAAAACAGCGGGTGACCTTCTGAGAACATCATTGGTGGCCATAGAAATGAATTTTTAGTCAATTCCAGACCTGCACTGCAGGCCTCGCTGACACATAGCGCAGGTCTGACGGCTTCCTCTCACAGGAGCAGCACTTCCTGCTGGGACTCATTCATCTTTAATGCTACTTTAGTTCATTTTTTTTAACGTAATGATTTTGAGAACTGCCCCCTACCAGCTGAGTTAATTTAGAGAGCAGTTTGGTGGTTGTTGAGACTGACAATGTACTGGAGTGACGGAGCAAAGGTCAGTGATTGAGGTGAGCGGTTGACGCTAAAGTAAGAAAGACAGATTAAACTGGTTTTGTTTGGCGCACGTGTGACCCACGAGCTTCGATTAGGAAACATTAAACACAAATTTGATTTATTTAACTGCACGGGCCGAAGAATAAATCCTGCAGATTTCCCCTCGGGGCCCACAGTGAACAGAGCACAGATAATAATGCTCTTATATAACCTTTACGGTCTTCTGTTACGTCTTTAATAAGCCGTAAGGATGACTTGATGCTCAGTGAAGTGTGTCCGGATGGCATGTGCTGCTCTCATGGCGACCTTGTCATCTGAGTGTGTAGATGTGAAAAAACCTGCTGAAAAAAGAGATTTTTAAAAGTTCAAGTGCTGTTTTGTTGCATATTTTAGTCTTAGAGGAATAGTTCGCCTAAAAATGAAAATATGCTGAAAATTTATTCACCTTCCAAGATGCAGATGAGTTTGTTTCTTCATCAGATTTGGATAAATGTAGCATTACATCATTTGCTCACCAATGGATGTGAATGGGTGCCGTCAGAATGAGAGTCCAAACAGCTGATAAAAACATCACAATAATCCACAAGTAATCCACAACACTCCAGTCCATCAATTAATGTCTTGTGAAGCCAAAAGCTGTGTTAAAAAACAAATCCATCAAGATGTTTTAAACCTTTGCTTCCAGCTAAAATGTGAATCTATCCATAATATTGCTTTCTCCAGTGAAAAAGTCGTCTCGTCTGAACCAGGAGAGAAATATGCACAGATCAAGCACAAGTGAAAATAGTCCAAAACGGTTCTAAACAAATATGTGTGGATTTCAGTGTGAAACGAGAACAAAAGATGGACTTATTATAGATTATGGATTTGTTTCTTAAAAACACACAGCTTTTCACTTCTCCAGACATTAACTGATGGACTGGAGTGGTGTGGATTACTTGTGGATTATTGTGATGTTTTTATCAGCTGTTTGGACTCTCATTCTGACGGCACCCATTCACTGCAGAGGATCCATTGGTGAGCAAGTGATGGAATGCTACATTTTTCCAAATCTGATGAAGAAACAAACTCACTCTGTTGCATGGCTTGAGGGTGAGTACATTTTCAGCCAAATTTAATTGATATGTGAACTATTCCTTTAATGAATTGTTTTTAAATTGCGTTTTGTAAACCTGAGGAAGGTTGTTTGACCGAAACATTACTAATACATTTAAGTCAGACGTGTATTCATAATGTGAAATCAGCATCTTCCAGCAATCTTGTGTGTTGCTCCAAAAAAAGGAGATGCTAAACCCCATCTCAGTAATTACCCATAATTCATTCTGCTCATCTCATGCAAAAGTCAGCATTTACACGGGGTCAATTAAAAATGTAACATGTTCAAGTCAGAAGCAGCAGTATATGAAGATGAATGGTTTGTTGCACAAACTGACAGAGGCGTCTGCGCTGTGATATTTGAGTTGAGTTTATTTCACATAACGTTATTGAATAAATGGCAGAATTGCACATGCATGTGATGCTTGCGGAGCTGTTAATGAGTGCGAGCGTGATGTATGAAGCTCATTACTGTAATCTCTGCTGCTGCTGTAAGGTGTTGGGTGGCTTTGTCTCTTTGCTCCTTATCGCATTATTCACCAAAGCATCATCATGCAATAACACAAGAAACCAGACACTGAAGAAAATGTGAGGTGCCCATGCAAAAGTCACTGTCTTGATACAAGGACCTTGCTATGCTGTTTTTAAGGTGTTCTGGTGATCTATCTATCTATCTATCTATCTATCTATCTATCTATCTATCTATCTATCTATCTATCTATCTATCTATCTATCTACTTAACTTACTTAATTCTCTTTGCCCATGTGAGACATAAGGCTGCTATATATATATATATATATATATATATATAGAATATGTATAAAATAATATATGAAAAAGCTTTGTTGGAGTGTTAGTATTTATTATTATTTTATTTTTATTTTTGTTTTTTATTTCAATTTTTGGTTTGTTTTAGTAACAGTCATTTGATAAAGACAATCACTGCCACATACTTGATATAGGCTATATATATATATATATATATATATTCTATTGAATTTAAACAGATTAAATTTAATAAATATTCAATTTAACCAGACCTTAATATGTTAAAATAATATAATATATAAGAAATTTTTTAAATTATATCTTATATATATATATATATATATATATATATATATATATATATATATATATATATATATATATATATATATATATAATTTTATTTATTTATTTATTTATTTATTTATTTATTTATTTATTTATTTTTGTTAAATAATAGCCTCTATATTTAATAAATTATTCGTAAGAGTCCAAAAAACAAAATGTGTGTGTGTGTGTATTGGGTTTTCTAGTGATCTGTTCAGTCAGTACAGATGCATCTGCTTTCTCTCTCTTTTTCTCTCTCTATAAATATCCCTGTCTTCTCCTCTCAGAAAACCTGATTCCTATTGATTTAGTGGCCTATATACACATTACCAGTCTCTCTCTTCCACATCCCCCATTTGCTTCAATGGTCATCCTTCTGTCCATCTCTCATTCTCTTCTGCCTTCACTTCTGCTAACTGCTCTCTTTCTCTCTCTGTGTTTGAGTGGGAGATGGACTAATAATAGATCAGGGTAGAAGCTCAGAGAATATGTTTAATATAAACTCAGTCTCTCACCTTCTTGATTTTTAAAAGAGTATTAAAATTATAATGAAAACAGTATGGTCTCCTTACCTAGGGTGACCATACGTGCCATTTTACCACGACGCGTCCTGGCCAGGATTTCTATATTGTCTATAATATTTAGGTTTTGGCTTTGTTTGCGTGTGCAGACCGATCGGTGTATGACACCAGTTCCTTATGTTTTCGAAACGCTCTCCAAATATAGAAATCCTGGCCAGGACGCGTCCTGGTAAAATGGCACGTATGGTCACCCTACCTTACCTTCATGCCGTTCAAAACCTGTATGCTGTCACATTATCATGAAACCTTTTGCTTTTCACACTTAAAAACGGCACACGAGTGTAGTACAACATAAAATAATGACAAAAAGGTTAAACTGTCCCTTTAAGAGCTCGCACTCGCGGGTTGTGTAATATTATTTCATACTTCTGGTATCAAAGCCCTAAAGCATCGATCTAAACTTAGCAGTGATGTTCTCTTCCTTGTATTCATCCAGAATGCACTCATAGTAAATGTGCAGTGACTCATAGTCACAGCTGAGGTCACGCATATAGTGACCCCCAGAGTGAACATACAGTGAATGAGATCCGTAGTAAACAATGGTGCGTCAGTCAGCGCGGTCGATAGGAAACCTAAGGCCTCAAAGCACATTCAATTTCACTAACACACACACACAAGACTGGCTTTTGGGTTTGTGTGTGTCTGATTAAATTTCCCGTCTTGTTTTCTCTGGAAAATCGAATTCTCGTATAAGTCGCATACTTATACGAGTTTTTTGAAGAATTAATGCGTGTTTTGGATGATTGACCCTCAGTCCTGTTGTTGTTTGGTGTCTCACACAGTCACATAATTCATATTTGATCATTGTGGTGTTTCCACAGACGGTAAATTATTTATATTAGCACTGCACCGACACCCAGCGACCGCTTTGAGTACTGCACAGACTAAACGACCTTGAAGGGAAAAAAAGGGGGTTTTGAGTCTTTAAAAACACTTAAACTAAACAAATGTCGACTAAAACAAACTTTTAACAGACTTTTACATTTAGTATTTACATTTTGACTCTTTTATGGTGAAGTTAATGATTTTTATGGAGTACTGACGTCTCTTGTTATCAACAGTTCATAAAAACGTTTTAGATTGAAGGAGCATTTATATACATATAATGGACTAAAATGTAAGATCATATTGGTAAGACAGCCATTAGTCCTTAAACTGCACAGTGATGATAACTTTTCAGCTTTTATACCTCTATAAAAAATGATTGCATCGTTCAGACAGAACCATTACAGGCACGAGGTACCGTTATGAACAAATTCATTTTATTGAACAACAATCTGTGACAAGGAATTCAACATGATCAGCATGTTTTCGGTTTCTGCAACAACAATTAAAACAACTGGCATCTTTCAATCTCACACATGTGGCTGTTTGTGTATCAACACACACACAAACTCACAGAATCACTCACAGCGTCTCCACACACAGACTGATGGTGTCTTCCAGAAGGGCCTTGTTGTGCATTTAGCGTATTTGTGTGTGTAGTTAAAGTGCGTTATTGCACTGTTCCTCGCGGAGGAGGAAAGCAAAGGCGTCGTGGAGGAAGGAGGTTCTGTCTATAACTCTACAGCTCAACAGCAGCACTATTGAACCACATGGAGAATACGGCTGAAACTCATGAAAAATATCAAGAAAGAACATGTTTCGGCCATATTTCATCCCCAAAAAATACATAAATAAAATTACAAAAAATATCAATTAATACATCTAATTTTTAGGTAAATTTTAACGTGTAAAAATGTATTACAGTACCAGTCATGAAAATGTCACAATGCAAAAAAAAATATGAAATGTTCCTAAAAAGTCTTAATTTTGTAAAACTAAATGTAAAACAAAAATATTAAAAAATAATACTTTTTTAACATTTTTTTCATGACAAAATAAAAATGTAAACTGTATTGTATACTGTATACTATATTACAGTAACTGTCATGAAAATGTTACAAAGCAACAAATATTAAAGGTTCCGTAAATAATAATAATTATAAATTAACCTATTTTTTTAACATTACATTATTTTCATGACAATAAAGCAAAAAAAAAATACTGTATTACAGTAACTGTCATGAAAATAATGTCACAGTGCAAAAACTATAAAATTTTCCTAAAAAATCTTAATTTTCTTTATGTAAGCCAAAATAAAATAACCTAAATAAAATACTGTATTACAGTAACTGTCATAAATATAATGCTGCAAAGAAAAAATAGCAAAGTTCCTAAAATTGTTTTTGTAATATATATTCAAATTATTTAATTTAATTTGTTCAAGGGGTGAAATATGACCAGGACATATTTTCATGAGACTCAGCCGTGTTTATGTATTTTAATTATTGCATAAATATGTGCTGGTCCTTCTATATATACTCTTCATTACATGAAGAGTGAAATCACAAATATCTAACATCTAATTTACTACCAAATAAGATTAAATACTATCAGTTTACATCGATTATACGATTCAAAGATACATTCTCTGTTTGGTCAAAAAAACAGGCGATACGTTATGCGTAGTCTAGAATATTGACTATTGTACGATATCAAAGGGGCGTGTGAGTATTGCGCTTGTGCCAGATCTGTTTTTGTGCTTGGATTGTAAAATCATTGAAGCTATTTTTGGTGTTTTTAACCACCTGCTGTCTAATTCCTTCAAGTACAGCGAAAGGAAGAAGGACAGATGGTGAAAAGGAGGGAGAGAGTGAATAACACACTTTAGTGTTGCATAAACGACGGAAAAGAAACGCATAACCCACTCATTTACACCCGTGTGCACCATTGACCCCTCACACACACACACACACACACACACACACAATACACCACCGTTTACAAACACAATGAGTTCACAGCTGAGAAAACACAACGCAAATCAGAGGTACGATTCAAACATACAATTTAGAAACCAAAAAACACTCTAAATAAGACTAAATCATCACAAAACAACAGAATAAAATCGACGCAAAACAACAGAAAATAATAAAAGTAATCACAGATCGTAAGATATGTTAGCTTTTGGAATGTTTAGGAAAAAATGTTCGCAAAAACACGCTGGCGAAACGAATACAAGGCAAAGCAAGGTCATTAAAATCAGATTCAGATTAGCCATGAAACTTACTTCCATTTTAATACCTTTTGCATTTATTTAAACAATTAACGATTTGTGAGGTAACCAGTCAGAAGGGTTATGCACGCGTTGACCTTGTACAGTCCGACCTATGACCTTTAAACAATAAATAAGAGCATCTGAACAGTTTCAAATGGCATAAAGCTCATCGTCAACGAGACTAGAGATGTTTACTTGTTAGACAGCACCATAAACGCTCTGAACCTCTGGATAATGATTATTTAGCATCATTGTCATATTCATTACTGACATTTTACAGTACACTGCTGTTTAAAAGCTTAGGGTCGGTAAGATTTTAAAATATTTTTAAAATATAGGCTCTTGTGCACACAAAAACTGCATTTATTTTATCAAAAATACAGTAAAAACTGTGATATATTATTACAATTTGAAATAACTGCTTTCTGTTTTAATGTATTTTAAAATGTAATTTATTTGTAATACATGTTTTTCAGGAGTCTTTGATTCAGGATTCTTTGATTCTTTGATTCAAGATTCTTCAAAAGAACAGTATTTATTTGAAATAATTTTTTATTTTTTAAACATTGCAACATTATTATTATTAATGTTGATAACAGTTTTGCTGCTTAATATTTTTATGAAATCTGTTCATTTTTTCAAGATTCTTTGATTCAGTATTCTTTGATTCAGGATTCTTTGAAAATTCAAAAGAATAGTATTTATTTGAAATATTTTTTGCAACATTACAACATTATTATCGATGTTGATAACAGTTTTGCTGCTTAATATTTTTATGAAACCTGTGACAATTTTTTTTCAAGATTCTTTGATTCAGTATTCTATGATTCTTTGATTCAAGATTCTTTGAAAATTCAAAAGAATAGTATTTATTTGAAATAATTTTTTACATTACAACATTATTATCAATGTTGATAATAGTTGTGCTGCGTAATATTTTTGTGAAATCTGTGATAAAAAAAATTCAAGATTCTTTGATTCAGTATTCTATGATTCTTTGATTCTGTATTATTTGATTCAAGATTCTTTGAAAATTCAAAAGAATAGAATTTATTTGAAACAATTTTTTGCAACATTACAACATTATTATCAATGTTGATAACAGTTGTGCTGCTTAATATTTTTGTGAAATCCATTTTTTCAAGATTCTTTAATTCAGTATTCTTTGAATAAGGATTCTTTGATTCAAGATTCTTTGAAAGTTCAAAAGAACAGCATTTATTACTTTTTTGCAATATTACAAAATTATTATCAATGTTGATAACACTTGTGTTGCTTAATAATTTTGTGAAATCCATTATTTTTTTCAAGATTCTTTGATTCAGTATTCTTTGATTCAGATTCTTTGAATCTTTGATTCAAGATTCTTTGATTCAGTATTCTATGATTCTTTGATTCAGTATTATTTGATTCACGATTCTTTGAAAATTCAAAAGAACAGTATTTATTTGAATTATTTTTTTCAACATTACAACATTATTATCAATGTTGATAACAGTTGTGCAGCTTACTATGTTTGTGAAATCCATGATAGATTTTTTTTCAAGATTCTTTGATTCAGTACTCTTTGATTCTTTGATTCAGGATTCTTTGACTCTTTTATTCAGGATTGAAAGTTCACAAGAACAGCATTTAGTTGAAACAGAAATCTTTTGTAACATTATAAATGTCACTTTTGCTCAATTTAATGCATCCTCGCTGAATACAAGTATTAAAGAAAATTTTTTGACCCCAATCTTTTGAACGCTAGTGTATACTCAGCGATTAACCAGATGAGTTTAGCAACCCAGTGTACTAATGCATGAACTGGGAAAGGAGACAGAGGTACTCCAGGCAGGGATTTGGTCAGGAATCGTTTGGCAGTATGAAACAGATTCAATTGTTTGTCAGCCTGAGCCAAAAAACCGCTCTTCATTGCACACATAGGCAGCGCTTACCTCACTGACAGCACTATTGTGAGTCTTTTTGCCTCCCCACAATAGGCTGCGGATTGATCTGAAAAATAAAAACAAACAGCGTCAAGTAAGCGAGAACTACGACCTGAAAGCGTTCGGGTTTGTTCGGTTCATTTGTTAGTGCACACTAGCGTGAACAACGAGCTCACGATTCCAACACTGATACATTACAGGTCCGGCTCAAACACCGTAAACTGGCATATTAACTCTTCCAGATGCCAAAAACGTAAAGAGAAGGAACGGGGAGGTGTGCAAATAAGCCATCGTATACAAAACCAAAAACATAATCGCTTCATAATATCATCTGCATTTGTACAGTACACAGTAATCAACAGTGATCACACAAACAATCACACACTGATAAAACTATCCATAGAAATATACAGTGAGATATACTATAAGTGTGTTTACATCTACATCATCAGGATTATAAATAAATACGACTTCCGTCCAAAGTCTGTGCTTTTCGGCTTCTCAAACAACTTGGAATGACTAATAAAATCTCCCATGATGCACTGCAGGGTGACGATGCACCGTGGGAAAACAACTAATGTGCATTAATATTCATGAGTATTAGCTCCGCCCATCATAGTTCACAAGGTTACAATCGATATGCACGTTACTTTGGCGTTTTTTCTGTTGATTTTGTATATTAGTACTCTTTCTTAGATCTCATCCGACGGATATGAACATAGAAACTGCATTGGGGTTGTGAAAGTTTTCAAGATAATATAATATTACTTTTTTGTAGCAGGAAATCTGTAACTAGCTAAAGTGGGTTTGCAGTAGGTTGGACACAATATAAAATGTGTTTGCTTTGCTCATGAATATTAATTAGGTCACATGATGTTTGATTTGGTACGCAAGCGTTATTTTACTATTATTTATATACTATTATAGTTTTTATTGATATTTTGAATTAGCTTTTATTTTTATAAAATTCATTTCCGTTTTATTTTAATGTTAGTTTTTTTATATAATTTTATGTGCTTTTGTTTTGTTTTTTTTGTTGTTGTTTTTAAAATAATCCAAAATCGTTTTAATTTATACTTATTTCAGTTAGTAATTTTAGTACTTAAACTTATTTCAGTTAGTTCTCAAAGCAACATTTCTTATTTTCATTTCATTTCTATACTATTAGAGTTTCTATTAATATTTTGAATAAGCTTTTATTTTTATAAAAATGTTTCCATTTGAATTTAAATTTTAGTTTAATTTTTGGTAATTTTGGTATGTGCTATTGTAACTTTTTGAAAAAACATTTTTTTTAATAATTCCAAATATAATGGAATAATTCAGTTAAATTTTTCCAGCTAATATTTCTGTTTTATTTTATTCCAGCTTTATTTCAGTTAACAAAAATGTTTTTAATAGTTGTAATTTTAGTTAGCAATAAAAAACACTTGTAAGAACTGCTTGCACTTTCAACTTTTGTGAAACTACTGCACACTTTGTATGACGTGTCCCATCCTAAATATGGAAAAAACTACTTTGCATACCCAAAATGTTTTAATTAAACTTCAAACCACCTACAAATGTGGTTTAAATGAGGTTTAAGATAATATTTAGCACTGATTTTACCATTCAGGCAGCAAATAGCAAAACAGATTTGAGTCGGATACGCCAAAAAAAAAATCATTTACACTAATTTTCTTTGTGCTGTGGCCATGCAAAACGAATCTCACAATCTATAATGATTATCTTCCAAAGTTTGGGAACTTTCCAGAAGTTTTAATGGCCGCTACGCCCCTGGTTAGAGGCATTTGCATTTTGATTCAGTCAATTTGAGCGATGCTTTCAAGTCTAATTCACATTTTATATCCACTGATATGTCTCTCTCAGCTTTTCCGAGAAATTAATCGAATTAACCTCCAGAGCCGACGTGTAATTTTGAAACATACGCTGAATAAAGCCTTGATAGGGCACAAAGATATGCTGCTCTCAAGTCTTTCCACTTTTCCTCAAGGTCATTCTGAGCCCAGAGGAAAAGCATTCAGCGTTGGTCGTAAGAAAGACGGAAGCAGCTAATATAAAGGGCAAACTAATCAACATGACATGTCCTCTTGTTCCAGGAAATTACCAATTAAAAGAGCTTCACGTTGGGTTGATATTTCAGTACATAATTAACAAGAGCTCTACGATTCAAAGTGTTGATTTTACGCTCTAAATGTCAGTGATCGGACGATGGCTCAACGATTAAACGCTCGTAAAAGGACATCATTTTGTCTCAGCGTGAGACCAAATGAGATAAAAAAAACAAAACAGGCAGCTTGGTAAACACAATCTCACTTTACGCTCAGTATTAAAACCACCACATTCAGATAAAAATACACAGAGCTTTGAACAAAAACGGCACGACAACAAACGATTAAAATCAGTCAGACTGGTCCACGTTACGCTTTGATCCTTCGGTAATGGTGATCTGTGAGGGGGGGCGGGGAACCGACTGGTGCAATGCATGATGGGAGGGGTGGTTAGTTGTTTCGTTTGGGCAGGTAGCTCAAGATGAATTCGCCCACGCCGAGGAAGTAAACCACCTGAGCGATGCCGAAGAGCGGCGCGATGACGAGAGCTCGACAGTACGCCCCCTTCAGGAAAGCAGCGGGACCTTCGTTGCGTAAAATCTTCCTGTGATAGGAAACAGATCGAAAAATGGAAAAAAGTTCAGAGGTTGGGTACCCAAATCAATAGTATTAGTTAAGTAAGAACACCAAATCACCTGATGCAGTCGGTCACCCCGCTGTAAGTGTCCTCTTGACTCCCTCGTGTTAGCGACTGTAGCCTGGTCTTTATCACTGAAACACACACACACACACACACACGCGGTTCAACGGTCAGTTACGAAACCGCACAGATGTTGCTTTTTGCATTGCACAACAGTTTTTGCTCACATAGAGGCTCTGTTCCAAAAGCTAGCGAGCTGCTTCACGGCATACTGCCTACTTAGCATACCGACAGAGATGAAACGGGACTGGTTCTGAACATTCTAGGTAAGCAGCAACCCGACTGAAGGGAGACTCGACTGGCGATTTTGAGTTTGAGTTTGCTTTAGAATGTGTATCACACATGTATATACAATTTAATTTTCAGTATTTTAAAAATTTTAAATTAAGACCAAAACTAATATACAAAAAAATTAGTATTAAATATTTTAAAAAATTGAAGAAAACATCGGAAAAATATTCAATATTTACTATCCAGCATTTCAAAAACAGAAAGTAAAAGCATATCGAAAAATCTTTAATTTTCAGTTATAAAAACAGACAAAACTAACATGAAAAGTATTCCATATTTAATATTTTGTATTTTTTAAATAGACAAAACTATTATAAAACATACAATATTTAATATTCAGTATTTTAAAAACTGAAAAAAAAAACATATTGAAAAATATGCAATATTTAAGCTATTCAAAAATATAAAAGAAAAACATATCGAATAATATTTAATATTCAGTAATAAAAATAGACAAAACTAATATAAAACATACAATATTTAATCTTCAGTATTTTAAAAACTGAAACAAAAACAAATATTGAAAAAATATTTTCAGCAATTCAAAAACAGAAAATAAAAACATTGAAAAATCTTTAATATTCAGTAATAAAAAATAGACAAAACTAATATAAAAATATTCAATATTTAATATTTAGTATTTTTAAAAATAGATAAAATTAATATAAAACATATACAATACTTCATATTCAGTATTTAAAAAAATATTGAAAAACATGCAATATTTAATATTCAGCAATTCAGAAATAGAAAAGAAAAACATATTGAAAAATCTTTCATATTCAGTAATCAAAAAATAGTCAAAACTAATATAAACAATATGCAATACTTAATATTTAGTATTTTTTAAAAATAGATAAAACGAATACTGGAAAATTCAAAAACAGAAAATAAAAACATTGAAAAATCTTTAATATTCAGTAATAAAAAATAGACAAAACTAATATAAAAATATTCAATATTTAATATTTAGTATTTTTAAAAATAGATCAAATTAATATAAAACATATACAATACTTCATATTCAGTATTTAAAAAAATATTGAAAAACATGCAATATTTAATATTCAGCAATTCAGAAATAGAAAAGAAAAACATATTGAAAAATCTTTCATATTCAGTAATCAAAAAATAGTCAAAACTAATATAAACAATATGCAATACTTAATATTTAGTATTTTTTAAAAATAGATAAAACGAATACTGGAAAATTCAAAAACAGAAAATAAAAACATTGAAAAATCTTTAATATTCAGTAATAAAAAATAGACAAAACTAATATAAAAATATTCAATATTTAATATTTAGTATTTTTAAAAATAGACAAAATTAATATAAAACATATACAATACTTCATATTCAGTATTTAAAAAAATATTGAAAAACATGCAATATTTAATATTCAGCAGTTCAAAAATAGAAAAGAAAAACATATTGAAAAATCTTTCATATTCAGTAATAAAAAAAATAGTCAAAACTAATATAAAAAAATATGCAATACTTAATATTTAGTATTTTTTAAAAATAGATAAAACGAATACTGGAAAATTCAAAAACAGAAAATAAAAACATTGAAAAATCTTTAATATTCAGTAATAAAAAATAGACAAAACTAATATAAAAATATTCAATATTTAATATTTAGTATTTTTAAAAATAGACAAAATTAATATAAAACATATACAATACTTCATATTCAGTATTTAAAAAAAATATTGAAAAACATGCAATATTTAATATTCAGCAATTCAAAAATAGAAAAGAAAAACATATTGAAAAATCTTTCATATTCAGTAATCAAAAAATAGTCAAAACTAATATAAACAATATGCAATACTTAATATTTAGTATTTTTTAGAAATAGATAAAACGAATACTGGAAAAATCAATACATTATTTAATATACTGAATAAATAATATTCAGTGTTAAAAAACAGAAAAAAGTATTCAATACTTAATATTCAGTTCATTAATAAACAAATGTTGAAAATGTTTAATTAGATTATAATTACATTCATTACAATTAGATTAGTTAATTATTAATTTAATTAGATTAGAACTATTTTTATTCATATTTTGAATACTGATTGAAATGTATTTGTCATTTCTCTTGCCCCTGCTCTTTAGTGCATATTTTTTCACTGAGCTCAGTGCATTTTTGGATTGCATTTACTGCAAAATTAGGCCAAAACAAATTTTGTGGTACAGCATTTGCGCCAGAAGTATTTCTAGGACGCTCTAAAATGCTTCCTACGTAGGCGGCTCACTAGGTTTCGGAACAGAGCGTCAGGATACCAGAAATTATTCAAACACTTTCAGAAGATCATGATTAACAGGTTTTAGAGAAGAGGAGCTCACCATCTACAGGGTTGACAGCGACGGCGGCTGTGCTGCCCGCAATGCAGCCCGATATGAAGGAGACGTAGAAGGGAGCGGGGCCGTCGGCTCCTTTCTTCCCCAGATTATTCAGATTAGCAAACAGAGGGAAATAAATCATAGAAAACGGGACATCCCTGAAGAGAGGGAAACACAAGGCTGAGACTGTCTGAGTCTGTGATCTGAAGACTGATTGTGTGATATGTTTGCGTGTTTGCTCCCCAACCTGAGCAGCGTGGCTCCCAGGCCCTTGTAAAGACCCGCGATGCCCTTTTCCTTCAGTAATTGTCTGGTGAGTTGCATAGCTGTGGGGGACTTCACTTCTACGGGGCCCCCAGGGGTCACAGCCTGAGGCATGAGCTTCCTCTGGGCCGCTGAAGGCACACACACACACACACACACATTACAGTATCCAGCATAAACAAGCCCTTACACACAGTGTGGGAATTATATCATGAAATTTCAAAGTCAGTCTGCAATCTGTTGAGGTTCACCTGTGTAAAGAGAGGAGACAAATTGTTGAATAAATGTCGTTATTTTTATTTTCTTTGCGTAAAAAAAAGTATTCTCGTCGCTTCATAAAATTCAGATTGAACCACTGATGGCAGATGGACTATTTTGACGATGTTTTTTATACTTTTCTGTGCCTTGACAGTGTAATTTACTTGGCAGTCAGTGGGACAGTCACAAACCTCCCGGTTTTCATCCAAAATATCTTAAATTGTGTTCTGAAGACGAACGAAGCTTTTAGGGGTTTGGAACGACATGGGGGTAAGTGATTAATGACAAAATTTCCATTTTGGGGTGGAGTATCCCTTTAACTATTTTAAATAAGTTTCAATACTGCTGACAATGAATTTTAATATTCAGTATTTTAAAAAAGGAAATAACAAAATAAATTGAAAAAAAAAATAAAACTATATTTATCATCTAGTATTTAAAAATAGGAAAACATATTTAATAAAAAATATATAATATGTAATATTTTACAAATTAAAAAACAAATATACTGAAAATAATCAATATAATATTAATATACTAAATAAACAGTCTGTATTTAAAAAAAAAATATATATATATATATATATATATATATATATATATATATATATATATATATATATATTAAAAATCTTAAACATTCACCATTTCATTGTCATTTAGACAATAACTTTTAATATTCAGTATTTTTTTAAAAAATAAATTGATCATCCAGTATTTATAAATAGTAATTTATAAAATGTAATATATTACAAATTAATAAAAAAAAAAATAAAAAAAAAATATATATATATATATATATATATATATATATATATATATATATATATATATATATACTGAAAATAATCCATATAATATTAATATGCTAAATAAATAGTCTGTCTTTAAAAAAAAGTAATATAAATCAGTACCACTAACAATGACTTAATATTCACTATTTAAAAATAAAATAAAAAATAGAAAAATGCAATATTTAATATTCTAAAAGAAAATCTTAAAAATCTTAAGATTTTGACAATGACTTTTATAATAAACAGTATTTAAAAAAAAAAGAAATAAAAAAATTAATTGGAAAAAAAATATTTATCATCCAGTATTTATAAATAGGAGGGGGAAAAAACTGAAAAAAAAAATAAATGTAATATTTACTTTACAGTACTACATTAATATAGAAAAAACTAATACTAAAAAATATTTATATTCAGTATTTAGAAAAAAATATATAAAAACAGATATTCAAAAAATAAATAATATTCAGCTTTACTGAATAATATATTGATGTATTATTGCTGACAATAACTTTTTATAACAGACACAGTGAAATACCTTCCCAGTACTGCACTAAAAACATTCACTAAAGTATTACACAAATAAATAGCCAATGTTTTGTTCAATGTCTAAAAATGACAAAATTATGTAAAATCTGACATTAATGTACAGAGAGAAATGTGACCACAAGATGGCAGTGCTTCGTCTCTCTTCTCTGTCCTGTGTCTTAATTTCTCACTTCACCTGGCTTCATTCCTTCCTCTTTTTTAGTCTAAATTCTTACCGATTCTTCCGGCATCTTGCAGCTGAATCTTCAGCATCTCCATTGGTGTTGTAACGATGACCTGCAACACAACAGAAAGGTCAGAGGAAACCTCACAACCAAAGAAAATGAGAACAAGCTCATTTAAAGGGCAACACACGCATTTAAATCAAACACAAAGACCTAAAAGTCACAGTTTGACACCTAAAGCTGGTTTCAAATGGTTAAACATATACTAAAGAGGCTCTTTTAGTAATCCTACACTGACATTAACGCCTCTCCTTTAGCTTGCCATAAATAAGCCTCTCGGAGCCTCGTCTGAAAGCCTGTATTTTATGCTATTACAATCTCAAAAAGGAACAACCACATACAAAAACATACAATTAGCACATCCTCCTACACATAATGTGACATATTATGTAAAGAAGTTGAATGAGGTTCATATATCTGAGTGAAGTTTAGATTAGCGTAAACATGAAGTAACACAGGCGACACTTAGCGCCGCTGTCACTGGAGACCCAATTACAGGTTTAATCAAATCTGAAGGGGTTTGTAGTGTCACTGTAAACCTCACTCGGCACTGGCTGATGGGATTACTGCAGTAAGAAACAGCATGTCAATCTTAATCCAGACTCTGCTGCAATCCCATCATTTAATCCCACATGCTGGAAAACTGTTTATTGACAGGAAGCTGATCACCTCCGAGATGTCACATGACTGGATCTCTACGATGCGTTTAAGTCAGTTAGGGCTGCAGCTAACGATTATTTTTATTGTTGACTAATCTATTGATTATTTTTTTGATTAGTCGACTAATCTATCAATTATTTTTCAATTAATCTATTTATTATTTTCTTATCAGTTGATGAATTCTTTAGATAAACTATCAATAAATAATAACTAACTCCGCTTTTAATCTTTTAATATTTTATTCAAATGTTTTCTCATAATTAATACTTTACAAAAAATAAATAATAACAACAACAAAGAGAGAAAGAAAGAAAATAATAACAATAAAGAATAACAAGAAAAGAGAGAAAAAGAAAGAAAGAATAATAACAATAAATAATTAATAAAAAAATAAAAATGAAAGAAAGAAAATAACAATAAATAAAAAAGTAAGAAGAAAAGAGAGAAAAAGAAAAATAACAATAAATAATTAATAAAAAAATAAAAACGAAAGAAAGATAAAGAAAGCAAGGAAGCATAACAAGAAAGAAAGAAAGAAAGAAAGAAAGAAAGAAAGAAAGAAAAAGAATTACAGGGCAGTGATACAATCATTAGAAATGCACATTATAGCTGCATTCACAGTTACTGTTTGGGACTGACAGCAGTTGCTTACAGGTGAGAGACTTGAAATGTTTTATTTATTCAGCAGATTAAAACATCTGCTTGAATACATATCTGTATGAATGAACAGCTGAAATCACAACCGCATTCAGGACACTAGAGCAACAGAATCAAAAATGGCGTCATAACACCGGGAAGTTTTATCACAGTGGACAGCCCGTTTTTAAATAAATGAGCCCAGTCGAAGCTTGTCCAGTTCATCACACAGTTAAACAACTAACAATGACTTTAAATGCGGCTATATATATGCGGTTCTGACGGGGTCGTATAATAATAAAATGCTCTATGAACGCAACTCTATGAAGTGATGTTGCCATACTAGTCTTTACCTTCTGCTCTAGAGTCTTGTTTTGTGTTAAACATGGCAGAAAAACAGTCTTAAGTAGGGATAACTGCAGGCTCGCGCAGTGGGTGTGGCTGAAGGTGCGGCGCATCGACGCATTCCATGCTAATCGACACTGCGTTTTAATCGTGGATTTAAATTTATGTATCTGTGTATGATTTAAGTTTTTAATTTTATATATAATGTATAGTTTTATTGGTTTACTTTTATTTATATATATATATTTATATATATATATATATATATATATAATTATCATTAAATTAATAATTAGTTACATTAAAAAAAATGCATCAAATAAATCAATAAAAATGTATATAATATTAATAATAAAAATATTAATAAATATAACTTAAATCACACACACATATAATTATTGTTATTATTATTAAATTAATAATTACAAAT
>CM077265.1:4285299-4360299 GCA_039654775.1 Spinibarbus caldwelli
AAAAACTTGTTGACATGTTGAAGGCTGGGAATCAACCCAAGCAGTGTGTCGGCCCAGATGATGTGTCAGTGTGTGTGAATGGGCACAGTCAGCTCAAAGAGCTAGTCATCATGTTTATATTGATTTGTGTGTTTATGTCTCACCCATCTTTAGAGAGGTGAAATCTGAAGAAATCATTTGCCGCCAGCTTGATGGCTTTTTCAGGAGTGACAAGAGTCAAGTTCACCGCCGCACCTGCGAGAGAGACAAACACACACTCTCAATGACATCATTCACAAATAATCTCTTCGTTGATAATTAACCACACAAACTCACCTCTGTACATGCCGAAGTATCCTTCTGACCGGATGGTCTTAATAAGGCAGTCTGACCTGCAGAGCACAGTATATACATAAAGCACAAGTGAATCAAATCAACTGAATCTTCCATATGATTCGAATCATCCGTTTGAACTCTCACATGCTGGTATAGAGGCGCGATCCATTCTGCTGGTTCTGAAGGCGGGTTTTGGCCAGATCGATGGGAAACACGCAGGTAACGCCGATCAGTCCCGCCACACCGCCGTTTATTAGCTTGGCAGGCAAACTGGAGCAAAGCATGAGAGGAGATGACTCATCATTTGAAGTATTATTGGGTTTTAGGTGGCTGCTAGTGTTCTGGGCTCAAAAGAGCAGTGATTCTTGACGTTTCAACCTCACCTGATCTGTTTGTCAGCCATTTATCTGGCTCCCTGTACTTCTTCAGTGTGTGTGTTTAAGGCGTCAAAGTGCACGTCTTTGCAGATTTCTCCAAGTCTTTTTGGGTTTGGGATTTCAGTCCATTCACTGTCCTCTGGCAGATCTCTGAAACACACATACACACACACACACAGATTGAGAGGATATTAGTGTTTCTGATACAGGTGTCACCTCTCACTGTTTGATTCCAGAAATTCCTCTTTCCTTTCCTTCTCCATCTGTTCCTCTCGTCTCATCTCTCCATGTCTTATTTTAATTCTTATCACATTTTGCCGGTAGCACAGGAAGTTTAAAATAGTTCCCTGGACTCACACTGTCTGATTCACCACACAGAGCGAGCGACTGATATGTTGTTTTCTGTCAAATTGGTGTCAGCTCTATTTTAAACTCATGAAACGGTATTTGTAAGCATTTTACTTATGGGACATTTCTGATTGAAACTGGATGTTCAACAAAATCAAATGTAGGGCAAGACTTGAGTTCATCCACTGGGAATTAATGGGATGGTGATAAATGGTTTCTGAATAAGAAAAATAAAAGGCCAGAGTGACGCCAGACGAGAAAAGAAAGTCATTTCAGAGCAACTTTGAAAGATTATGAAGACAAACATTTGTTTTATTTGGAGTAAAATGTACATAATAAGACCAGAAAAATGGATTAAGAGAGAAAATAGAGTCAATTCTGTTTTCATGTTGACTATTAGAAAGTAATGAGAAAAGGAGAAATGCTTTAACAACTGAAATAAGTTTAAATTATTATTATTATTATTACAAAATATAAATTCTTAAGATAAATAAATAAATACAGTAATAATTATTATTAATATTATTTTAATATATAACATTAATGTTTATATATATATATAAATATTAAAAGAAAAATTTAAAACTCTAAAACAAAAATGAGAAATTCTTTAACAACTAACTTAATATAAAAATAAAAATAATCAATAATAAATAATAATAATAATAACAATAATAATAAGTTAATAATCTTAATATAAATATTAGATGAATGACAAACTAAAACAAAAATTAGAAATGCTTTAACAAATAACTTAATATAATAATAAAAATAATCAATAATAATAAGAGTTAATAATATTAATATAAATATTAGATGAATAACTTAAACTAAAACAAAAATTAGAAATGCTTTAACAACTAATTTAATAATATAATAATGAAAATAAACAATAATAATAATAATATAAATATTAGATGAATAACTTAAACTAAAACAAAAATTAGAAACACTTTGACAACTGAAAGAAGTTAAAGTTGAAGATAACTAAAACTAAATCTCAAATAAAAATAAATTAAAACTATACAGAAATCTTTTAAAAGAAAACCTACAATTTAAATGAAAACTGAACATCTAAAAATAAAATATTCAAAATATTATTATAAATATATTAAATCAAAATATTAATAATTACTGTAATAGTATATAAGTAATGCTAAAATAACACTGCCATGGCTCTGACATAGCCTTTTTAAACAAAACAGATATTTTTGTGCATATTAATTATAATTAATAATATTATTAATAATTAATAATAATATTAAACATAAATATTAGATGTATAATTGAATGAAAACCCTAAAATAAAAATTAGAAATGCTTTGACAACTAACTGAAATAATTTTAAGTTATATATACAGTATGCATACAGTATGTCACGCAAATGTACATTAAAGTGATAAATATTGGCATTATGTACGTTTTGTTGACACTGGTCCTGATGGAAAGCACTTTTACGATCTCTTTTTGTGGCAGCACTCGTTTTAAGTTATAATCAAACTATTGCAGCTACTGAAATGTTGTTGAAACATTCCTTAATGTGTAGAATTAAAGCTACATGAATTATGATCCTAAAGCATTCTCCATTAAAAAAAAAAAAAAAAAGTGTACAAGTGTTAGTCAGCAGCTTTGATGGTCATGTAATCTTCGTGATGAACAGGCAGAAGGTCAGGAGCTGTTTGTGTGTGGTTCCTGCTAATCATATGTGGAATTTGAACGACTTGAAGAAAGTCATTTTTTGTCCCTTGTTCCTCCCCTCCGTTCAGCCAATCAGCACGTCTCTCGCGCTCTGTCCCCGCCCACTCTTCCTCCTGCTCTCCACTCATGTGTTTCCTGATTTCTGCTGACTGGACTGGACTCTTCTAACTTCAATTCTGCATTTTCACTGTCTGGTTTCCTCTTTTTCTTCACTCAAAGAGAGTGAACATGAGATATAGCCTGTTAGATCAGCCCTAACTAACACAAACTAGTCTGGACCAGCCTGAAACCTTCAGGTCCTTTCAGCAGGACTATTATTTCTCCATTCTATTCTCAGCATCTTTCTCTTCATCCGAGAGAATATCAGGACTGTTTTGACTGACACAGTGTTCCTACTATCAGTGAACGCTAAATCACAGATATTTAACGTCTTTCGCAAGGTCTCTGAGACTCATGAAGGTCAAACAACAATGATAAAAGAATAAATCTTATTAAAACTCTTCTTTTGGATTGGAAAATCACTTCTGGGGACTTCTGCTGAGATCTCCTGCTTCTCAGATGTTTCTCCTGAGAAAAGACTCCAGTAATCTCACATGTGTCCCCTGTGGAGTTTCAGAAGAGATCTCAATGTCTCAAATTGTGCTCAGAAGTGCCAAAAAAGTCTCAATCAAAAGTCAAAGATCTCAATGTGAACTCGAACATTTCTCATCAAATTCACAAGAGCAAATGATCTGAGCTGCTGTCCACATTTATTTTATTGAACTAAAACTACAACTGAAGCTAAAACTATTAAAAATCAGTAATTGAAATAAAGCAGAAATCAAATCAAATATGAATGTAAGATAAAAAAAAGTAAGTAGTTTAAATAAGCTTAAGTATAAGCTGAAGAACTAAAATTACTATACTGAGAAAAATGAAACTAAATAGGAATAATTAAACAAAATCTGATAAAAATGACAATTACAGAATTACTAAAACGTAAAAAAAAAACTGAAAATATAAAAATAAAAGCTAATTCAATATATTAATAAATAATATAATATATAAATATATTTAGGTAATTGAAATGAGGCTGAAATAAAATAAAATATAAATATCAAATAAAAAAACTTTTATGAAACTTTAAAAATGTGAACTGTTTAAGCTTAAGTACTAAAATTACTAAAAGTTAAATAAAAATATTAAAAACAACTAATACAATTTAAATCTTAAGGTGAAATTAAAATTAACACTAAAAAATATAAAAATAAAATCAAAATATTAATAAATAATAGTTATGTTATGTTATGTTAATATATAATAGTTATATGTTGTTATATTTTGTTATGTTATATTTAAAAAAAATAAAAAATAAGTAATTGAAATAAAATAAAATATAAATATTAGACCAAACTTAAACTTTTAAGAAGCTTTAAACTTTTACAAATTTGAAATGTTGCCTTGGCAACTAAGTAAAATTTATAAGTTTAAACTGAAGTATTAAAATTACTAAAACTATAAAATAATAAACTAAACTAAAATAAAGCTAAATAAATAGAAATATTAAAAACAATTAATAAAAACGACAAAAACACATAACAAAAAATACTAATTAAAATGAAAACTCAAAGAATAAAAAGCCAATTCAAAATATTAATAAATACTACAATAGTATATAAATGATACTAAAATAACACTGCTCTGCATGTCATCAACTTTCATTAAGCCTATAATTTAAGAAAACACAAGAAACGTCTGAGAAAAAGTAAATAGTTCAATTAAATTCTCTAAAATCTCCAGAGCAAAGAAAGAGCAACATCTGTGCGATGACAGTTTACTCCGAGACCTTCATGACTGTTCAGCTTTCAGTTTCAGTCCAGAGAGGAACAGAAGAAGCTGAGAATGAGGTTTTTCTGTTAGCAGTGGTTTGGTCTTGTGACAGACGGACAAAACTGAAGATGCCTGTCTGTCTAAAAATCAGCAGAAGCAAATCAAAAAGGGTCAAACTAGTCTCGCGTATCTCCGACTAAACAGCATAACTGACCCAAACTGACCAACCAAACAGCAGTTATCCTGCTATTACTGTAAGTACAGCTTTCACACTTTAAAGACATTTAATGTCACTGAGGAGAAAATAATGTCAGTGAATGAGCACCCAGCATGCACCAGAAAATGTGCACTTTAAAACAACAGAGAAGCACTCTGACCCCATTTAAACTGTGGAGATCATCTGATCATCTCGCCGCATGATATCACGCATCCACAACAACTCCAGCCTCCTAATGCCGCTCTGATCTTCAGTATTTCTACACAACTCAAGTCAGATAGTTTCCATGGAAACGGACTGAAAATGCCTTTGAAAATCATATGAATGAGTGGCAGAGATTTGCGCACGTCTTACAACAGATATCAGGCCTGTCGTTTGTGTGCGTGAATGTAATTCACTGTGACTAATGAGCGTATAGTGCTAAAATGTTCATACACACGCCTGTGCTGACTAACAGTCAATAGTATAGGACGTTCAAAAGTTTGGGGATTTTTTTTTTTTTAAAGAAGTTAAATGCATTAAATTGATCAAAAGTCACAGTAAAGACAATTACAATGTTACAAGAGATTTCTATTTCAAAAAATTTATTTTGAAATTTCTATACCTCAAAGGATCTAGAAAAAAATGTATTATGGTTTTCACAAAAATATTAAGCAGCACAACTGTTTTCGACATTGGTAGGAATAGGAAATGTTTCTTGAGCAGCAAATCAGCATATTAGAATTATTTTTAAAAATGTTTTCTTATAACTGAAATAAAGAAGAAATAAAATAAAATAAAATAAATAAGAAAATAAAGATAAAAAAAACTTAAAGTGAAAAAACTTTTTAAAAAACGTGGAAACTAAGTTAATAAGTATAAACTGAAGAATTAAAATTACTATAATGAACTGAAATAAAATTAAGCTAAATAGAAATAATAAAAAATAAGAAAAATAATAATAATAATAATAAATAAACAATGACTAAAACATAAGACAAAATTTAAAGCTGCAGTCCATAAGTTTTGCCTCTTTGTCGCCATCTATGTTTGAAAACCTGGAATTGCAGTTACTTGCGGAATTATATTCCATGCGTGGGGTTGTACTCTGGCACGGCTCCAGCGCGGATGAATCTAATGTTTTGAGGAGTATATGTAGCTGTCAGTCACCGCGCCGGTGTGGATATTATTTACTGTTTTCGCAATCACAGATTAGTCTACGTCTTGGAATATATGACCCAAATAAGAATTTTCACCGGATATTGTCATCTGAACAAGTAACAAGTCAGTCACGTTTGTTCTGACCAACTGAGGAAAAAAGCATTATAATAAATCACGCTTCCAATGGTGATTTAATCTAAAGATCAGTTAGCTCACGTCACATCAAACCGTGCAAATTATTATTATTGTTATACTTTCTTCTCAAATTAACAACATCAGCATTGCGTCACTATGAGTATAGTGTGTGTTAGAGTGTAGATTTCAATTTCTGTACAGTTTAATCTAATTGTCATGCCAATCGAATTTCATATTAAGAAATTCTTTTAACCCAAAAAGCAAACTATGCTCCCTTCGAACTGGTTTTCTTTGAAATACAAATCTTGTGTAAACTCAGGCTATCTGTAATCAGAAGCACATTTAAAACTGGAATACAATTTAATTTCATTCACATGTGTTTCATAAACACATAATACTTTCTGGATTACAATTCGCCATCAAAATGATACATTTAATAATTCCAGCTGCTGTGAGAAAAGGCTATGAACGATGCGCCACCAGCAGCACCCGCACGTGCTATAGCCTACTAGCCGGGACAACTTCTTTATGTTTACAGACGTGACGTAATGACGCAGTGCCATGCTCGAATTTCCCGCGAATACCTACCCATACCACTCAAATTAGAAAACATTAACAGTCATGAATCGGGCTAAAGTAAGGCGATAGTTGGCTGGTTATGTACTTATAAAAGTTACGGACTGCAGCTTTAAATAAAAATGGAAAATAAAAAAAATAAAACCTAATTCAATATATTAAGTAATATAATAGCATATACATATATTGAGGTTATTGAAATGAGGCTGAAATAAAATAAAATTTAAATATCTAATAAAGAAATATACTTAAAAAAAACTTTTAAAAAATGTTAAACTTTTAAAAATGTGAAATGTTGCCTTGTTAACTAACTGAAATAAACAAGTTTAAGCTTAAGTATTAAAATTACTAAAACTAAAAATAATAATAAACTGAAATAAAATAAAAATACTAAAAAACGACTAATAAAATGGCAAATGTATGCAACAAAATTACTAAAACTTAAGGTAAAATTAAAATGAAAACGGAAAATATAAAAATAAATGCTAATTCAAAATATTAATAAATCGTGTTATTTTAAAAAACAGTAATTGAAATAAAATAAAATATAAATATTAGATAAATATTAAGCAGCACAACTGTTTTCATCATAATAATAATAAATATTTCTTGAGCAGCAAATCAGCATATTAGAACGATTTCTGAAGGATCATGTAACACTGAAGACTACAGTAATGATGCTGAAAATTCAGCTTTGATCCCAGCAATAAATTACACTTTAAAATACATTCAAATACAAAACAGTTATTTTAAATTGTAATAATATTTCACTGTTTTTACTATATTTTTTGATCAAATAAATGCAGCCTTGGTGAGCAGAAGAGACTTCTTTAAAAAGTAAATAACTCTTACCGACCCCCAAAACACCAAAAAATCCCCCCAAAAAAACTAAACTAAACCATGGTATTACCATAATACCATTTTCAAAAAAACAAGATTCTGGAATTCATTATGTACTTTTCTGTAAGGAAAAACTAAAATACAGAGGTCAGCTATAATATACATGCAACATGTTGCATTTCTGCCAAATGGAGGGATGCAGAGAGTCAACATGGATGGAGGAGTGTAAAGAGAGAGAGAAGAGGGAGCTGTAATGAGAGACAGCTGGTGGGAGGAGAGAGAAGAAAGAGGGAGGGAAAGATGGAGGGAGAGGAGGAGGAGAGGAAAGTAGGTGAAGCCGACCTGAGATCACAAGCAGCTGCTGAAGCCAAGAACTTCACAATCAGCCATTCTGGACACGCAACTGTTTCTTTCTGGAAAAACCCTGCTGAAAAATGTTTCTAGTCCAACATTTACGATCACCAATGGGCAAACCTGATAGATCACCTCGGTTAAGATAGTTAAAGCTTGTAAAGCAACAAGTACTAAAAACAGCCTAAAATGGATAGTCATCCCTCATGTCATTCAATAGGAGTTTAGAAGAACATTTCTTGTGCATGGAATAAAAATGATACTGATTTACAGTATTAAGCATTAATACACAAAAAACTGATTTAAAAAAAAAAAAAAAACACTATATGATTTTGAAAATATATACACTACTGTTCAAAAGGTTTGGATCGTTAAGAATGTTTTTAAAAGAAGTCTTCTGCTCACCAAGTCTGCATTTATTCGATTAAAAATATTGTTAAAAATATTAATAATGCGAAATATTATTACAATTTAAAATAACTGTTTTCTATTTGAATATATATATATATATATATATATATATATATATATATATATAAAATGTAATTTATTTCTGTGATGCAAAGCTGAATTTTCAGCATCATTACTCCAGTCTTCAGTGTCACATGATCCTTCAGAAATCATTCTAATATGCTGATTTGCTGCCCAAGACACATTTTCTATTGCTGTTGAAAAGAACTGTACTGACTAATATTTTTGTAGAAATGATGATACATGATCAATTGACTGCATCCTTGCTTAATAATAATGAATTAATTCTTTTAAGCTCCTGTGGCCTGATTTTTAGAAATCTCTGTGCACCAGATAACAGATCTAGCGGCCCATTTATTTACAGTATTTCTATCTGTCATCCTCTCTTTCTCCCGACCGTCTCATGTGTGTCTCGGCAGGCCTGCTGTCGTGGTTTTAGTCTGAGCACTGTCTGTGTCTGATCTCAGGAGGTTTCACATTGTGCTTCAAACCGAATAATCCAGCTGTGAGTGGTGATTATTCCTGATTATAATCACCACTCATGATACACAGTGAAATTTAACAAACATATACCATGTTTAGATACTGAGAGAACAAACAAACAGAGATGAACAAATATCAGCATCCCAGTGAGCAAATATTAGAGATACTTAGATCAGGAGCAGACAAGACTAGTCAGTTATTAGTTATTTTTATTTGTAAATCATTTATATTATTATATTGTTTAGGAATAAAACTGTGAGGTGGGAACAGTATTGTCGATATTAATATTATTGGGATATTATCGTTAATTATGTTGTTAACAATTTTGTTGATTCTGTTTGTTGAAATCATTCTAATATGCTGATTTGATGCTCAAGAAATATTTCTTATTATTATCAATGTTGAAAACAGTTGTGCTGCTTCATGTTTCTTAAGATGAATCGATTTGATGTATTCCCCAATTGTAAGTCGCTTTGGATAAAAGCATCTGCTAAACGAATAGATGTAAATGTAAATGAAACCGTGATACATTTTTATGCAGTTTATTACATGCTTCTGTAAGAACACTTTTAATTGATGAACTGAAAGATCAGTTATTCGAGTCTTAAACAGGTTTATAAAAATGAACAGTCAAAATGAATGAATTCACTAAAAAGCATCAGTTTCATAAGAGGAAAAAAATTCATTCAAAGTTATTTATTTATACACACACATTCACAAAATTTGTGTGTGTATATATAATGGAATATAAACATTTTATTATATTTTTTTAATTATTGTTTTATTATATATATAGTGCAATTTTATTTTTTATATTTTTTATAACAATTAAATCGCACTATATGTATACAATAAAAATATAATAAAACAATTATAATAAAATATTTATATTTCATTCATTTCTATACAGAGAGCAAAATGATCAATTTTATATATATATATATATATATATATATATATATATATATATATATATATATATATATATATATTTCTTTGATAATTTAGCAAAATATATAATTATTATTATTATTATTATTATTATATATTATTATTCTATTACTTTTTATTAATTTATTATTAATTATTTGTAATTTAATATTATTAATAATAATTTATGTATTTATTTATTTTATTACTTTTACTTATTTCATCATTTAAAAAACATGTAATATACATAATATACATATACATACATACTGTTTTTTTTTTAATTGATCAAAAACTACATTTTAAAAAGCAGAAGAGAAAGAGAGTGAGAGAGAGAGAGAGAGAGAGAGACTAGCTCAGTGTCCAGTAGATTTGCAGTCTCAGAGTTTTACCGGTGAATCAATATGTGCAGAAATGAGCCGACAGTGATGAGTGACTGACTGTAAAGCAAAGACAGATTTACTGAGTGTAAAGAGCGATAAGATGAGAGAGATGAATATCAGCCACTCAGAGCTCTCGCTGTCTGCTGGTTAATTGGTTAGCTGATGTGCAGTACTCTCACAAGTGTGTGTGTGTGTGTGTGTGTGTGCGTGCGCGCGCACGCATGCGTTCACACCGTATGCTGTTTCACTCTCTCTTTCTCTCATGGTGCTCACTACTAAGCCGGTAACAATTTAAGAAGGGTGTGTATGAACACAATGGAAATTAAACAACATTATTTCAATTCTTTTAAAATGTATTCTGAGTTAGATAGTATGTGAAAATCTTCATATGGCACTGACTGAAGAACAACTTACAAGAATCTGTTATCTGCAAGGTGTTCTGCTCTTCTTAACTAGTTATCTTTCACCTTTGCCCTGTCAGCAGTCGTTTAACTTACACTGAAGTTCACCTGACACATCATAAAGCTAAAGATTAGTCAACATGAAACACAGCAAATATCTCAACGATTTCAAGACAGATGAAGCAACCTATAAAGAACGTACCACGGTATTATGGCACAGTGGCAGTACCACAGTATTCTTTGAAGCACAATATAGTACTATTTAAACCCCATGGTGTATTATTATTGGGTTACACTTTATTTTAAGATGTCCTTGTTACAGTGTAATTACACATTTAAGTACTGAGTAATATTAATTAACTACTATATGGTTAGGATTAGGATTTGGCTTAGGTTTACTTGCATGTAATTATGCATAATTTATTGTTATTATAATAGTAAATACATGTAACGTGTAACAAGGACACTTAAAATAAAGCGTTACCTATTATTGTAATAATCCAATACCATGGTATTACATGGTACTCCACAGTAAGAAATACAATAGCATCAGCATAAAAAACAAGGTATAGTACAGTAATGTTAATACTACAGTATCATGGTACAATAATGCTAATATCATGGTATTTGAAATACACCATGGTACTGAAATTCATATGTGACCCTGGACCACAAAACCAGTTTTAAGTAGCACAGGTATATTTGTAGCAATAGCCAAAATTATCGATTTTTCTTTTATGCCAAAAATCATTAGGATATTAAGTAAAGAAGATCATGTTTTGTAATTTATTTTGTAAATTTTCTACCATAAATATATCAAAACTTAATTTCTGATTACTTCATCTGGACAACTTTAAAGGTGATTTTCTCAGTATTTTGATTTTTTTGCACCCTCAGATTCCAGATTTTCAAATAGTTGTATCTCGGTCAAATATTGTCCTAACAAACCATACATCAATGGAAAGCTTATTTATTCAGCTTTCAGATGATGTATAAATCTCAATCTCATTTCAAGAATTGACCCTTATGACTGGTTTTGTGGTCCAGGGTCACATAGGGTGAAGTCAGCTAAAATGGGCTATCAGGTAAAATGGGCCAAAAAAGGTTGCAGGTTCTTTTAAGCTGAAATCACCTGTTGTTCTCTTTTTATATTGGCCCATTTTACCTGAATGTTGTGCGTGGCTCAAGAAGGTACCTGCTGATACTCTAACTCTCATAATTTTAAAACTTTTATACTTTTCACATTTAAAAAATATAAAAATATTTAAGAGACCAATGCTAATTTATAAGAATATCATTAGATCTCATGCATAGCTTATTTGATGGTATTATAAGTCATTTACCAAAACGTGGCCCATTTTAGCTGACTTCACCGTATATCATGGCATTTATATGGTATTTCAGTGTAACGTCCAAAACACTGATTCTGTGGCCCTTTTTCGTAAAGCTCGTTTGCTTTTAGTCCAAGGACGCAATTACTTCATCAGTGGAAAACAAACCGCCTAAATACACAAAAGAAAGACGAGATATGTGCAGTATCTGAACGAGGTCGTCTGATGACATAATTCTGCTGCAGAGAATCCTGTTCAAACCCGCGAGAGACTCGAGAACGCTCGCGCCGCAGCGCGCTGATGTTGCTGCTGATGATCCGCGACGCCCGTCTTTAACGCCTCTGGGGCGGATTCCACGCGGCCGCGTTCGTTTGGCCGGTTAATCCCGCGGGGGTCAAACCCGAGCGGCCCAAAAACGCGCAGACGCAACGCGCACCGCTGATGGAAAAACAGATGTTCGCGCGCGGAACGCAAGCTAGAACGCGACCGTTAGAATGAACGAAGCTGTCAAAGAGGCGCGTTCTCGTTCTCACCCTACCGTTTACCGGTTTGATCTGTCACGTTGGCTTTTAAACGCCTTCTTGCGTCACGCAGCGATGGGGAATCGTGTTTTCCCACATAACGGGAAACGATCCGCCAATTCACTTCATATGAACCGCTGTACCGTTATTTCCGTTTATTCTGCTGACTGACAGAATCTTTATTCCGGTGACCGATCAAATCATAAATAATCTTAACGGTGCAAAAAAGAATGTGAATATTAAAATGTTCGTCAAAGAAATAAAAGCGTAAGAGCGCTACATACCGGATCCTGCTGTTTTGTCCCGTTATTCCGGTTTATTATGGCTTCATGTGATGTTCCTCCGGTGACAGTGTGATAATACTTCAAGCTGCCGGTGTTACTCGCGTTCGTGTGTTTGGAGGAAAAGGAGGGAGTAGAAGCACGACGCGACGGGAGGAGGAGGAGGAGAGGACCGGAGACAGCGAGTGCTGCTGCTGCTGCTGCGTGACAGATTCACTTTCTGCTGGTTAGCAAAGGTAGAAAAATGCGTGCTTACGTCATCGGCGTGACGCAACGCTGACCTTGAGCTCAATACACGGAAGGATACTAGGCTACATCAAAAAGGGTTGATGTTGGAATGCCCTTTGGATTTAGGAAAAAAAAACACACATCATTTTCGGGGTAAAAAAAATAAAATAAAATAAAAAAAAAACTTTTCCACAAAAAATAAAAAAATTAAAAAACAGGAGAATGAATATCACTGATTTAATTTAATCGTAATTTGGATTGTGGAACTGTTTATAATGTCAAGAACATGTTCTGGTCATGTTGCACTACAAATTTAATTAGGTTTTGATGTTGCATAAAGAAAATATTAAGCCTTGGAATTTTTGCGGTGTCCTTTTTGTATTAATTTCATGACAAATAAGCATTTTCACCCGCAAATTCTCATTTACATACAGTGAAACAGCATTCTCAACCCCAAAATAATGTATAATAAAATATTCACATATGCACTTCCTATGACTTATTTTCATTTTAGAACAAATTTTAATATTTTAATGTGAATTGGTTTTATTTTTATTACTAAAAATTGCATATGTACAGCACATCATGGTGGTATTTGATATACTGCCTTTAATTTATTATTTTAATTATAAATTAAATTATTTTAATTATATATATACACACACACACACACACACACACATATATATATATATATATATATATATATATATATATATACACACACATTTAATTTATAATTATAAAACAATACTGTTATTGTAATACATAAAAATACTGTATTAAAATAATAGAAATATATGGAAGCACTTCAGTAATGAGAATTGGGGGATAAAATGTGCTTGTCCCAAAATGATACAGTAATAAATATTAATAACTTAATTTTCTTTACCCTAAATATAATTTCTAAATATAGCTGGAAGTAGCAATTATGGGGCCAAGCACTACAGAAGCAAGCATCAGACCAACTGCAGAAATGAGTAATAATTGGAGCCATTTTAGGATGATTTTAGTCAAAACGGCTGAAAAATCATAAATAAACCTCTAATAATATGATTTATTGGCTTATCACGTTTGTATCAAATCGATGTGGTGTGTTCTGTGTGAGTTGACAATGGTGCACACAAAGTCTGGTGTCAATATGCCAAAGCATTGCAGAGATACAGCCTCAAGTGTCATTTTGGCATCATGCCTCAAATTCGTTGCTGTAGTATACGAAAACGGTTTTGTCTATCAACACAAAATCCAAAACTTTTTGTCAGCACAGTCTGAAGATGATCTGACTCAATTTTGGTGAAAATCGGACAAACGGTTGAGGAGGAGTTCGAAAAAGTAGGTTTTCAACATATCTCAAAATGGCAGACAGGAGGTTTGGCTGACTATGGCAACATTGGTATTACTCTTCACAGCTTGACTCAAGGAATCTATTAATACCAGTCTCATTACAATAGGCAAAATTCACAGAAAGCTATTAGCATTTATTTGAAATTTCATTATAACTTTTGACCACAAGGTGGCACTTGAGTACTTTCAGGTCATGGTTTTGATGGTACATACAAAGTTTCGTAATGGTACACCAATGCATTCGTAAAATATAGCATTTTATATCATAATACTCTATTGTAGTCAATGGCAATTTCATGTTTTGTTCAATTATAGTGTCACCAAGAGGCACAATCCCACCAAATTTTTTATGTGTCCTTAGAGTGTGCCCATACATATGTGTGTCAAATTTGGTCAAAATATCTCATTTTGTTTTGGAGTTATAGATGTTTTTATATATGAGATGAGAAAAAATGACTGATGGTCAACTTTGTTTGCATTTTTGTGCCACTTACTACCAAAATTTTGGCAACTGGTCATTTACTTTTAGCCGGCACGCTATGTTTCCGAATTTCCTACGGTGGTTTCGTGTCGATCGGAGTAACAGTTTCTAAGATATTGGCAAATGTTTTTTAAGTGTTAAAATGCAACGCTGCACAAACCATAAGGCAAAATCTGGCATGTTTGATATTGCTGAACTCGGCAAGGATTCAGGAGTCTAAAAAGGTGACAAAATAAGTTGACCACAACCAAAGTTATAAGCATGTGAATATTTGATTTTACCACTAGGTGGCGCTGGCTCGAAACTTCTCAGGCTCCTTCAGGGCATTGTGCTGATGACCCATACCAAGTTTCGCAACGATACGTCAATGCTTTCGTAAAATATAGCATTTTAGTACAAAATTCAAAATGGCCGATGCCCAAAATGGCTGACATGGGAAAATTGGGTATGGCATGGCATGTTGCACCGTATCTAAAGATTTTTGGCCAAACCATTCACAAGTTATAAGCAAAAATATTCATTTTTCATATCTCCTGACCACTAGGTGGCACAGCGCAGAAACACTGCAGGTAGCCTCAGGTCATGCTTGTTATAACACACACCAAGTTTGGTCTCAATACGCCAAACCGTTGCGGACCTATAGCCTCAGATCCATTTTTGCGTGCATTTTGGCGAATTCGTTAGCGCGTTATTCAAGAACGGTTAGACGTATCAACTTGAATTCCATAACTTTTTGCCAGCATTGTCTTTTGGTGAAAATCGGACGAACCATCTAGGATGAGTTCGAAAAAGTAGGTTTTACGAACAATTAAAAATAGCAAAAAAACTAAACCTTACGATTTTTAAATTTTGGATTTCTTTCGACTCGGCTTGAGCCAAGGATTCAGAGGAAAAAAAAGAATTTTCATTTTGTGCCTTACGGTTCAAAAGTTATTAACATAAACATGAGTGAAACTTTGGACAAGTGGTGGCGCTAGAGAGTTTGAGTTAGAGACTCCAAACTTGCTGTGGTTAGTATTGAGACTGTCCTCTATCAGTGTGCCAAATTTTACAACTTTGTGGGCTGCCATAGACTTTCAAGCGGAAGAAACGGAAAAAGAAGAAGAAGAAGAACACCAACGGATACAATAGGTGCCATCGCACCTTCGGTGCTTGGCCCCTAACTATTTATTGAATATAAGTTAATGTAAATTTAATCACATTTTTATTGGATTTTGGGATGAAATATGACGTTTTTTGAGAAGCTGCTTGGGATTCACCCACATAACATTTTTTGATTGTTTCTTGGTTAGAGCACTAAAAAAACATGTAACAAACACTTATGGCTCATTTGGCACAGTGTAAATGTGCAGCATTGTGTCTCACTACAAATAAAATACATCTGCTGGACACTGAGTTTGTGAGAGACAGGCGTCTAATGAAGACATCATTTAGACAGACAGCTGCTCTGAGACCCAGTGACTGTCCTGTGAGATGAGACACTACTGTATGTCCGTGTGTGTCACTGTGTTTGTCTGTAGTGCTGCTGGTGGGAGTTTATATGTCATGATGTTGGCAGCCGCTCTCAGCATGATGGTGTGAGTGTGTGTCAGCTGGACTGAGGGTCTGCAGAGCTGGCTGGTGTCTCCAGTCCGACTCTCTTTAGTGATTCTTCATACTTCCTCTTCCCCAGAGTCACTATGTCCTCTACTTCCTCTGCCAAGTCCCGCCTACCACTGTCCACCAGCGCTTTCATCAGCCGCTGCACTGCTCCAGGGCCCGCCCCCTGCTGCCCTCTCGCCCAATGAAAGAGCATCGCCAATACCTGGGCCCCAAAGTCCCTGATAAAACAAAACACAGGGAGATGCCAGTTTATTTTTATTACTATAACTACTACTGCTGCTATTGCTGTTACTAAAATGATCTGATCTGTCTGAATTTTGTCAAAGTATAAAGAGATGTAATGAACAAAATTAAATATATAATTAAAGCAATAATGATTATATTACAAAAGTAATGAATAAATAACTAATATAATAATTAATATAATAATAATAATATTATTATAATAATTTTGATATTTATTTATAAAAAATAATTAAATATATAATGAAATTTTGCAATAAATAAAACTAAAATTAAACATGAGTCTAAATAACACATTTTTGCATTGATTTTTTAACAAATAAGCCCCTTTAACTCCTAAATTTTATTGACGTAATCCAAAAAAAAAAAAAAAACCCTGCATTATCATTTAAAAAAAAAAAAAACTAAAAACATAAACATTTTCGTTACTTGAAATGAAATAAACGATAACAGATATGAAATAAAGTATTAAAAAAAACTTATTTTATTTCAGATAGTTGCTAAGAAAGCAGCTCTCATTTTGATGTTATTAAAATAACAAACTAAAATTAAACAAAAATTATAAAAATTATATATACATATATAAAAAATAATGAACAACAAAAAACACACAACACAATAATTAAAACTTTTAACTAAAATTAAAAAGAAAATGGAACATATGAAAATAAAACCTTATTCAAAATAATAACAAAAACAAATAGTATCTCAAAAATACTAAAATAACACAGATTTTCATATAATTATCATTATTATTATTATTATTATTATTTTACTATTATTACCATTAAAAAAAATGTTCTAATGAATAGTAAAAGAGAATAATCTGGAAGTATTAGAGTAATGAATGTTTTAAATAAAAATAATAATAATATTATTAATAAATTAACAAAAAAATAACTTTGAGTCTAAATAAATAAGGCATGTAAAAATGATTCATTTATAATGAAAACTGACATAAAATGTGGCATAAAATATGCCTTGAAATGAAAAATTATAAGAAAATGTCATAACATACACCTTGAAATAAATGTATTTTGTGAGTGGCATTGCTTTGTATTTTTCAGAACTTATTTAGTCTTTCATAATTTATTTCATTCTGACTGCTTTATTGCCCCATAATAAAATACGTCATTTGAAATGTAACTTTAACTGAGAGACATCAAAGACAAAAAGACGAACAGACTACAGAACAGGCCGTGGAGGGCTTGACAAACCGAGCGTGCATGCAAGCGTGTGAGTGTGTACCGTCTCCTGCAGTGTCCCAGATGGCTGAGCCATCAACACAAAACCCTCACATTCTCCTCATAAAACCACTACTGTCCTCCATCACTCATTTTCACACTGCTTCTCTCTCTCTCTCTAATGATTATGAGTGATAATACACCAGCGCAAACACATCTGTGATGGAAAAACTGAACTTAAGATATTTAAAGCTCCTGAATATTAATGAGGTCATACTGCTCTGGCTTGATAATAATAATCACAGAAGGTACTTAATATTCAATGAGTCAGTATTCAAAAATAACAAATGTTACAAGATGCAATAAATGTGAACTACAACCTATTTTGGTGGAAAAATGTATAGTACGATTTATGTGTAATCTGTTATTACTGCCCTGTTGAAATCTGAAATGATTGCATCACTGACGGCCGCAGAAATTGTAAAGGGGATCTGGAAATCACATGTGCTGTAAAATCTGGAGTAAATCAGTCCTGTAATAAAGACTGAAGGTGTAGTTTGGTTCTGATTAACAGCGCCATCTGCTGGCTCTGATCTGATGCCCACCTGTGTTGGTTCCGGATGCATTCCAGCTGATCGTAGCTGATGCCCAGGTTGATGCCGATGTTCTGCCACTCTTGGTTGATGCGTAAGGAGATGGACAGCAGGTTGGTCTGTGTCAGGTAGTCGCTCTCCGGGTCGCCCAGGTTCAGCTCGCCGGAGATGCTCCCATCACAGTCTGCGTTCTGTGTGTGCATGATAAATCAATACTTATTCATCTTTCAAAGGTTACATTATAGACTAAAATGCTGCACAAAATGAAAGAAATAAGTGATCTGAACTTGAAATATTTCTTATGAGTTCAAAACTCTAGTGGGCGGCCTCACTGTCTACATAGGCAGCATCCTAACCAAATGGGAATCTAGTAAGTGTCTGTCTGATATGAAACATTAGTTAATAGTCACAGACGTCCTACACAATTTGTACACAAGAAACTTGACAATCGTTCAAGGATGATTCTAATACATTAGTAGTCTGACATTAGCAGGCTGCTAATAAGCGCTTTAATTTGTGCATTTTAATTGAAACAATTTTTTATAAATACATACAGTGCTAAATAAAGTGTATTTAAGTACATAACAATACAAACATAGTTTCTTATACTTATATAATATTTTGATATTATGACATACTGTTGTATATAAAAAATTAATTTTATAATATTCGATTAAAATCGAGAAATCTATATTTTTTTAACCAGCCCTAAATAAATAAATAAATATATATATATATATATATATATATATATATATATATATATATACATACATATATACATATATATACATACATATATACACACATACATTTTATATAGTAATATAAGAATAATAATATATAATACATAGTAATATATATTATACTATAAATGTCACGTTCTGCTGGGAGCAAGGAACATGGAGCGAGGAAACGTAGGAGATTTTTCAAAATACAATATCTTTAATGATTTAAACCACCAGGAAACATGGAGCACAGGGGTGAGACAAACAATACCGGACGTTGGAGACAATCAAACACAGGGCTTAAGAACACTGGGAAATCAAGATAATTAATCAAACACAGCTGGGGACTAATAAACTAAAGATGAGGACAGGAACAGGAAAAACCAAATATGGACATAAACACAGGCACACAGGGAGCACATGGAAACACAACACAAGTCTGACAATAAATAGGTTTATATAGTATTAATGTAATTCTAAATATATTATATATATATATGGAAATACAAAATAGAAAATAAAATAAATATTATGTATAATATTAAGCATAAATTTGTATAATATTTAATTAGTACATATAAATAATTCATAAATATATTTTAAAGTGTATATTTTCACTGAGTAATACATTTTGGATCAAAACTTAAGAGAGATAATACAGAACATAGCATTGTGGTTGCGCTTTGAAATTTTCGGAATACCACAGAATTCGTGAAAGTTTGAATGAATCAATCAAAAGTAGGTCATTACACTTAAATCAAATCGCGATATGGACTTATTACACCGCAAAAAACTATTTAAATATGAATTCTGCGTCTCTGTGTTAATGAATTGCTCAGATGCACGATTTTGTTTACTACTCGTACTGAAGCACGCAATGATTTCAGCGTCTGCCGCCTTAATATATGAGTACATGAACACATGAACAAGATCTCCAGAACTGCTCTGAGAGTCACTTCATGAGCATTTGACCGTTTCTTGCAAGAAAAAATATTGTTATATCATATACAAACAGAAACCTAAAGGTGTTCACAGCAACTTGTCAAAATAAAAGTTTGGTTTAACTTGAAGACATTGTGGCAGAAATACATTACTGTTGTTCAGCAGAATGTACGTAATACTACTACTACTAAAATTATTAAAACCTTATTTTTTAAGGAATAATCATACAATATTTCTTCAACGTTTTAATTGTAATTGTATACCCCCTTTATTAGCCAAAAATTAATTTTCATTAATGAAAAGAAAACTTATTACTACTAGATAACTAATTTCATAAGGCTAATGTAGTGATGAAACTTGTTTTTGTTCATTCAAATAATTAGACATGCTAAAACACTGAATTTTGTAACAATAAAACATAAGTTTGGAAAGAAATTAAACATTTTATAGGGCCCTAAACATGTAATTTTTGTTAATCTTTTAATAAATTGATGTTAATTTTTTTTTAAGTTTCATGATTTTAATTAATTAGACATGCTTTTTTATTAATAAAATTTAATTTAACCATTAAAAAGGAGTCCAGAAAAATTAATACGGGAAAAAAAAAAACAGAATCCAGAAAAATTAAAACAGAAAAAATGGAATTAGGAAAAAAATAAAATGGAATTTGGGGAAAAATTAAATGGATTTCATAAGGCCCTATAAACCTGAGCTATTATTGTGATTTTAAAATGTTTGATAGTAGGCTGTAGTGTTTTCTGTTTTATGTGTGTGTCCACCTGCGCTGATGTCAATGCCTCTCTCAAAACCAGCGAAAAACTGCTCTCCCTCCAGCAGCACACACAACTCAGAAGGCTGAGGACCTTCATACTGCTCCGACAGAGACGCCAACCTGCTTTCAGCCTAAAGAACCACAACTGATAAAGCTGAAGCATCTCATTCTGACATTAAAGTCTTACTTCAATATACAGAGCCTATAACTATGAATAAGTTCATAGCTTGACTTTCTGAAGAGTGTAAACACCTGGTGAAAGATGAATATTAGATCAACTCCTGAACAACTACCCACAACATCTTAACATTGTAGTGGCTATTAACACAGAAATTACACTTCAGCTTCACCACACACACACACATACTCTCGTCTTGTCTGAAGGCAGGCACTGCAGCAGAACCTGCTCCGGGTCATTTTTTCTCTGTAGAGCCAGAAATCGAACCCGGAACTGTTTTAAGCACTGATACATCTTCCTGACTACCCCACTAACACACCTGTGAGTGGTGTACCACAACCAGTACCTGAACACACACACACACACACGACAGACTGTACGGGTTCACTTTATGTTTATGTGTGTGTTCATAGATGCTCACCATGAGAAATGACGTAGATGTGCATGAAGTAAAGTGACAACTGAGCGGTGATGTCAGTCCAGGTGTGGGCCGTGGGGTCGCGGTGCATCAGGTGCAAACGGGACATGTCCACTATGTGTCCTCAACACACACACAAACCTAAAACGTGCATCTGCAGTACACACTGTTTTGTTTGTTGCATTAAAAAGGCAGTCAAATAGCATACTACTCATACTAGTTTTGAAGTATGTAAACTGTACATTTTAACACCAAATCACACTGTATACCATGACTTGACCTTCTGTTTTCAGACAATAAATTATGATAAACAACATCGACTGCATTTTTTTTCAAGTGGACACCATTTTGCTAAATTAACCATGTGATGTAGTGATTTTAAATTACTACATTATATATTTTAAAAAATATGGTTTCACAAAAATACTTATTTTAAAAATGGCACTATAAAGTATCTACTATGCAATATACAGTACACTAGTATTCTGCCAAAATTAAAGCTGGAGGATTTCAAATGGTAAAAGTCATTAAAGAGTATTATAGAAGTACTATTATTACCAAAAAGATTATTTTATTTTATTTTAGTGATTTAAATTGGTAATTTACAGTAATATATAATAATATATTAATGCTATCAAATGATTAATCGCTTCCAAAATAAGTTTTTGTTTACATATGTGTGTGTACTGTGTATATTTATCATGTATATATAAATACACACACATCCATGTATATATTTAAGAAAAATATGTTATGTTTATATATTAAATATAAAAATAGAGGTAGTATATTCATAATAAATATTCAAATAAATGCAGCCTTGATGAGCATATAAGATGTCTTTCAAAAACATTAGAACCGCCCCAAACTTTAGAATAGTAAACGAAGGTAAGACTAAGTTCAGTTCACCTGTGTTGATGAAATCCGAGGTGCAGCTCTGGGACCTCAGAACTGTAAAACACAAACAGTGTCAATGGGATCAAACAGGCTTGGTTTTTTCAGGTTTCATCCACCAATGCAAAAATATCTCATCCAGAATACATTATGTAATCCTAAAAGGTCATTTTTGATCGATAAACATTTTATTATAATAATGCAACGTAAACTAAAGCAGCATCAGTGAGGGCTAGGGGTGTGAATCGGCACTGGTTTCACGATTCAATTCGATTACGATTATCATGTCAACGATTCGATTCGATATCACGATGCATCACAATGCATAACGATAATATCAAATTTATTTTGTGCATTTTTATTAAATGATATAAGCAGGCTACTTTTTAAAATAATTATGTTAATTAATTAATTAATTAATATATAATTAATTAATTATTGTTAAGAATTAAAAATAAATATAGCTTCAAAACATACAAGCAAATATAAAGTAATAAAGGGGGGAAAAGACAATTACAAGTAGTATCTGGGAGTGCTTTAAGTATCGAAAGTTTACAGATAATCATAGTTATGGGTTTTTCTTTTTTCCTCAGCATTATTGCCATTTTATTACTAGGCTACTGATGAGATCATAGACACTGGCAGCTTTAATAGACTGCATTCACACTAATGCACAGATCTATTTCCACATATCAGATTGTGTTTACATCAATTTCGTATCATAAAAGTAGTTGCAAGTGCATTTAACTACAGCCGCGAGCTTCAGGACAAACAAACACAAAGCGCACGTGAAAGTCTGTCAGTATGTGAGTTTCGTGCATCTAATACAGACTGCATTCCAAACGGCAGAAAGCATATCTAAAGTAAAAGACTAAAATAACAGCGAGTGGAAGCACTTTCAAGCAATGCGCACACATCTCACAGCGCATATTCTGTGCGTGAAGCCCGCCGCGTTTGTCTCAAATGCACACACGTGCCATATGCGGGGAAAAAGCCAAGCTGAGATTTTAAGGTAATAGGCTATAATTGATTATGGTCCATTACTGCATCGATGCAGAATCGTCCACGTCCGCATCGCAATGCATCGATGCAACGATTAATTTTGACACCCCTAGTGACGGCTGACAGTGACCTGGGGTCATGTGGGCGATCAGTGGCGGCGTTGGCGGTCGACCCAGCGGGTTGTTCCTCACGTCCAGTTTGTCGTGCAGCAGGAGGGAGTGCAAACATTCAGGAACGCTCCTCAGATCATTACTCTGGATTAATTACTAGCTTCCTCAGAGAGCGGAGAGACCCTGAGAGAGAGAATTAGCCATCACACAGTTGAACTTCCAAAAAACAATCTCACAAATACTAGATTTTTCCTTCAAAAGCTGAAATCTCATTTAGAAATAGTTGTTTCTACTGTACTATTTTTTGACACAAAGATAGCATCATGTAAGGCAACAGATGCTCCTTTGGTGTTGTTTGGGACTCATCAGGACTCACTGGCATTTACACTACAAATGTAAGTGTGCTTGAGTGGTTTGTGTGTTTATTTATAGTTTGAAGATAAAATTGTCCCCAGAAATGAACTAAATCTGCCAAAACCTCCATTTGCAGACATCTAGGAGCATCCTCATTTCGAAAAAAAAAATCCATACTTTACATAAAATAAATATTTTGTACTTAAAAATCTTGAATTTATCTTTTGTATATATTTTGTATATATAACTTTTTATCATATTTTATAATTTTATCATATTTGTTTATCCCTTATCTACCTTGTTTAATAATAAAAAAAACATTATTAAATATTATTAAACATTATTATTAAATATGTTTATTAATTGATTTACTTTAAAAAAAAAAAGAAGATTTTTAGTGTTCTTGCTATAAAAATAGCCTTAGATGCGATTGAATATTAAATACTATTGAAATGGTTATCAAATGTTTATTTACCTATTTTTTCAAAAAAGACTTTTACAGTTCTTGCCCTGAAAATAACCTCAGATGCTATTAAATATTAAATACTATTAAAAATTATAAACAAATATGTTTATTATTTAATTTACTTTTTTTAAATATATATTTTTACTGTTCTTGCCATGAAAATAGCCTTAGATCTTGACATAGGTAAACTAATTATTTAATGGTTAGTCTGTATTATTTATAATTTGCTTTATATAAAACGATTAAAGTCTATCATATGTCCTCATTTAGCCAAATAGACAAAAGTGAGTGTATGTGGTCCAGGTAAACCCTATGTTGTAGAGACCAAATGTCCCCACAAGGACAGTAAAACCTGAATTTTTTTGACTTTCTGGAGACATTTATTTGGTACTGAAGGAAAAGGAAAAACAGCTTATAAATCATACTAAATGATGTATGTTTTTTTGAAAATGTAAAAATGCAGAAAGTTTTCTGTGAGCATTAGGATTAAGGTTAGGAGTAGGGTTGGGTATCATTTGAATTTTATCGATTTGGATTCCGATTCCGATTCTGCTTATCGATTCCGATTCTTATCGATTCCTAATTCCGATTCCAATAAGATAAACAAATCCATTAAAAAAAAATTAGGTCAAACATTTAGATGTCAAACATATTTATTCTGTTTTTTGCCAATGGTTTTACCAAACAATACCACAGAAAAAAACAATTAGACTAATATAAATTTCAAACATTCAATTGTTAAAGACAAGTAAATAGTAAGTAATAAAATAAAAACAAACAAATCAGTTAGCAATAGCATAAACTGAACTGAACATATTTCAGGTACAGAAATTGAAATCAAAAGTTTAAAAACACTGCATAGTTTTCTTTTCTTAAAAATATAGATTAATCCTCGTTAAAGTTAAAATATTCAGTCAAGATCAGTTAATGATTTTCGTTTGTTCTTTGATTAACATTATTGACAGGCAGCATGTTTATTAGGCGTCTGTCTCTTTAACACCAAATGCACGCGGATCTAAAAATACTGTTACACGTGTGTTTTCTTTCTCATCTGTTTACGTTCACTTAAGACAAAAAAAGTCTGTGTTTATGATGATATACTGACGTATTTTGTGCATACTGGTCAATAAATGTGAAAGAGAAGTCAGTTCTGGCCCAGAACAATTTTTTCTGCAGTGGAATCGCACGGACCGGTTTGAGAACGGACACAGGTCGGGAACCCGCATCGGGACCGCTGTCAAAGCCGCTGTTCTCTGTGTTTGCGCTTCAGATGTGTGCACTGCACGTAAACAGTGCGCAAGTTCTTTCCATTCCTTCGCTTAAATAATTTAAAGTCACATTAAAGTGCGAACGCAGGAATCGTTAAGCGGAATGGAAACGCACGTGTCTTATCGAATACCCGGTTCTTGGAAATTTGGAACGGGTTCTAAAATGGAATCGGTTCTCGATACCCAACCCTAGTTAGGAGACAGAAAATACAATTTTTACAGCTTTAAAAATATTATATTTACGGAAAGTCCCAATAAAACATGGAAACCTAACATGTTTGTTTGTGTTCCTCACCCAGAGTCTCCGGCAGCGCTCTGAGCCTGTTATTTGACAGCTCCAGTTTTTGTAAGTCCTGTAGTTGTCTGAGTTCATCTGGAAGTCTCTCCAGCTGGTTGAAGGACACGTCCAGCTCCTTCAGCTTGCAGAGGAGACCCACACCACGGGGCAGATCCACCAGCCTGTTCCCCAGCAGACTCACCCGCCGCAGAGAGGCCAGCGCTCCCAGACCCTCGGGCAGAGCCGCCAGCTGATTATGACACAGCAGGAGATCCGAGAGATGAGAGAGGGGCAGGAGACAGGGAGGAAGAGAGGAGAGACGGTTGAAGGAGAGATCCAGGTAAACGAGGAGAGACTGAGAGGAGACGGAGTCAAGGAGAGAAGAGAGCAGGTCGGGGAGAGCCTCACCCTGAGGGTCATGGAAACGATGTCCTTGAGACAGAAACAAAATAAAGAGAATATAAACTCATGAAAAATGTTAAATAGATAGACAGATTAATATATTTATAGATAGACAGACCAAAAACATGATAGACAGATAAACAGATGAACGAATATATAAGCAGACAGACAATTGATAGACATATGTATGGATGGACAGACGGATAGAGGGAGAGACAGACAGACTGATAGAAAGACTGATAGATAGATGGATGGATGGATGGATGGATGGATAGATAGATAGATAGGCAAACAGAGGGACAGAGAGATAGACAGGCAGACAGTAGACAGATGGACAGATGTGTGTGTGTTTGTGTACCTCTGATAGTCAGACAGCACAGTTGTGTGAGTCGGGGCAGGACACTCAGTGCTCTCTCTAGCGCCCCCTCGTCCTCTGACCCCAGTCTGAGGTACTGCAGGTCTCTCATCCGCTCCTGAACACATTCCCAGAACACAGGAAGAACCTCTCCTCCGCCCCGATACACGTCCAGAACCAGCCGCTCCTCTGCCAGCACGCCATCCAGCCCCACCGACGGAGGAAGAGGAGGAGAGAGACAGGGCAGAGAGGAGGAAGAGGACGACAAGATGGACGGAGCCCAGGTGTCTTGTCTTGTCTAATGGTGGACTTTCCTCCAACTGTGAGTTCCCAAAGAAACCTGGTAAAACCAGACCCACTCCTCTCTCCATCATCGCTCCTCTTTCAGATGAAAAACCACCAATATGTCCTTCTTCTTCTCTTTCTCTATCAGATGTGGCCAGCCACACTTTCTCCTCCACCTGTTTACTCTCCTCTCTCTCCATCTATTCCCTTTTTTCTTTTCTTCAGCCCCTCCTACATACAACATATTGTGAGAAAAATGAAGGAGAGATGATTCTGGCACCTCCGTCTTCATCTTTCCATCAGCTCGGTGGGATCACATCTCTAGACTGAAAGGCCATGTTCAGACAAGCCCCTGCACTGGAGAGACAAAACATCATTCAGAGAGAAAGAAAGGTGTTAACTGGAAACACTAAAATCAATAAAAACTTAGCAATGAACTGCACAGTGAGTAAAACTCAAGATCAGCACGTGAGCATTACCACTACTGAAAAATAATAAATAAATGTTTGGTCAATGCATAATTACTTTTTTTTAAATCTATTAATTAATATTAAATGCAATTATTAAATATGATATATATATATATATATATATATATATATATATATATATATATATATATAAAATAACTAAATATAAATAAATATAATTAAATATATTTATATAAATACATTATATATAAAACATTATTTCTAATATTTCTTACATCTAATTTTCTAATAATATATATCTATAATATATATATTATTTCTAATAATATATATATATATATATATATAATATTTCTAATAAAATAATGCAAACAAATTTCTGCCATTTAATTATCTACATATACAGTGCATATGTATAAGTGTGTAGTGTACATAAATAAATGACAGCATATTATTGCATATTTAATTTTAGTGCATACATATTATTCAGTGTATATATATATATATATATATATATATATATATATATTCAGTATACATATTACTGCCCCTTTACTAACCTTTACTAACTTCTAAGTTTTTTGTCAAATTTGAACATCACTTAATGACAGTGGTGGGTAATACCAACTTCTTGTATTTATTAACAATAACTTTCATTATCTACGCTATTTTACTACAGTTACCATAGTAAATCACTTTAAAGGCACCACACTCATTTATTCCGTTGTGGCTGAAACTAAATCACAGCTGCTAAATCCCAGTGTGTAACAGCATTTATGAATGCTGGGAAAACACTTCACTGAACCTTTATACAGAATATTAAGTTATATATCATGTTAACAAGAAACCGAATGATCACTTAACTCGTTAAACTGAGCGATAAACACTTACACTGAGTTTAGGCGCGTAATTCTTGATGGACGTGAAGTGTCTGTAACTTTAAGACAATATCCGGTCTCGCGCATTCTATAAAACTATCATTTATAAAACCTAAATATCATGTTTATTTGACGCGTTTACACGTGTTAAATATAATAAGTTTACTTCCGTGTTTCACGCACATGTTTCGTGTTGACACTCACCGCGGAACTTTGAGCAAAAGACTGAAGGAGATCTCTTAAAGGCACAGTGACCGCAAAGAAGTACACTAATGTGTCTGAATAGAATAGAATAGAATAGAATAGAATAGAATAGAATAGAATAGTCAAAACTTTACATTTGAATTAGTTATCACTATCTAATGTCACTTATCTTATCTAATAGTGTGGTTGTGGATGAGAGAATCAAATGAAGCATCCTTTTATGAGTGTCTTCCTCTGCTGTTGATGTGTTTTTATCTGTTTTTATACAGTCTATGGTTTTTATGCATGTCTCAACATGTTCTGCTCCAGCACCTGCTGAAGTGTGGGATTGGTTTATCCCACTAGGAATAAGGGGAGAATTCAGGATAAATTTCTTTCTCATGAGGACAAAAGCGAGGGATGAGATGGACATCTAAGCATCTGAAGAATTTTATTTTGATGGGAAAATTATGAACGGGGCGTGCCTGACTAAAGATATAAATGTATTTTGTTTTTATTAAAAGGATGTGGTGAAAAAGAGGTGAAAGGTGAGGCAGGAAGGCATCATATCAACAGTATTGATAATATTGATTCTTTTAAAAATCCATTTTAGGACAAATCATATACTAGTTTCATTGGTCGTCAGAGCAAATGCCCAATCACTGACCTCTCAAAAGATTCTGTTTAGTGCCGTCCAAATGTGGGTTAAAGGATATGGTTTATGTTGTCATTTCACAACATACTTTTTTAGGAACAGAGTGAACAGAATAGTCCATTCACTGAGATCTAAAAATATCCACAGCAACAAACCCAAACACTCCACATCTCCAGATTGAAAATATGTTTGCATGCAGATAGTTTCAGCAATGTCATACAATTATATATATAATTCTATAATTTACATGGTATTATTTATAAACCATTTTGTGCAGAAATTATCCCGTTCTAAATACAGTTACTATACATGCATGCAGTTTTTGTAAGCTCATATATTGCAAATTCCAGCAAAGAAAAATTTGTTATAAGAACGTTTTGCTAATGTTCCCGTTTAGTTATTAAAATATCTGAATGTTCTCTGAACATTCAAAATGTCCAGGTTTTTTTTTTTTTTTTTTTTTTTTTAAAAAAGAATCATTTTGCAAACATCATGAGAACATTACTTTTGAATATTATCCAAACATTCTGAAATAAGTAACATTTTAACAAATGCAGGGCAGGATTAACACACAGGACACTAGACCAGAGGAGCGGAGCTAAAACATTTCAGAAAAACGTTCACTGATGTTGTATAAATAATGTAAGTTACAATATAGTTTGTTGTGCTAACATTTTGAGATTTTCTTTTATATTTTGAGAAAGACAGCTTTGAATGCTATTAACGTTACTGGACGTTACTGTTTGTTCATAACTTTGAGAGAACCTTGCCAGAATGTAATCACAACATTCTCTCTTAGCTGGGTACATGGAATATTTGCACTTTTAAAAATGTATTTTTCATACAGCAGGACAATTTAAAATGAACAGGTGGAGGCAAAAATAAAATAATAAATTGTGAAAAACCAAAAATAAATGGTGACCAGTCACAGGACATAATACATAAAATTTTAATGCTGTTCATATCACTTTTTAATTTATAATATATTTTAATAAGTCATTTTTAACAGTAAAATCTCACAGTGCAACAAAAGATAAATTATATCACTGACATTCAGTTTGTAAATCAAACATAACTTTATAAACAGCTTTCATATATATAACCATGACAAATGTGTTTGTGTACAAACTGCCAGGCATGAAAAGAATTTTAGTAAAAAAAGATATCCAGAAAATCGATTTGCGGCTCTCTGGTGGTTCCACCTCTTGGAACGGACGAACGCATTGTTTTGTTTATTTGTAGTGTCGGCCCTGTGAACTCTGAACTCTCTGACAGCAACTCAAAACAAATTTTTATGCGAGAACGTTCCCATGTCCCACGAGTGCATACAGAAGGAATCTTGACACAACTGCACTTAAATAAATCAGAAGAACTTTGCAAACAAAACAGTACACTGCAGAGTATTCTGTCCTCTACAGTCCCCCGAGAGGACATATTTTTAAAACCATGTCATTTGGGAGGATCCCTGGTAAGATATGTTGTAAAACACTGTACAAAGGTGGAAAACACCATTCAGATAACATACAGTATAGGGACTAGCTGTCTCTAACTGCAGGAAACTTGTTGTTTATTGACACTGATTAAAGAAAAAATACATTTTTGATATATAGGCTACTACTGAAAGAAAAATAAATTTCTGTAGGCCTACTTAATTTATTATTGGCTATTTAATAGCAAAATGCAAACAACTGTGCAAAAAATATAGATATTTAAATGTTATATTAAATAATTAAAATATTTTTATATTAAAAAATCAAAATGACCTTGTCAATACAAGCTTTACAGAAGTAGGGTAGAGCCCCCTACTGTTTACCACAAGATAAAATCAAGATAAATTATTATTGTAACTATGGACTAAGTTGACAAGAGTGCTGTAGAAGTGTTCACCATGAAGCTTACTGGTGACGTACCAAAGAGAAAACGGATTTCACAGTAAATGATCTCATTTTCAGCAGTAAGAAAAAAACTGTTTTAAAGCTTGTTGTTTTGTAGAACATCTTATATATGATATGAGAACAGCAAGGCCTGTATATAGGAAGTACCTGTTATTGAATAAAAATATAATTAGCCTATATTTTCAGAATGACATAATATATATTTTTTCAAACATAGTCTGTGGGGTAATGGGCAATGGGCAATTAGTTATTGTGTTCTAAACATCAAATCCTTTGTTTTTCTATCAAATGTATTCTAACTAGTTGGTTGAGTAAAAATATTTGGATTTTATATTTAAAAATTACGTCAAGTTAGCATCAGCTAACAAAATGTTTAAAATAGGCTATTATAATTTTGTATTTCGTAATTATTGATTATATTATTTTTAATTTTAAGCTAAAACTGCCTGTACTCTGATTTTGCTGTAAGTGTTTAAAGCAAATTGCATGAAAACTATGGACATGTTTCATACTTGGTTTATAATTTATGTAATTGTTACTACAACTATGATAACGTTTCTGAACACATTTTGTTTCACAGAAAAACATTACACAGTCCTTAAGGCTGGCGTTTCCCCCACTCTACCCTACGTAATAATTAAAAAAAAAAAAAAAAACATTCAATAACAAAACACAGCTGTTAATGCGCGTGACTGTCAACTCATTCGACACATTCTAGAAAACGTTTCAACTGAGTTTAGAAAGTGGATGGGGTCCATGGGCGCAGCCTCTGATTGGCTAATATCGTCTTAGCCACGCCCAATATCAACACGCCCCTCTCCAGTGACGTTAGTGACCTGTTTAGTGACGGTGACGAGCACGTCAAAACACCGGTCACTCTACGTAAAGTTATTTGACAAGCTAGCGGAGAAAACAGGAGGATTGTTTATCACTTTAGAAACTTTTTAATCGCATGACGTTTGTGTTTAAGTAGTTATGAACGTTAGAAGTTCACTGTAATGTACTTTATGGATCATCCGCGGTGCTTCAGGCGCGTAAACGAATAAACGAAAGTAACTGTACATCCAGAAGGATTTATTGACGTTATCTAAAGATTTTCAAGGAGAAATCATCATGTTCCCCCTCGACTCAACGTGGAATATCTCTTTCGCGGGCTGTGGTTTTCTGGGTATTTATCACATCGGAGTGGCCAGCTGTCTGCAGGAGCACGCGCCGTTTCTGGTGGAGAATGCGCGTGTCATTTACGGCGCGTCCGCGGGCGCGATCACGGCCTCTGCGCTGGTCAGCGGAGCCTGTTTGGGTAAACTCTGATTCACACTTGATATTTAGCAACTTCATAAAATATTCACAAGAAGAAGTACAAGGTGCCATGGTAATATATGACCCTCAAAACCAGTCATAAGGGTCAATTATTTGAAATTGAGATTTATACATAATCTGAAAGCTGAATAAATGATGCATGGTTTGTTAGGACAGGACAATATTTGGGCGAGATACAACTATTTGAAAATCTGGAATATGAGGGTGCAAAAAAAAAAAAAAAAAAAAAAATCAAAACATTGAGAAAATCGCCTTTAAAGTTGTCCAAATGAAGTTTTTAGCAAAGCATATTACTAATCAGAAATTAAGTTTTGGTATGTTTATGGTAGGAAGTTTACAAAATATCTTCATGGAACATGATCTTAATATCCTAATGATTTTTGGCATAAAAGAAAAATTGATAATTTTGACCCATACAATGAATTTTTGGCTATAAATATAACTTTACCCGTGCTACACGAGACTGGTTTTGTGCTCCAGGGTCACAATAGTGTTTTTGGACGTTTACCTTGTCATGTAAATATCATGGTAAGTGAATTTTAGTGCCATGAATTACAGTCAAACCAAAATTTATTCAGACACCTTCAGCTTTTCTCACATTATCACAGTTTATTCACTATAGTTTAGAAAATGGTAATAAAATATGACAGGAACTCAAGAGTTAAACTATCAGAACAAGTTAATCTTGATAATGTCAGATAACTTTGATAGAAAGGTATGTAACTAAACATGGTCAGGTCAAAGTGTCAAATCAAATTTTTGGTGCCAAATTTTGATCAGTTTTACTGGTAGTCCACTGTATGAAGAATTTTTGGGTATAATATGTCACAGTTTACTTTCATTTGCTGTCCTCACTTACATAAATAAACTATAGTGTCCTGCACCCACTAGTAAAAAACATATCAAAAATTATATCTGGTGTCTGAATAATTTTTGGTTTGACTGTATTTTAAAATACCATAGTATCACTGTGTTATAATATCACTCTACCATAGTGAACTCTACCTCTACAGTGTTTTGTAGTACACTGGAAAAATAATTTTCACGCAGAAATTGCTGGTAAAATTTACAAATGTTTGTAAAGAAACATGAAGTAACACCAAATTAAACATAAAATATTGAAGTTGAAAGACGGAAATTGTATTGTCTTGTAAATCATACTCCAATAATCTTTGTTTTGATTACAACTTAAAAAAAAAGAGAAGATTTTGCAGTGTATAATGGCATGTTTATGGATATTTACCATGCTAAAAGAGTGGTATAAAACCATATAAAACATTTTCATTACTAAATAAAATAAACTTTGCCTGAAATAAAATAAAATCTAAAAAATATACTATAAATTCATTTTATTTCAGCTAGTTACAGAGGCAACATTTCTCATTTCATTTAACTTGGTGTACTAAAATAACCAATAAATAAATAAATAAATGAATAAAAATGAAAACTATATAGACACAAAAAAACTAATAATGACTCATAACAAAAAAAAAAAAAAAAAAACTAGTGACGTACAACAAAATGACTAAAATGAAAATTAAAATTAAAACTGAAAATATAAAAGAACAAAAAGTTCAAAACATTAACAAAAACTAAACTCAACTAAAATAACACTAATACCAAGGCACTTTTTTCATGTGCATATGAATACGTTAGTCACTCAATACCATGGTATACATCAAAGTACCATGGTATTATCATCAGTTTCATCTTGTCTGTGTTGTTCATCTATATTTAGTATCTTTGTCAAAGATTACGCTTGTTCATGTTATGTGCGATGACACAACATCCACCTGTTGCTTATTGTCAGTGTGCAATCACTAACTGCTCTCTTTCTGGTCCTGTGACAGGAGAGGCAGGTGCTGGCATCATTGACGTGGCTAAAGAAGCCCGAAAGCGCTTCCTGGGCCCCATGCACCCCTCTTTCAACCTGGTGAAGATCATGCGGACCGTAATGAATCGCGTGCTGCCGCCCGACAGCCACAGCCGGGCCACCGGCCGCCTGGGCATCTCTCTGACCCGCGTGACGGACGGAGAAAACGTGCTGGTGACACACTTCAACAGCAACGAGGAACTCGTGCAAGTGCGTAGTTAAATACACACAACACACATATCCATTAAAGGTATAAACGCATAATAAAATATGCAATAGGTTTAGTGAGAATCAACACACATGACCTCCTTTTACGCAGCTGTAAAGAATCATGCATTCATGATATTTACAGTAAATGCACATGAGTTAGATCACATAATATTATGGTTTCATGTCCAAATCCCTTGTGTGCTTATTTTGTGTGTGTGTGTGTGTACAGGCGTGTGTATGCAGTGCTTACATTCCTGTGTACTGCGGCCTGATACCGCCAACCCTGCAGGGAGTGGTAAGTATCCAGTCACGATATAATTACTCATAATTCATTTACAACTGCAATATGATCGTCCCTTCTGTGCTCACTTTAATTTTTTCAAGCAAGCAAAAATGTACAAGTCATCATGTGCTTGTTACAGATCTCACCAAATTTGGTGCTTATGCTACTGGTCGACTAATCAAAAATGCAACAAAATTGTTCTTGCATTATTAAAAAAATATAAAATAAAATTTGCATTTAATGTTATGCAATTCAGTTACAATGTTAATCTTTTTTTAGCACCAGCACAGGCTCTGATTTATTTATTTGGAATATGATAAAAGCAATCACACTACCGTTCAACAGTTTATGTGGGTCTAATACTTAATTCAGCAAGGATGCATTAAATTAATACACAATATTAATGTATCATTTTTTGCATTACAGTAATGAGAATTTGTGGGGGAAAATGTGGTTAATTATCATAAAAATAATGTCACAACATTATATTTAATAAAATTAAATACTTTACAATTTAAATAAGATATTATTTTTTCCTCACATTGCAGTAATGAGAATTTGAGGGAAATGTGTTTATTATCAAGAAAATAATTATTAAATTATATATTATTTAATTAAAATAATATTTTTTCAATTTAAATAATTTATATTTTTTTCTCAACAGTTTATGTGGGTCTGTAAGATTTTTTTTTTAAAGAAATTAATACTTAATTCAGCAAGGATGCATTAAATTAATTGATCAAAAGTGACAGTAAAGACATTTCTAATGTTACAAAATTTTTCAATTTCAAATAAATGCTGTGAATTATATATTCATCAAAGAAAAAAGAAGTATCATGGTTTCCAGAAAAATATAAAGCAGTCCAACTGTTTTTAACAGATCAGCATATTAGAATGATTTCTGTATGACACTGAAGACTGGAGTAATGATGCTGAAAATTCAGCTTTGCATCACAGGAATAAATTATATTTTATAATATATTCAAATAGAAAACAGTTATTTTAAATTGTAATATTATTTGACAATATTGCTGTTTTTACTGTATTTTTGCGCAAATAAATGCAGCCTTTGTAAGCAGAAGTGACTTCTTTCAAAACCATTATGAAACCAAACTTTTGTACGGTAGTGTATGTGGAATCCAGAGCATATTTAATTTATTTAGGTTTATTTATTGAATGTGTGATGCAGGATGTGTTTATTACTTATTGTTAGTGGTTTGTTTAAATCGCTCACTCAATATGAGCAGTGGTGATGTTTGATATACTGTAGTAAACACCACTAAATTAGGACGGAAATCTCTCTAAAATGTTGCTAAAATACTGTGAAATCTTGTGCAAGCATTACTTCTGTTTTTAAAAAGTGGCGTGTTGTTGGGAAATACGGACCTTCTGTGTTCATTGATGCTTTTGTAGAGAAAGATGTTGTTTTCATTTGGATTCAGAAGTTGTGCCAGGATAAATAGTTTTTTTTTTTTTTGGATGTAAAAGCAGCGAGTAGAGTGATTGTTTACCTTCTCTCTCTCATTTCCTCACTAGTCGGTTCAGTGACCTTTGCCAGTTTTCTGATTTTTGCTCTAGTTCTTGGCTATTTCCTTGAATTTTGTATTGTTTGTGTATTTTTGAGAAGTGCTTTCTCTTTTTCTTAGTGTTTTTCCACTTCCTATTAATTTGTAAAATAATGATAATAATAAAAAAAATGCTTAAGGAAAATAAGCCTTTTTTTTTTTTTTTTGCGCTGTGGCATTATTTTCTTTAAAATTAATTACTTTACAGTTTAAATAATGTATTTTTTGCATTACCGTGATGAGAAGTTGAGGAATATATACAGCAATATATTTTATTAAAATGTGTTAACTATCAAGAAAATAATGACAAATTATTTTAATTAAAATATATTTTGTCAATTTAAATAATGTATAATTATTATTTTTTTCTCATATTACAGTAATGAGAATTTGAGGGAAATCTGTTAATTATCAAGAAAATAATGACAAATTATTATTTTAATTAAAATATATATTTTTTTTCAATTTAAATAATGTATAATTATTTTTTCTCACATTACAGTAATGACAATTTGAGGGAAATGTGTTAATTATCAAGAAATTAATGACAAATTATTATTTTTAATTAAAATATATATATATTTTTCAATTTAAATAGCGTATAATTATTTTTATCTCACATTACAGTAAAGGGAATTTGAGAGAAAAATGTGGTTAATTATCATGAACATTGTCATAATTTATTTTCATTAAAATTAATAGATTTTTTTTCTATTTTAATAACATATAATTGCTTTATTCTCGTATTACAGTAATGAAAATTTGAGGAAAAAAAAGTTAATTATCACGAAAATAATGTCACAATGCAAAAGCTTCAATTTCTTTATGCAAAATATGATTTCAGTTTTTTTCTCAGTTTTTTTGAGATTGACTCATTCTCTTCCCACTCATTTTCATGTTTGTTAATGGTTGTTATTGTGCAGCCAGTGATTGGCATGTGAAGAAGAAAAGAGTCAGACAGTTGAAGTGGATGTGTTTGTGTTATTAGTCATTGAGAGGTAAAAGGTGATGCTGATGTCAGATCAGTACGATCAGTGAGCTGGTGTCCATAAGTCAGTGTTTGCTCTTTTGGCACGTGGCTCGCCTTCCCTGCGTCCTGTGCCTGATTGTGAGTCAGTGCGTGCGTGTAGGCTGGGATTACTGTATGTTTGCATATGTGCGTTGGCTGTGTGCGCTCTGACAAGAATCCCAAATAATGCGTGTGTGTGTGTTTGTTGCGGCAAATCTCACAAGACTGCCGGTGCTCTGAAAGCTGCTGTTCTTTCTACTGTTCTGCCTGTTAGCAGCACTGCAGTAAAACATCACATGCCACCTGAATCTATAATGTTTTAATATTCACAGCTGTTCTATTCTGTCTGTTTCAGTTTTACCAAAGTGTTTGCATAGAGTGAGAAAGTAAATAATAAAATAAGAAAAAGAAATCAACAAGCAATTAATAAACAAGTAATAGTAACAAAACTATACAAATCACTTTAAATGAAATGAATAGTGTTTGATTACCTTCCAAACTAATTTATTTCTTTTTTTCTAAATAAATTGTTTAGTTTAGTGAGCTTCACTCTGCAACTGAATTAAATTAAATAAAAATAAAAAAATAAGTTAAATGTTGACAGTAAACTAAATGATGTATTTAACAAAATGAATGAACAATATTAAACAAGTAATATTAACAAAAATACACAAATTGAATTAAATTATTAATGTAATTATCTTTCTAATTTATTAATTTTTGTTAAATAGATTTAGTTTAGTTAGCTGGACTCTGAAAAATGTAAATTAAATTAAATGATTAAATTAAATTTAATATCAAATTAAAGTTTAAATTGAATGTGGATAGTAAACAAAATTATGTATTTAACAAAATAAACAAATAATATTACAAAATAGTAGGGGTGACCCCGAATAGTCGACGATTCGATGCTTCGATAGGAGGAGCCTGATTCGCCTCCCAATCTCACAGTCGAATATTCGTGGGGTGTTATGATCATGCCGTTTTGGCTATATGGGGTTGCTCAAATGTCTGATTTCACATAGAACTACCGGATTTCTCCCAATAAGTACAGCCTATTAAGATAATGCTCAAAATAAGAATCTGAAAAGAAAGAAGCTTTAAATAAATATTTTAACATGCGTGAATAAATCCAACCACCCCTATAGATTTAAGTTTCACTTTCCATAATCCATGACCGACAGCAGCATCTTGGCGGCAGGGATTTAAATCTTTAACAAGACTCAAAATGACACCGGCAGACTGGATTTTTTCAATCAGGTGGGGTACAAGTGATTTCAAAACATTTCAGCCGGTTTATATATATCCTGTATATATTATTGATCTCGTATAAGATGCATTTGGTTGAGTTGCACTGCAGTAAAGCGCTTCATTGTAGTATACGGTGATTATCATAACATTATAAAGAGAACACTATTATAATAAAACGCAGTGAATTTTTAGAGTTTAGTTGCCGTGTTTCTGCACATTGTTGTGTGAAGAACGCGTCCACAAAAGGAGTTCATTCAGAGCCACGCAGACACGTTCACTTGTGCATTCGAGGCATTTTGTGCAGATAGCCTATAAGTCATAATATTAATGTTATGTTGTATAAATAACGAAGCGTATAATATATGAGATAAATGATGAGTTAAATCCCATTGATTAAAAACCTGCTATCAGATGCTTCATTCTACTGGTCATCTTCAGCGTGCGCAGCTCAAAACAGAAATGCAGAACGTTATAACTACGGTCATATACTGTACATAACGTTATAATGAGAGCACTATTGTAAAAAATGTTGTGAATTCTTAAGGGTTTCACTGACGTTTAATGTTAACTATCTTTTAATCAAAACATAAAACATTATTTACCCCATTTGTATCTGCGAGGCGTCCGTTACACATTTTTCCTGTGTGTTAACGTCAGTAATTATGACTGTTGAATGTCTGACTTGACTCTTGGTAATGTATTTTATGCCCCGCCCCCAAACATATGATTCGACTATCAGTCGTCTATCGGCAAGATTCGAAAATTCCGATTCGACTATGAAAATCCTTAGTCGGGGACACCCCTACAAAATACACATTAAATAACATTAAGTACGTTTAATTATTTCTTAATTACATACATGTTTGTTAAATAGATAGTTTTGTTTAGTTAGCTGCACTCTGAAATTACTAAATTTAAATTAAATAAAAGATTAAATGAAATATAGATAGTAAACTAAACAATGTATTTAACAAAATGAATAAACAATAATAAACAAGTAATATTAACAAAAATGCTAATTAAATGAAATTAAGTAGGTTTAAATATTTCTTAATTACATACATTTTTGTTAAATTGATTGTTTTGTTTCATTAGCTGCACTCAGCCATGAAATGAAATTAAATGAAATTAAATGGCAGAGTACACTGAACAATGTGCTTAACAAATGATACTTGAATAATAATAATAATAATAATAAACAAGTAATATTAACAAAAATAATTTATGATTATATAATATTATATAATTTAATTTATTCATTTTGGGATTAAATTAAATTGCAGAGTACACTGATCAATGTATTTAAAAAAATGATACTTGAATAATAATGAACAAGTAAAATTAACAAAAATAATTTATAATTATATTATTATTATATCATTTAATTTATTCATTTTTGTTAGATTGTTTTCTTTAATCAGCTACACTCTGCAATTAATTTAAATTAAATTGCAGAGTAAACTAAGCAACACATTTAAAAATGAATAAACAATAATAAACAACTAATGTTAACCAAAATACACAAATTAAATTAATAGCATTTAATTATCTACTTAATTTATTCATTTTTGTTAAATAGATTAGTTAGCTGCACTCCGCAAAATGTACATACCATTTTTTAAATATTATTCCATATATAGTTTTCTAGGCAACTACAGTGCAAATAAAGTGAACAAGTAATATTAAACAAATTTTAAAAAAATAAATAAATTAAAAAAAAAAACACGTTTTGGAAAATAGCATTAATTAAATAATTGATTTAAAGTGCCCCTATTATGGATTTTTGAAAATGACCTTTCATTATTGTCCCTCAAAAGAAAGAGTCGACTCTGAATCATTGATCGAGTCGTTTTTAAAACGAATCCCAAGCCGTTTCATGTTGACGTCAAAATGAAACATTAGCATATTGCCCGCCCACTTGTTGCGCGGCAGACCTGGGAAAACTTAGATTTTCGCGTTGGTCTGAATGAAAATGCAAATTCATTCTTTACCACTAGGTGCCGCTTTTGGAGCGTTAAAAGCTCACAAACACTGCTTTAAATGAAATCGACCAATTAAAGGAGGGTTTGGAAAAATGAATCATTGAACAAATCGTTTGGGAGTCGTTGAGCAAATAAGGTAAAAATAAATGCATATTATAAGAAAATGAAAGTGTTTTTTGACCGTGCATGCATGTCAACCTGTTGTTGGGGACTCCCAAAACCAAGATATGAACCTTTCATAACCCATAATAGGGGCACATTAAAAGAATAAAGATGAAAATAAGAGTGTCTCTGTGTCTTTTCAGCGGTATGTGGACGGTGGCATCAGTGATAATTTGCCTCAGTACGAGCTGAAGAACACCATCACAGTGTCTCCGTTCTCAGGAGAAAGTGACATCTGCCCACGAGACATCAGCTCAACCAACATTCATGAGCTGCGCTTCACCAACACCTCCATTCAGTTCACTCTGGCCAACCTCTACAGAGTCTCCAGAGCGCTGTTCCCACCTGACCCGCTGGTAACACACACACACACACACACACACACACACGTGCACACGCACACTCCCCCGCTGGTAACAAACACACGCACGCACACACACACACACACACACACACACCCCCGCTGATAACACACACACACACACACACCCCGCTGGTAATATATACACACACACACACACACACACACACCCCCCCGCTGGTAACACACACACACGCACACACACCCCTGCTGGTAACACGCACGCGCACACACACACACACACACACACACGCACACTCCCCCGCTGGTAACGAACACACGCACGCACGCGCACACACACACACACCCCCGCTGATAACACACACACACACCCTCGCTGGTAATACACACACGCACACACACACACCCCCGCTGGTAAAACACACACACACACCCCTGCTGGTAACACACACACACATACACACACACACACACACACACACAACCCCAGCCCCCCCCCCCCGCGCTGGTAACACACACACGGACGCACACACATACACACACACACACACACACCCGCTGGTAACACACACACACACACACACACACCCCCGCTGGTAACACACACACACACACACATACAAACACACACACACACACACACCCCCGCTGGTAACACACACACACACACACATACACACACCCGGTGGTAACACATGCGCACACACACGCACACACACACACCCGCTGGTAACACACACACACACACCCGCTGGTAACACACACACACACACACACACACACACACACACACACACACACACACACACACCCTGACTGCCAAAATGACATTCATGTTGTGCTCTTTTTCTCCTCAGGTGATGAAGAACATGTGCAAGCAGGGGTACAGAGACGCTTTACACTTCCTCAAGAAGAACGGTGAGTCATTTGTAAATGTTTCAGTGATCAGATTTGTGTTTTTTACGTTAGCATATTTCATTTAGTGCTGGGTATGGGCAGGTATTGCAGTTATCATGGGATGTTTATGGAATGGCATTTATTATCTGTCTGCTGGCCCACAGCTGTGCTGCTGAAGATTATTTTTTTATCACCGCTGTAGTGAAGCGGATAGTCAGGTTGATGCTGAAGCGTTTCACTTGTGTTAGAGAGACCTCTAGTGATCATTATTGATATTACAGATATTTTAAATAATCTATATATATATATGTATATATATATATATATATATATATATATATATATATATATATATATTTTATATATGTATATATATATAATTTTTTTCTAATTAATTTAATTTTTAATTAAATATTTCTGAATTTAATTTATACATATAATTTTATAAATATAATTGTATATATTATTATTTTTTCAAAATGATAAATCATAATACAATATAAAAATATTAAATATATAATTAAATATATTTTACTTGTGTGTGTGTGTGTGTGTGTGTATATATATATATATATATATATATATATAGTTATAGTTATATATAGTTATGCATTTAAGCTTGTCAATGTCAGCTCGAAATTTGATCGTGCACCAGAACTGACAGTAAAAATTCTTTTTTTATTATTAATTAATTATTTGTTAGTTTAATTTATATATTTTTTTTTCAAATATTATTATATAACTTTATGTAAGTTAGCAATTAGCAATTTGTGTTACCAAGCAATTGAACAGGTGTACCTAATAAAGTGGCCGGTGAGTGTATGTATATATATATATATATATATATATATATATATATATATATGTATATATAATTAACATTTTTAAATATATATATCCATATATCTATCTATATATATATATATATATATATATATATATATATTTATATATATTATAAATTAGATTTTTTTTCTTTTATGTATTTATCCCTATGGCAACAGGATTATTTGTTTCTAAATAACATTATGCAAATGTTTGTGACAAAAAGCGTGACTTATTTAGCAGAACGTTCCTCCACTTTCACAAGTGACATAAAGTGGCATAAAAACCCAATAAAAGTCGTCCATACAACTTGTGTGTTGTTTTCCAAGTAGATGAACTCATTTTTGTGTGAAGCATCCCTTTAAGATTAATCTCAAATCTGTGAATGTGTGTTTCAGGTCTATTACAGTATCGAGGTCCACACCGTATGCTGGCCGCAGCTGGTGGAGAGGCTGAGGAAGATTCTGACAGTGAGGATGATGAAGAGTCAGAGAGCAGAGATGACAGAGAAACACAGGATCACTCCAGCATCGAGGAACACATCTTTGAACACCTGCCTCCTAGAGTACATAAAGGTACTGACCGATTGCAGGACTGTGTGAACTTACTCTGGTATTCTCTGAAGTACTGTTGTGATATGTTAGATGTTCACTCTGTGCTGTTGTTGTTCTCTCTTCAGCGCTGGTGGAGGCCTGTAGGGAGAGGCGGAGTCTGCTGCAGTCGCTAAGCAACATGCTGCCCATTAGATTGGCATCTGCCATCCTGATACCATACACACTTCCTCTGGAGTCAGCTCTGTCACTGAGCGTCAGGTACAGACTTTCTCACAACTCTGGACATGACCAGAGCAGAGGTTCATGCAATAGATATCTGATATAGAATGTAAATAAATTCATGAAAAAAGTGAGAAAAAAAAGTGTATGTAGTCAAAATTTTTTGAACAGTAAGATTTTTAATGTTTTTTAAAGAAGTCTCTTCTGCTCCACAAGCTTGCGTTTATTTGATCCAAAGTACAGCAAAAACTGTATATTTTAAAATGTAATTTATTCCTGTGATGCAAAGCTGAATTTTCAGCATCATTACTCCAGTCTTCAGTGTCACATGATCCTTCAGAAATCATTCTAATATGCTGATTTGCTGCTCAAAAAACATTTATTATTATTATTATTATTATTATTATTATGTTGAAAACAGCTGAGTAGAATTTTTTCAGGTTTCTTTGATGAATAGGAAGTTCAGAAGAACAGCATTTATCTGAAATAGAAATTTTTGTAACATTATAAATGTTTTTATCATCACTTTTGATCAATTTAAAGCAACCTTGCTAAATAGAAGTATTAATTTCTATAATTTCTTTCCCAAAAAAAAAAAAAGTAAAAAATTATACTGACTCCAAGCTTTTGAATGGTATAGTGTATAATGTTACAAAAGCTTTTTATTTCAGATAAATGCTGATCTTTGGATTCATCAGAGAATCCAGAAAAAAATGTATCAGCTGTTTTAAATATTGATAATAATAATAATAATAATAATAATAAATGTTTCTTTAGCAGTAAATCAGCATATTAGAATGATTTCTGAAGGATCATGTAACACTGAAGACTGGAGTAATGATGTTGAAAATTTAGCTTTGATCACAGGAATAAATTACATTTTAAAATATACAGTTTTTGCTGTACTTTGGATCAAATAAATGCAGGTTTGGTGAGCAGAAGAGACTTCTTTAAAAAACATTAAAAATCTTACTTTTCAAAACCTTTTGACTGGTAGTGTAAATGTATATGTATATATTATTTATGTTTACAATGGTGATTGTCATTACAATTTGAAATATATTTTCTTGAACTCTCTCTGTCTCAGACTACTTGAGTGGTTGCCAGACATTCAGGAGGATGTGGGCTGGATGAAGGAGCAGACAGTGAAGCTGTTGCAGAGTGTTTTGTCACACGCGGGAAGGAGTGTGTCACAGCAGGTGTCTGCACGGTGAGAGATGACATTATATATTTATATATATATATATATATATATATATATATATATATATATATATATATATAATTCTTTTTTGTAATGTTGTAAGTTATATGTCAATTTTCCTAAAATAAAATTACAAAAACTAATGCCCAATCAATTAAAATTTTAACAGTTTTTAATTTTATAATTTTTTATAAGTAAATGTTTCATAAGGATGTTAAATTAATCCTAAATGTAATTAAATATAAAAATTAATTCAGTTGAGTTGTTAAAATATAAAATGTATATATATTTTTTTTACAATCTAGACTTTAAAACCATAAATACAAATAGTAGTATTTATATATAAGTAATATAAGATTTCTACTTTTTACATATACAGGTGCATCTCAATAAATTAGAATGGAAAAGTTCATTTATTTCAGTAATTCAACTCAAATTGTGAAACCCGTGTATTAAATAAATTCAATGCACACAGACTGAAGTAGTTTAAGTCTTTGCTTCTTTTAATTGTGATGATTTTGGCTCATATTTAACAAAAACCCACTAATTCACTATCTCAACAAATTAGAATACTTCATAAGACCAATAAAAAAAAAAAACATTTTTAGTGAATTGTTGGCCTTCTGGAAAGTATGTTCATTTACTGTATATGTACTCAATACTTGGTAGGGGCTCCTTTTGGTTTAATTACTGCCTCAGTTCGGCGTGGCATGGAGGTGATCAGTTTGTGGCATTGCTGAGGTGGTATGGACGCCCAGGTTTCTTTGACAGTGGCCTTCAGCTCATCTGCATTTTTTGGTCTCTTGTTTCTCATTTTCCTCTTGACAATACCCCATAGATTCTCTATGGGGTTCAGGTCTGGTGAGTTTGCTGGCCAGTCAAGCACACCAACACCATGGTCATTTAATCAACTTTTGGTGCTTTTGGCAGTGTGGGCAGGTGCCAAATCCTGCTGGGAAATGAAATCAGCATCTTTAAAAAGCTGGTCAGCAGAAGGAAGCATGAAGTGCTCCAAAATTTCTTGGTAAACGGGTGCAGTGACTTTGGTTTTCAAAAAACACAATGGACCAACACCAGCAGATGACATTGCACCCCAAATCATCACAGACTGTGGAAACTTAACGCTGGACTTCAAGCAACTTGGGCTATGAGCTTCTCCACCCTTCCTCCAGACTCTAGGACCTTGGTTTCCAAATGAAATACAAAACTTGCTCTCATCTGAAAAGAGGACTTTGGACCACTGGGCAACAGTCCAGTTCTTCTTCTCCTTAGCCCAGGTAAGACGCCTCTGACGCTGTCTGTGGTTCAGGAGTGGCTTAATAAGAGGAATACGACAACTGTAGCCAAATTCCTTGACACGTCTGTGTGTGGTGACTCTTGATGCTTTGACCCCAGCCTCAGTCCATTCCTTGTGAAGTTCACCCAAATTCTTGAATCGATTTTGCTTGACAATCCTCATAAGGTTGCGGTTCTCTCGGTTGGTTGTGCATCTTTTTCTTCCACACTTTTTCCTTCCACTCAACTTTCTGTTAACATGCTTGGATACAGCACTCTGTGAACAGCCAGCTTCTTTGGCAATGAATGTTTGTGGCTTACCCTCCTTGTGAAGGGTGTCAATGATTGTCTTCTGGACAACTGTCGGATCAGCAGTCTTCCCCATGATTGTGTAGCCTAGTGAACCAAACTGAGAGACCATTTTGAAGGCTCAGAAAACCTTTGCAGGTTTTGCAGGTGTTTTGAGTTGATTAGCTGATTGGCATGTCACCATATTCTAATTTGTTGAGATAGTGAATTGGTGGGTTTTTGTTAAATTTGAGCCAAAATCATCACAATTAAAAGAACCAAAGACTTAAACTACTTCAGTCTGTGTGGACTGAATTTATTTAATACACGAGTTTCACAATTTGAGTTGAATTACTGAAATAAATTAACTTTTTCACGACATTCTAATTTATTGAGATGCACCTGCATATATCATATCATATCATATCATATATCATATCATAAGGAAGTTTAATCTTTTAAAATTAATATTTTCCAATTTCATGTGCCTAATCAATTAAAAATTACATTCATGAATAGGGTTGAGTATCTTTTGAATTTTATCAATTCTGATTCCGATTCTCCTTATCAATTCCCAGATTTGATTCTAATGTGGTTAGAAAAATGAAGCCAAACATTTAGATATCAAACATATCTATCCTGTGTCTCTTTTTGCAAAACATTTAATTGCTGCTGAATGCCATGAACAAAAATCAGCTGGCTACATAAAAACTGGACTAGATTAAGAGCTGTTTGAGCTGCACGGTTCTGGGTAAATTGAGAATTTTTTTTGTTTTTGTTTAAATGGAGATTGTAGTTCTCTCACAATTCTGAAGAAAAAATATTAGACAACTAAACAAAATCTTATGGAATTTATGAATGGAATGATTCAATGACTCACTTAAGATTTCCTTGTTTCATTACTGGATTAATCCGTGTTTTTGAATGAATCTCTTGAATGAATGATTCAAAAACAAATACATTTTTAACAGCCCCTTTTCGCCACCTGAAAAAAAAAAAAGATGCGCACACAGGAATTGATAGAGTGATAGGTGGAATTGAAATTTTAATTTTACAACAATTATCCGATTCCTGACCTTAAGTATCCAATTCTGGAATTGGAATTGATTTTCGATTCCCAACCCAATTATAAAGGATTCTAAAATGCTCATCCCAGCTTCCTGTAATACACAACATTCTTACAAATATTGACAAAAATATAACCGGAAGCGTTTATTTTTCTTTCTTTCTTTATCTCTCAGCTTTTCATATCAGCTGGAATTGAAACATTCCCAGTCGGTCCCGGCCAGCTTCAGTGCGGCTCGTCTGCTGCCCGGCTGGGTTTATGGGGGCAGCTCCACAGTCCTGGACGCCATGCTGCGATTGGACCAGTACCAGCGCCAACTCCTGCCAGGCCTTTTCTGTGTCAATCTGGACCTCCGAGGGTCTTTCACCACCAGTTCGGCTCACCCCAGTGCCTCCAGCTTCCTGAGCCACCAAGACTCAATAGAAGGTCTCACCATGCGTTCCATCGGAGCCCCCAACACCAGCCTGCTCCCTTAACCACAGGGCCTGAGGGATCATTATATCCCACAATGCACTGTGATGATTCACAGGAACTTTGAGATGAACATTTCAGTGCCTGATGGTCAGCAGAAAGAGAGCAAATGCTTTGCAAATCTTTGTGAAAAGTTTGAGTCTGTCACACAGTTGAAAAGGAGGTTTTGAGAATTACATTTAAGAAAATGTAAAAGAAATGCAAAATTAAAACTACATTTATTCACAGCCTGAGAATGTATTTGAAAGATATGCTGCACTTCATGAAATGTTCTTGAGTCAATACAATTTCAGCATTTAAGCACCACAGAAAAAGAATTATATATATAATGTATATATTATTTATATGTATATATATATATATATATATATATATATATATATATATATATATATATATATATATATATATACATTTATATACATATATCTTTTTTTTCTGTGGTAATGGACAGTATGCCAAAAAGGCTTAATTATACTATTTTAAAAAAAATTATTAATTAATTAAAAAAAAAAAAAAAAAATATATATATATATATATATATATATATATATATATATATATATATATATATATATATATATATATATATATATATACTATAATATAATCTGGAAATCTGAAAGGAATTTTATTCTTTTAATCCTTATTATATATATATATATATATATTTTATTATTATTTTTTTCTTTTTAAATAATATAATATAATCTAACCTGGAAATCAGAAAGGCATTTTTATTAACATGGGGCAAAATCCACTTACACATGAATCACGTCAGTAGTATTGCATAACCAATAAGTTAATCCACTTAGAAAACAGGTCTGACCTCAAAAACATCCTTTACAGCTGAAATAATAAACTTTTTGATGAATATTTCATGTAAGTGCTATTTACAAAAGAACAAGACAAAAATTGATCTTAATCTGTACTGAACCAAGAACAATCCTTTAAGACGGATCAGAAAGAAACTGAATTTCTCTCAGAATGTCCTTGAATGTGTATTGCGTGTCCTGGTTCATCGGTATTTGTGTTTTGAAGGCACCTCAGCATAGTTTCCAAACTGAAAAAGTAAAGTGATCTGAGGCTGTTTCTGAAGGTTTATGCATGTAGACTGATTCAAAGCAAACCATGTGACCATATGCCCCGGCAATGCAACATCAATGCTGCTACTGTACTGTACTGTCATGTGTTTATGTCTAAAGCATATTACTTGCTTCTTTTTGAACTTGTTGTAAATGCACCTTCTTGTTTTTTTGTTTTTTTTTTTCGTTTGAAATAGTTGCCAGACACAGATTAAGGTTAGTGCTGGACTAAACTAATCTGTTAATCTATTGTAAATGCTTCAAAATCTGGGATTTGGCTTTAAGTGTGAGCCAGACAGTAAAATACACCTCCTAATCTGCATTTCTGCTCAGTTACAGTATTCTAATGTGAATGTTTAACAGAAGACCTAATAAAGTTTTGACTTAGAATTCAACTGTATTTATGATTTATTGAATATGTATTCTCTTAAAATAGTAATTCGCAGTATATCAGCAAAGAATAATCTTATTATGAAGCTTTTCACATGCATGGTTGTTTGGAACCTTAAAAGGTTCTGATGTAACGCAAAAAGGAACGTTAAAAGTTCTCCTTTGCACCTTTTTTTTTTTGTCTTTATTTTTAGGTGATCGTTTCTTTTAGTCTTATATTTTCCATTGCTGTTCCAAACTGTAAGTGTCAGGGGAACCTTTGCAAACCTTTTTTATTTTTATTTATTATTTTTTAATGATTATTATTAGAACTACTTCCGATAGACAGTCTTTTTTTATTGCAGAAAAAAAGGAACATACAAATATATAAATAAATTAAAATAAATTATATAAATAAAATAAAAAAAACTTCCGATAGACAGTCAAGTTCAAGTGCGTGGGGGTTACTGCGTCATCACGGCCCTGCGTTTCTATTGGCTGATGAAGTTGCGCCCGACTCCACCGCTCCGCGCTTTTTATTTTCGCGCCCAGCAGAGGGCGCGATTTGTTTCTCCTGTTGCGCCTCTCCTCATTTCTCTCCGGTCCGATTCCTTTTAGGGAATCGGTTCATTAGAACGATTCGTTTCAGTGAACACTTAAGTTCTCCTGTTGGGCTATTACTGGACGTTTTTGTTGTAAAATCGCTGATTACTGATGTATTATTTTGTCACTAACACGATTATTCTCATCTCTAGTGTGTGAATTATTTAAGAATTTTAATGGAGGCGACTTTTATACGGAATTATTGTAGTATTTTTAATGTTAGATTGACCTGAACTGTAAAAAAGGAAAACACAACAACAAAAACGTTTGATTCATCAGTAGTTGATAATCTACGAAAAAAAAAAAAAAAAAAAACTGATAATATAGAGTATTTGAGACCACAAAACCAGTAATATGGGTCAATTTTTTTGGAAACTGAAATGTATACATCATCTGAAAGCTGAACAAATAAGCTTTATTGATGTATGGTTTGTTAGGACATAACAATATTTGGTCGAGAGACAACTATTTGAAAATCTGGAATCTGAGGGTGCAAAAAAAATCTAAATACTGAGAAAATCGCCTTTAAAGTTGTCCAGGTGAAGTTTTTAGTGATGCATATTACTAATCAAAAATTAAGTTTTGATATATTTATGGTAGGAAATTTACAAAATATCTTCATGAAACATGATCTTTACTTAATATCCTAATGATCTTTGGCGTAAAAGAAAAATCGATAATTTTGACCCATAACATGTATTTTTAGCTATTGCTACAAATATCGACTTGTAAGACTGGTTTTGTGCTCCAGGGTCACATTTATGTTTTGTCGAACCTCCTCCGCGATTGATTCACAAATCTGAATCAGTTCGAGTGAATCATCACAAAGAATCGGTTCCAAAGAACAATTCGTACGTGAATCGGACATCACTTGTCTGATGAGCTGAAACTCCCCGGGAGAGACCGAGGGAGGAAGATGGCGGCCACTGACCGTTCCCGGTCCGAAGCGGCGAAGCAGCGGCGGCAGGATCAGCTGCAGCGGTGGCAGGGCTCAGAGACGGACCGGACCGGGGCGGAGGCGAGGAGCCAGGCCCCCGCTCCCGGAAACCGGCGGGCCCGAGTGCGCTTCGCCCAGGGCGCTGTGTTCATGGCCGCCTGCTCCGCTGGAGACCGGGAGGAGGTCGCGGAGCTCCTGCGGCAGGGAGCAGACATCAACCACGCCAATATAGACGGGCTGACGGCGCTGCATCAGGTATCTGGAGCATGTTTGCGTGTTTACACTCAAGTTCGACTCGGTGTGGAAACTTCTGAGAAAGTTCGCAAACTTTTCTCGGCGCCGTTCTCAACTTGTGGGTCGATGACAAGCAATGATGTCTAGATGATAAACAGGAGAAAACTCTGAAGGATGTAGTCTGTGTGTGGCAAAATCTTAGAAATGTTATTTTTGTGTTCGTATTTCATACATTTGTGAAAAAACATTTTTCCCGTTTATTCAGTTCAATTTTTTAAAAATTGATTAATTTATTTATGAAGTTTAATAATAATGATGGAAGCATCAAGTAAAATGTAGTGAAATACAAAAATACATGGGTGTGTGCACAGTTTAATTATTGTTTTTAAGCATATTTGAGTCAAATACTAAGTATTTTTTTAGGGTTACTCAATTTGAGCAAAGCAAAAGATGGGTTTTCATTAAGAAGTCATAATATGTGATATTATTAAAAACTAGGGTCTAAAGGGGTCCTCTCTGTTTTAGGGGTTTGTTGTTACATGACAAAAAAAAAAAAAAAACCTCCCTGCATGTTGGTTGCACCACACTGACTTCAATTTGGCGAACAAAAATGTTTCAAATACTTATAATAGAATAAATAATACAAGACGTAACACACACACAAAAATCCAAACTACTACCGCCAACATTTTTGTTTTCATTTAATAAGACATTTTTATTTGACTATTTACGCCACCTAGACACTTTTATGGATAAAAAAAAAAAAAAGATAATTGGGACTTTTTACTTCGCAATTCTGAGTTTCTCACAATTAATATAAAATAAGAAAAGTCTGAATTGTGAGATATAAACTTGCCATTGTGAGGAAACAAGTCAAAATTGTGAGATAAAAAGTCGTTTTTAAATGTTTTTATTGAGAGGTGTAAACAAAAACAAAAAAAAAAGATTTAAACTCGGAATTTCGAGAAATAATCAGAATTGCAAGAACTTGGAATTGTGAGATGTAAATGCAGAGTTTTAAAAAAATAAGTCAGAATTTTTATTTTGAATTTCTGAGTTCTTTTTTTTTCAGAATTCTGAGTTTACGTTTCGTAATTCTGTGTTCAAGTTGCAGTTATCTTATTTTCATGGATTAAACAGGCTTTCATACATTTTTGACATAAAGCTGCACAAAAAATAGCAAAATGACTTAAATTCGCAAATTAAAACGTTAATTGTAGAAAAGGTGTATTCAAGTAAATTTTTGTATAGCTAAATCTTAATGTATTTTTGATCATAATGGATTCTGACAAAAGAAATGAGCATTACATCATTGATCTCTATACAGTATATCAAACAAGCTAAAAAAGTATTATTCGTTTAGTTCATTATAACAGACGTATTAAAGTGGTGATTTAAACCTATAGTGACTTTGAAACTCAGTCGCAAACTGTACAAACTTTTAAATGCCCAAAGTCTAGAATCACATTGGCTGTTTTCGGTCCAAAGTCATTTTGACATGTTTTTGTACTATTATAATATCACAAACTGCATTTCCAGGACATATTTAGCTTTAGTGGTCTTGTGCTTTAGCCAGTTGTTGGGTTGTCTTGCTGGTGTGGTTTTGGTTCTGGACTAGTTGTGTTCTTCTGCAGATGAATCTGGACTCTCTGTGTAGTTGTTTGCTGTTGTTGTTTTAATGTCGTCCAGGGAGTGTCTTAGGCCCGTCCCGTGGCTGTCACGTTTAATGTGGCTACTGCCCACTTCTGACTCCATCGCACCAGCATCCAGACTGAACTGGCATAGCAAGACTTTCCTCATATCTTCTGAGCTGCTTCAGAGAATGGCTGGAATTCACGCCAGCCCTTTTCATTCGCTGTTTGTTTTTGTTTTGTTCTTTTTTTCTTTCTTCCTCAGCTGTGTATGTTTTTTTTTTTTAATTACATGTTTAGGAGGGGTTATTTTCGGCTTTTGTTGTCTCATCCTTTTGTTTCGACTGTAAAGTTTTCCTCAGAATCCAGCTAATCCTGATATAGAGCTTTAAATGAGAAAAAGCCCATTTTTCGGGTGAAAAATTATAGTATGTTTGAGGTAATTGTTGTTTGTCTGCTTGAATCTATTATAACAAGCTTCTGTTTAAGAGAGCCACTCAAAACTGCAGAAGGTATTGCTCAGATCCACTGTAGGCTTGAAAAAATATGAAGTGAACGCTTTTTGATTCAGACAGGTGGTCATGTGGTTACAGTAGGGAGAGCAGCTATTGGCTGGCGATCTGTTGATGTTTGTAGGAAGCTCAGATTGAAGTCATTTGATGTCACGACTTCACTGGTATTCGGAAGTTCTTTGGAACAGCCGCTTTGAGTCTCACATGAGCTCTTCAAAGCGAATGAAATCACCTGTGCTTGCATGCATTCTCTAATCTATCGTAGAACCAGGAACAAGTCATATTTCTATGGAAGCCTGTTTCTGGCACAGGATATACAAAAATAAAAAGGCAATTATGATTTTTTTTTTTTTTAATCTCACAATGAGATTAGAATTGTAAGATATATTTTTCTCAGAATTGTGAGTTTACATCTTGCAGTTCTGACTTCTCTCAGAATTCTGACTTTCTATCTCAGAATTGTGAGATATAAACTTATATATATACACAGTCATGGCCAAAAATATCGGCACCCTTGGTAAATATGATCAAAGAAGGCTGTGAAAATTAATCTGCATTGTTAATCCTTTTGATCTTTTATTTAAATAATTCACAAAAATCTAACCTTTCATTGGATAATAAGAATTTAAAATGGGGGGAAATATCATTATGAAATAAATGTTTTTCTCTAATACACATTGGCCACAATTATTGGTACCCCTAGAAATTCTTATGAGTAAAATATCTCTGAAGTATATTCCCATTCATATTCACAATTTTGAGCACTCACTCCAGGGTGATTATGAACATGAAATTATCCAGCCATGGCTTCCTGTTTCACAGGAATATTAATAGGAGGGAAAACAAAGCCCAAATTCCCTTAATCATCCATCACAATGAGAAAAACCAAAGAATATATTTCTGATGTGCAGCAAAAGATAACTGAGCTTCACAAATTAGTGAAGTGGCTTTAAGAAAAGAGCTAGAGCAGTGAAAATTCCCATTTCCGCCATCAGGGCAATAATTAAGAATTTCCATTCAACATAAAATGTTACAAAACTGCCTGGAAGAGGATGTGTGTCTATATCGTCCTAATGCACGGTGAGAAGGAGAGTTTGAGTGTCTAAAGACTCTCCAAGGACCACAGCTGGAGAATTGCAGAAAATAGTTGAGTCTCAGGGTCAGAAAACCTTAAAAAAAAAACTGTCAAACAGCACCTACATCACCACATGATGTTTGGGAGGGTTTCAAGAAAAATTCTCCTAGCTCATCCAAAAACAAACTCCAACATATTCAGTTATCAGACACGACTGGAACTTCAAATGGGACTGGCTTCTATGGTCAGATGAAACTAAAAAATGAGCAGCAAACACTCAAGATGGGTTTGGTGAACACAGGGATAAAAAGTACCCCATGTGTACAATGAAATATACTGCTGTATTTTTGATGTTGTGGGCCTATATTTCTGCTGGAGGTCCTGGACATCTTGTTTAGACACATGGCATCATGGATTCTATCAAATACCAACAGATAAAAAATCAATAAGTGACTGACTCTGTTAGAAATCTTATAATGGGCCATGTTTGGATCTTCCAACCGTACAATAATCCAAACACAAACCTCAAAAACAACACAAAAATGGGTCACTGAGCACAAAACCAAGCTTCTGCTATGGCCATTCCAGTCCTCTGACCTGAGCTCTATAGAAAATGAGTGAGTGAACTGAAGAGAAGAAACATCAACATGGAGCTGGGAATCTAAAGGGTCTGGAGTGATTCTGGATGAAGGAATGGTCTCTGATCTCTTGTCAGGTGTTCTCTAACCTCATCAGGCATTATAGGAGAAAATTTAGAGCTGTTAAACTGGCAAATGGAGGTTTCAAAAAGTATTGAATAAAAGGGTGCCGTTAATTGTGGCCAATGTGTATTAGAGAAAAAAATTTATTTCATAATGATATTTCCCCCCATTTTAAATCCTTATCCAATGAAAGGTTTTTTGTGAATTTTTTAAATAAAAGATCAAAAGGATTAACAATGCAGATTAATTTTCACAGCCGCCTTTGATCATATTTACCAAGGGTGCCGATATTTTTGGCCATGACTATATATCTTATTTAAAGTATATCCAAATTGTGAGATGGAGGTTGCGGTTAACTATTTTATTTTATTTTTTATTTATTTATTTTTATTATTATTATTATTATTTTTTATTTTATATTTTATAGTTTAGTTTAGTTTAGTTTAGTTTGCTTTGCTTTGCTTTCATATATTTCACCCAAAAATTGAAGGAAATAATAAATTATATTTTGCCAGTTGTTTGAGATATATATACCTTTAGGATTTTTTGGCATTATTTTTATGACAGTTAAACACATTTTCCTCTTAAATTTCTATTTCCATCCATAGTGCAAGAAAAAAATGTAAAAATTATTTATGTTGTAAAGTATTGATACATCATGATAGTGTATATTGTACTGCATTTAATTTGTTTTTAAATTTATAAAAATGTTGGAAATTAATTACAATGATTTTAACAATGAATCGTAAATATTTTTATTTCAATTTCTAATTAGTATAAAATTGTATGTGTGTATATATGTATAAATTAAATTAAGTATTTAATAATTAAATAATTAATTATATTTGTTAAGGTTTTTGTATATAATTTATATATAGTTAAAATAAAATAAAAAATATGTACAATTTAAAATAATAATTCACACACACACACACACACACACACATATATATAAATTAAATATGTATAAATTAATTAATTATTAATAAAATGTTATAGATAAATAGATCTATAGGTTTTATCACTTGAACTACAAGAAATATTGAACGTTTAGGTTAGATTTATGAGATACAATACACTAGTCACAGTCTGATTGTGTTTCTGTCAGCGTATCTTAGTGTGTTGCCGTGACATGAATATGCAGAATTTTATGAGAGCATAAAACAAAATGAAACCACAGTTTCTTGATTACTAACTGGGAACACACAGCCTGCTATTGTGTGTGTGTGTGTGTGTGTGTGTGTGTGTGTTTGGCTCTGGACAGAATCAGTGTCACATCCCGTCAAAGACACTGTTTTGGCCTCTACACACACACACACACACACACACACACACACGTCCCCTCCATCACAGATAGAGTTACAGCGATGGTTTACCTTCTAATGGTCCTAAAGTAAACAGCCGTTCGGTACACAGATGGACGGACAGAACGGAGAAGAAAGACCAGCTTGAGTCAGTCCTCAGCATTTATATTTTGCATCTATTTCAGCAATGCATTTCTTAATATTTTCAAAATTTGTAATAATTTATGGAAGTAGTTTTTTTTTTGTGCCAATTTTGTGCTTTGTTAAATGAAAACGTGTAATATATTCTAGAACACTTTATAGATAATTGAATTACCATATTAATAAATGTCACATATTTTGGAAAGTCTGGATGCTGCTTGTCCTGGCTCATATTAATTTTCATATTTATCAAGTGGAGAGTTCTAAATGGTCCTAAATGCTGATTGGTTAGTACATCTTTCTAGATTAATTATATTGCTTATGTTTTATTTAGTTATATTAATTATTATTTTTTTGTGTGTGTGTGTGTATAGATAGATATATATATAGATAGATATATATATAGATATGTAGATATATATATATATATATATATATATATATATATATAGAGAGAGAGATATAGAGAGAGAGATATATATAGAGAGATATATATATATATAGAGATATAGATAGATAGATAGATAGATATATATATAGATAGATAGATATAGATATAGATATATATCTATATATTAGTGCTGTCAAAGTTAACACGTTAATAACGTGTTAACGCAAATTCATTTTAACGGCACTAATTTTATTAACACGCGATTAACGCAGCGCGCATTTTCTGTTTGACCCGTGGCCTAACCCATACTACTATAGTTGGAGAAATGGAAATGGATGGAGATGCTGACAGTGTTGCCAAGTTAGCAACTTTTCAGACCACTTTAGCAACTTTTTTTTTTTTTTTTTTTTTTCCAAAAAGCATCTAACGAGCAATCTTTATAGGGTTTGCGGAAATGTAAACAGGTTTGTGTAAATTGCTCAGTGCAAAGAAAGAGAAGTTATGGGAACCTGGTATTTCTTTTTTCATGTGTTTAATAGACATGAGCAAGTTCTTTGAAACACATCTATGATCTTTGAAACATGTCTAGTCTTCATGCTCTGTTAACTACAGTTTCACTAATAATAAACATATATTGCATAAAGCATCCATATTTGTCATTGCCCATGTTGATTAGAGTATTTGAAACATGAAATGTATTAATTTAAGGTACATTTAGAACAGATAAAAATTGTGATTAATCGCGAGTTAATTCATGGCAATCATGTGATTAATCGTGATTAAATATTTTAATCGATTGACAGCCCTAATATATATATATATATATATATATATATATATATATATATATATATATATATATATATATATATATATATATTAGCATATTTATATTCCTGTTAGTATGGATACAAAAATATATCAGTTTTGATTGATAAGTAAATAATTATTTTCATGCTATGTCTTCTGACCAATAAATGGTAGATATTTAAACATGCACTTTTTGTCCAAAATAAATAAATATATAATTAATAAATAAAATACAGGGTTAAATATTAAATTCTGTAATCTTGTGCTACACCTTTAAAGTTATTGATAGGTGTTGGATAAAGTAATATTAAGACTAAAAATATTAAGTCTTGAGATTCCACAGTAAAATAGACAATATTGGCAGATAAGTTTTTTTCTATTCATATTTTTGGTATTCTTATTTATATTCAGATTTTTGTATTTTTGTATTGTACATTCCAGTTTTATCTTAGTATCATTATAGTGTTCCTTAATATTTTGAATCAGTTTTTTTTATATATATGTAACTGTATAGACATAAATATAAATAAAAAACCTACTAAAAATTAAAAACACAACAAAAATTACTAAAATTAAAATGAAAGTGAAACGGAATATATATATATATATATATATATATATATATATATATATATATATATATATATATATATATATATTCCGTTTCACTTTCATTTTAATATTAGTAATTTATGTCTATATAGTTTTTTTATTAATTTTTATTGCAATGAGTTATTTTAGTAAATAAAAAAATAAAAACTTTTTTTTTTAATTAAAAGTAAAAATAAAGTTTTTAAAATATTTTCAGTTAACATATTTTATTTCAAGTAACGAAAATGGTTTCGGTTTTAGTTAACTATAATTACCCTAATACATTCATATTCAAGTTTATAGTACATATTTATATTAATAATCGTTGCATGTGTGATGATGCTCTGTAGCTGCTCGTCCAGATCTCAGTGCTGTTGTCCCGTTGTTGCTTAGTAACAGGAATTAAATATAGTCAGTGCTCTTTAAGTTTTTCCATGCCTTCCATCCAAAGGCTTTCTCTCTCTCTGTCATTCTCCAGTGAGCGCATGGAAAACATTCTTCATGCTGTACAAGCGGCTGTTGTCATAGGCAAAGGCCAGTCACTCTCTGAGTCATACACACACACTCATTCAGTGACCCCGTCGAGAACTTCACACCTTCTCCATACAGAAGGTTCCCAGTGTTCTTCAGAAACCCACACAAACACACACAATGAGGAAGGGGTCAGGAACAGAGCGGCCTTCTGTTCTCCTGCACACAGAGAGCAGAGCGAGCGCAGCGTACGTGGAGATTTCTATAGGCACTCCTCTGGGAGCCGCTCGCTTTGGCTGTTAGGCCTTTTTTTTCCCCCACAAACCTTTTAGCGTCGTGCCTCAAAACACACGTTTTTATCAGTGGTAAAATCACTGTAACGTGTCCTTTCTGCTGTTTGCAGTAGCATAATGTATGCGGATTCTTAGTGATTTAAAACATCTAAACAACGTACAAGCAGCACTACAATGTAAAATATATATATATATATATATATATATATATATATATATATATATATATATATATATATATATATATATATATATATATATATATATATATATATATATATATTAGATATGATAGCTATATAAATAAAAATACAGTTAAAAAGTGGCCTCTTAAATAGCTTGAATGTTGATGGCTACTTCTTGTTTGTAACTTTATATTTATATTGGTAAGAATTGGTAAGAATTATTAATTTAAGTCTTTTGCTCATCAAGGTTGTATTTATGTGTTCAAAAATCCAGTAAAAACAGTAATATTGGGAAATATTATTACAATAGCCGTTTTCTATGCAAATGTATTTTAGAATGTCATTTATTTCTGTGTTGCAAAGCTGAATTTTCAGCATCATTACTCTAGTCATCAGTTTCACATGATCATTCAGAAATAATTCTAATAAACTGATTTGGTGTTAATGAAATGAAAATAGCTGCTTAATATTTTTGTGGAAACTGTGGAAACTAAGTAGTTGAATGTGAACTTTACTTACTAACTCAGATCAGTTACTTATTTTACTTAGTTATTTGACTTATCTTACTTAGTTACTTTACTTACCATCTCAGGTCAGTTTACCATTGAACTACTTAATTTACTTACTTAGTCACTAACTATATTTACTTAATTAATTAATTATTTTACTTTCTTAGGGCCAGATTTACTAACAGCTTGCGCCAGCGCAAACCATCTTTTGGCGTTAAAAATGTAAAAGAATTAGCACTGGAAAGGCGTGGACACAGTTATTTTTGCGCCTGACCTTATTGAATATGCATTTGTAGGAGTTTCCCTTCAGACACAAAATTGATGGGAGAAGAGTATTAAAATGAATCACACAATGCAATTTACTAATGTTTGCGCTCGTCAAATTACTGGTATTTGTGCCATTATTTAACGCCCAAAAAAAGCTTGTCTTAAAGCAGGTGGTAATTTGCGCTGCTCTTGGTAGATTGCGCTGGTCATTATGGAAATGATCTGACTGCGTCTGTGTTCTTTAATGTGCGCTTTGTCAGTAAATCACACGCAGAATTTTCCCCTCCCATCCGCGCTTTTATGGAATTGCGCTCTAGCGTTAATTTGCCCTGTTTAGTAAATCTGGTCCCTAGTTACTTACTTACCTTACATAATTACTTTACTTGTTTACTTAGGTCAGTTTATCCGTTCAATTACTTAATTTACTTACTTAGTCACTTAGTTTGTTTACCTACCTTACTTAGTTACATTACTTACTTCAGACTCGACATTAATCAGCAGTAGTTGACAATCAGTATTCATTGTGCATTAAATTATGACTTGAATAAATCAGTGAATCTTTTTTAATTGTTTCATTGACATGAACTAATTTGTTAATTCAATCAAAACTGACAATCTAAGTGTGTACAATCATTACCTCAGCTTTCTTGTTATAAAGTGGTGTTTTAGTGTTAAGTCATGCTACACCACCGCCGACGAAATAGCTTGTTATTGGAAAAACTACAGTATTTTGTAACCTGTAACCATTGTTAGTGGTGTCAGTTTCAACCAGAATGTCAGAATTAGAGAGTTCTCTTTGTTATTATGCATGTTTATGTTGATTAAACACATTTTCTCGTTCTCTCCTCAGGCCTGTATTGATGAAAACGCAGATATGGTTCAGTTTCTGGTGGAGAGCGGAAGTGACGTGAACAGAGGAGACAATGAAGGCTGGACGCCCCTCCACGCTGCGGCCTCCTGTGGCTTCATCCAGATCGCAAAGTCAGTAACTCAGTTCCACAATCTAGTGAGCTGCCTACCTAGTTGACATGATGCCAAATTCAGATTTTTAAATTAAAATGCATTGTGTGTTCCATGATTTAATCTTGTGTCAGATTCTTCTGGAATCATCTGTAAGTTGTCATGTGGCTGTTTAAAGTTTACTATTGCAACAATGTAATGTTTTCTTTTTCTCTCTCTACCTTTTGCAGGTTCTTGATCGAACATGGCGCTCATGTGGGAGCGGTGAACAGTGAGGGAGAACTTCCTCTCGATGTCGCTACTGAGGACGCCATGGGGAGACTGCTTAAAGGAGAGATTAAAAAACAGAGTGAGATTCAAAACCTTGAAAAATGGAGAGAAAGGAGGAGTTTGAGATTGCAGAAAGACAGAGATATTGCACCAGTTTTGGCATTGTTAACGAAAGTTAAAACTATTAAGAAGGAATAAAATAATAAGATTAATATTAAATAATAACTTAATTATTAACTGAAACCTAAAAAACCTAAATGAAGATTCAAATGATGACTTGGCAAATAACTGAAATAAATGTTAAAGTTGAAGTCCTAAAATTAAAGAAACTAAAACTGAAAAAAAAAAAAGAACTAAAGCTAAATAGAAATGTAAAAAAAGGCTAATAAAAATGACAAAAGCACATAACAAAATTGCTAAAACTAAAATTAAAATATTATTTAAAATATTAAAATAAATGCTAATTCAAAATATTAATAAATATTATAATGGCATATAAATAATACTAAAAAATAACATTGGTTTGCACATATCAGAGCTAAATAAAGCATACATGTTTCCAGAATGTATTGTGCTTCATTCACTGAAGCTGCTTACAGATACATCAGATACATCAGATTTTCTGTGTAAAATTAATTTTTCCTGGTGCGTCAGACACAACAACAGTAAAGGACTGCCTACTCGTCTGTCAATCATTTATGCTAAACTTTACCAACTGCATAACTGTGTTTAGAATAAAATAATTTTATGATAAACAAACAAAAAGTTCTTATAATTGACTTTTTTGTAAAAAAATATAATTTCTTATTTTTACTTTGAATTTCAGATAGTGAACTGCAACATTTCTTTGTCAGATTTCCATTTGTACAAATAAAGGTTCACATTATCTGTCTTAAACACACCATCTGTCTGATCGTGACCTGCTGTGTTTGATCCCATTAGTCGACGCACAAGCGCTCACAGAAGCTCATTGTAGATGTGTGTGTGTTTATAGGATGTTTGGTTTTAACAGTAACAGCATGTGAATTTCCCACATCAAGAACTTAATTAAAAACACTGGAACTGTTCAAGGGTTTTATAAACTTCCTCCTGCAACTCGTTAGATGTGATCGGTTTTGTGAATGTGGGTGTGTCTTTGTGTCCTGGAAGGAACAGTTCATCCAAAAGTGAAAATTTGCTAATAATTTGCTCATCCTCAGGCCATCCAAGATGTAGATGAGTTTGTTCCTTCATCAGATTTGGAGAAATGTAGCATTACATCACTTGCTCACCAATGGATCCTCTGCAGTGAATGGGTGCCGTCAGAATGAGAGTTGATAAAAAACATCACAAAAATCTACAAGTAATCCACACGACTCCAGTCCATCAGTTAACATCTTGTGAAGAGAAAATCTGTGTGTTTATAAGAAACAAATCCATTATTTTAAGGTGATTTAACTTCAAGCTAAAATTGCTAAAATGCAAGTCTCCATAATACTCCATAATATTGCTTCCTCCAGTGAAAAAGCCGTCTCGTCTGAATCAGGAGACAAAAATGCACAGATCAAGCACTGTTTACAAGCCAAAACAGTCTAAAAGCAGCTCTAAACAAATATGTGGGTGTATTTTAATGTGAGAGAACAACAGGAGATGGACTTTTTACCTGGAGGAAGTGTTTTTATGGACTATAGACTCATATTTTGGACAGAAGAGACAGTTAAAACGTCTTGATGTATTTGTTCCTTACAAACGTGCAGCTTTTCACTTTACAAGACATTAATTGATGGACTGGAGTGGTGTGGATTACTTGTGGATTATTGTGATGTTTTTATCAGCTGTTTGGACTCTCATTCTGACGGCACCCATTCACTGCAGAGGATCCATTGGTGAGCAAGTGATGTGATTCTACATTTCTCCAAATCCGATGAAGAAATAAACTCATCTACATCTTGGATGACCTGAGGGAGAATACATTTTTAGCAAATTTTCATTTTTGAGTGAACTATAACTTTAAGTCCCTTAAGAACAAACTGATCTTGAACCAAAAAAAGACTTATTGTTCCTCAAATTACCTGGAATATAATAATATGTAATATACTAAATCTAAATAAATGGCCTGTGCTAACTGAGAAAGCATTGCAATTGTATGATTTTTTTGAATGAATTTTCAGGTATTGATGTGGATCAGGCCAGGAGAGAGGAAGAGAGAGTGATGCTCCAGGATGCCATGGCCGTGTTGGCAGGAAGTGGCTCTCTGGTCCCTCATCCGAACACTCAGGCCACGGCGCTGCATGTCGCTGCTGCTAAAGGATACATTGAGGTGTTAAAGTGAGTGTGAGACACTAAACACTAAGGGCCAGTTTTACTAACAGCACGCACCAGCACAAACCGTCTTTTGGTGTTAAAATAGTACTGTCAGGATTTACTAAACCTTATTGAATGTGCATTTGTAGGAGTTTCCCTTTCAGACGCAAAATATATGGGAGGAGAGTATTCAAATGAATCACGCAATGAGATTTACTAACGTTTGCGCTCGTCAAATTACTGGTATTTGCGGCATTATTTAACGCCCAGAAAAAGCATGTCTTAAAGCAGGCGCTTAATTTGTGCTGCTCTTGGTAGATCGCGCTGGTCATTATGGAAATGATCTGACTGCGTCTGTGTTCTTTAATGTGCGCATTGTCAGAATTTTCCCTCCCATCTGCGCTTTTATGGAATTGCGCTCTAACGCTATTAGTAAATCTGGCCCTAAATGAGTATTTAGTTTATTTGAGTCTTTTGAGACTTGTTTGAATCTTTGTGTTTCTCTGCTCATCAGGGTGCTGTTGAAGTGTGGGATAGATGTGGATAGTCGGGACAGTGATGGCTGGACAGCTTTCCACGCAGCCGCTCACTGGGGACAGGAAGAGGCCTGTATTCTGCTGGCTGAACACATGTGTGACATGAACGCCGTCAATAACGTGGTACGGGCGTCTGTTATCACCCTAAAGGGGTTTATTTTACAATAATGACATGCTGAGTGTACATCTATGGTACCTAATACATGGCTACTTAACTTAAATAAATAACTATAAATGTAAAATATTGTAAGTGACCAATTACAATCAAGTATTCATTGTGTATTTGTGTATCATAGGGCCAAACTCCACTCGACGTAGCCGATGAGAACATCGCTGATAACTTGGAAGAACTGCAGAAGAAGCAGAACGCTGTAAGTTTTGTTTGTGTTTATATGTCCGCTATCTTATCACCTCTTTGGTTTGTGTTCAAAGATTGATTTCACTCAGAGCAAATGAGCAGATATCTTTGCTGCACTAATGTTCAAAAAACAACAGCGTATGGAACCGAAACATCATCAAACACACCTTGGCAGAACTGTGTGTTCAGTATGAGGATATTTCAAGGAAGTGTGTGCAGTTAAGGTTGAATGCATCAGTGGTATTTTTAATAGGAATTTAACAGTGTACAACACGTTGGACCTTGTTTGTGATGTCAGATTATTAGCATTTATGGCCCTATTAATGCGTAAGCATGTCCTACTTTATTGCTAGTTGCTAGTTTGACAGGTGAGTAATTTAAAATACAAGGTCACAACTGAGATCAAAATATAAATATTAATATATAAATAAATTAATAAATATATGTATAAATATTTGATGTGTGTGTGTGTATATATATATATATATATATATATATATATATATATATATATATATATATATATATATATATATAATATATTTTATATATATAAAATATTATTCATGATCTAATCTGTAAATGAATCTTACGAGGTCACATTTGAGATTATATGTATTTTTTCAAATAATCATAATAAGTAATTAATCTTATTGATTAATATATAAATGTAAAAAGGCAAATATGCTTAATTTTCTTCATACAGAATACAATTTATTGTACAATTTGTTGTGATATGACTTTTACATATTTTTGACAGTTCCTTTGAGATTTACCCTTTAAATGCTGAAATAAATTTATTAGAGATAATCATCATTGATGAATTGTATTGTGAAAATAAAAAATGAGTAATAATCAAATAAATAAAATACTGAAGAAATAAAATACAAACAATTACTGTAATAAATATAATTTTATTATATATCACGTGATGCATTATTGTTGTTATTATTATAAAAATATTTTTATTATATAAATGTAGAAGTTAGTGCTGTCAAACAATTAATCATGATTAATCGCATCCAAAATATGTTTTTGTTTACATAATATATGTTTGTGTACTGCATATATGTTTTGTATATATAAATACTCACATGTATGTATGTATATATTTAAGAAAAATGTTGTTTATATTTTAAATATATTTATATATATAATATAATTCATATGAATATAAATATATACATGTAAATATTTTTAAAAGATATACTGTATGTGTGTGTAATTGTATATACATAATAAATATACACAGTACACAGACATATGTAAACAAAAACTTTTATTTTGAATGCACTAGTAGAAATGCAAATTTGCTTCATGCAGAATTTAATTTCTTTTTTTTTTCTTTTGATTTTATGGCGATATATGACATATTCTTGACTATTTCTGTTAGGTTTACCCTTATTTATGCTAAAATAAAAAGATGAGGGATAGTTATGGTTGAATTGAGGATAAATTATTAACAGCTGTTGTTGATGTTTTTATCTCCTAAAGTTGCGTTCTGAGAGACAGAAGATTCAGACGCCCGTCATTGAGACCAGCCCACCTGTTTCCATGGCGCCAGCTCGCCCTCGCAGGTAACGTCGCATACGAAGTCCGATTACGCATCACTTCCTTTGTGACAGAACCTAGAATGATTCGCCATCATTTCAAAGTTTCAAAGCAAGTGAATCATTGAATCAGAGGTGAACTGATTCATTATCAAATATTGTGAATGTTTGATATTTCGCCCAACCCTAATAAGTGTTACATCACATGACATACTCTCAGCTCTCTTTGATTGGCTGATTTTCTTGTCACCTACAGGACGTCCATCTCTCGTATGAGCAGTAAAGAGAAGATCACCCTGCATGAGCGAGAGAAACATGCTCCGCCCACACTCCAGACTCTGCCCACAGAAGAGGACGAGGACGAGTCGACGCGCACAGCCAGCCAATCCAAACCCTCCAGCAGCTCCAGTTCAGAGGAAGAGAGCGAATCAGAGAGTGACGCCGAGTCAGGTGACCAAACCCCGCCCGTTTTTATTCTGGAAATCAAAAATCACATTAGCTAACTGATGATTTTGTTTCTGTATATTTTCAGAAAAAGCAAAAACTCGAGAAATGATCAACAACTTGAACAACAAACGTAACACAGCACCCACAGCGAGCTCTGTGACCAACACTGCCCTTAACCAGGTTAAAAAGGTGACCAGAGAACTGCTAATGCTCTAAACTTGCTCAAAGCATTGAATTTTCTGAAAAGTCAGAGTTGTTTTTTTTTTGTTTTGTTTTTTTGGCTGATTTTCAGAAAATTTATTTTCATTTAGAGCTTGAATGTCCAAAACAATTTGACAAATTTCTTCAAACGTTCATCAAACTTCTTGATTCTAATTTTCTGAATCTAGCCACATTTTCTATAATACAAAGTGCTAATATATAATAAGATATTAGTGCTAATATATATATATTAAAAATAATCACAAATCAATTGCCACTAACAGCCAATTTAGCAGCCAAAAATTATAATTTGAGTGGCTGATAATAAAATTGTCACTAATAAAACCCTAAAATCATTGCTGTGGCTATGTTTGAAAATCTTAATTAATTTATTTGAATTTTGGAGTGAAAGAAATTATGATAATAATATAATATAATATATATCAGTTTTTTATATTTTTTAGATACTATTATATTTTTTGTTAATTTTGAATGTTTTGAAATTTTGAAATTGCTTAGATTTTTAGTTTTTTATTTTAACTTTAAAGTTTTAGTATTTTTTTTTTTTTTTTTACTATTTTTCATTAGTTTTTAATATGTCTATAGTTTTTTTTTATTTATTTATTTAATCAGTTTTAGTTTTAATTATTTGAGTACATCAAGTTAAACTAAATGAAATGAGAAATGAGAAAAGTTGCTTTGGCAACTTCCTGAAAAAAAAAGTGTAGTTTTTTTTTTTTTTTTTTAGTTTTTAAGTTTTGTTTTTTGTATTTAATTTTATTTCAAATAATGAAAATTGTTTATTGTTTCACTTTTTAACTATAATAAGCCTTGTAAGAATTATAATATATATAACTATAGTAAGCCTTTAATAATATAATATAATATAACATAATATAATTAATATAATATCATACATCAGTGTTTTTTAATATTGTTTACATACTGTTATACTTTTTGTTAATATTTTGAATATTTTTATTTTAAGTGTTCTTTTTTTACATTTAAATTTTAACTAAAGTTTCAGTAATTTTTTTTTTTCATAATTTTTCATAATTTTTTAAATATGTCTGTATAGTTTTTATTCATTTTTATTTCAGTTTTAGATTTAGTAGTTTTAGTACATCAAGTTAAACTAAATAGAAATGAGAAATGTTGCTTTGGCAACTTCCTGAAGAAAATATGTTTAGTTTTTTTTTTTGTTGTTGTTTATTTAATTAATTAATTAACTTTAATTTTATTTCAAATAATGAAAATTGTTATTGTTTTACTTTTTAACTATAATAAGCCTTTAATATGATATAAAATTATATAATATAATATAATGTATAATAATGTTATGATTAAAAACAGAACCACCCAGCCCTTATACATATTAATGTGTAGATTAACAATAATGTACAATATTTGAATGTATTTTTAATAATATAATATAATAGTGTGTGGTCTGCTTGTAGGCTGAACCCGTCCGGACCCCAGTGACTGAGGCTCCAGGTTCCTGGAGGACGTCTTTGCGTAAAGCAGGAAGTTCTGTGACACTGGGCTTGGCCGGGGCCTCTGATCCAGCCACTGAGGCCCTCAAGGACCCCGAGACTAAACTGGGAATGACACGCTCTGCATCCAGTCCCAGGCTGAGCTCTGAATCTGACAATAAGGTAACACACACAAAAACTACATAAATACTGTATGGTTGGGCAGTATGACCAAAATCTTAACATTAAATCACAGTAAATTTATGTCACTGTAATTACATCAATAAATGTCAATAGAAAGATGATTTATATATCAAAGATGATTTATATATTAACCATGTGGTAAGGCTTATTGTTAGACAGTTCACTGAATTAAAATTTTTTACAAATGATTCTTATATCTTTATATTTGGAACTTGATGAATGCAAACCAAAATATATAATATAAATATATCAAATATACTTTTGTACGATTTAAAAACATAAATAAAAATGAATACTTTTGCTAAGCAACAATGCATTCGATTGATCAAAAGTGACCGTAAAGACATTAATAATGTTACAAAAGATTCAATTTCAAATAAATGCTGTTATTTTGAACTTTCTATTAATCCAATAATCCTGAAAAATATTAAAAGTGCAAATGTTTCTTGAGCATCAAATCAGAATATTAGAATGATTTCTGGAGGATCACGTGACACTGAAGACTGGAGTGATGAGGCTGAAAATTCAGATTTCATCACAGGAATAAATTACATTTTTAAATATATTCAGATAGAAAACGGTTATTTTAAATTATATTATCATTTTACAATATTACTGTTTTACTGTATTTTTGATAAATATTTTGACACTTTTTATTTCAAAAACATTTAAAAGTATAAAAAAGTTAAAATATGTAACTTAGAAGTAATTGCTTTTTAATTATTTAGAATAAAAACAAGTCAATAAAACAGTAAAAATAATATTACTAAATAGATAACTGCTATAAATTGCTCAAAAATGGTACAATCTTAATCAGCCCTTATACATATTAATCTGTAAATTATTATATTATATAATATTGTATTGTATTGTATTACATTACATTACATTATATGTGACCCTGGAACACAAAAGCAGTCTTAAGTTGCTGGGGTATATTTGTAGCAATATTCAAAAATATATTGTATGACCCATAATTATCGATTTTTCTTTTATGCCAAAAATCATTAGGATATTAAGTAAACATCATGTTCCATGAAGATATTTTGTAAATTTCCCTACCGTAAATATATCAGTACTTAATTTTTGATTAGTAATATGCATTGCTAAGAACTTCATTTGGACAACTTTAAAGGCGATTTTCTCAGTATTTAGATTTTTTTGCACCCTCAGATTCTAGATTTTCAAATAGTTGTATCTCGGCCAAATATTGTCCTATTCTAACAAACCATACATCAATGGGAAGCTTATTTATTCACCTTTCAGATGATGCATAAATCTCAATTTCGGAAAATTGACCCTTATGACTGGTTTTGTGGTCCAGGGTCACGTATTATATTACCTCAAAATGATGTCATTTCCTGTGTTCAGGAGCCCAGGTTGGCCCGTGTTCAGCCCACTCCATCCAGACGCCTTTTCAGCATCAGCGACACCAGCACCAACCCCGACAACCCCAGCAGGTGAGACACAGGAAACACAAAGTCTATTTCCTGTTCTGTCATTTGTCAAGCTCATCCATCCTCTGTGTGTGCAGCTTGTTGAGCCGCAGCTCTTCGTACACGCGCCGCTTGAACAGCCAGTCCGGCGCTGAAGTCTCGTTACCTCGCAGCTCGTCTTATGGAAGGAAACTTGACGACCCTTCAGTGACCTCTGTAACCACGGCAACCTCTGGACTGAGTCGCCTCAATAATCTATTGGCTCAGAGGTGCGTGTGTCACTGATCGTGTGTGATTTGACCGCGTCTTTGTTGCATTCGTACGATCTGGTGTGTCTCTCGCAGGTCGGCTCAGGAAGAGGCAGAGAAAAAGGAGCCCCTCACGAATTCTGTAACCACGACAACCACATCAGGCGAGCCAGAGACCAAACAGAGACGCAAGTGAGTGTGATGATTTCCACACGACAGAGTGCTAATAAACCTCCATCCTGCTGGAAAAAAACACCTCATACTAGCCTGAAGTGACCCATGTACTTTCTTAAAACACTTTGAATGATTCAAATTTGTACTGTGTGTGTGTGTACATATACATACATACAGTACATGCATATATACATATACAAACATACATATATATATGTATGTTTGTATATGTATATATGCATTTAAATATATATATATGTGTGTGTGTGTGTGTGTGTGTGTGTGTATATATATATATATATATATATATATATATATATATATATATATATATATATATATATATATATATAGATATAGATAGATAAATAATTTTTTTTGTTAAATAGATCATTTTAATTTTGATATTTTTGCTGCACAAATTTTCTCTCTATAAAATAATAAATTACATAACTTACTTTAAATTAATTTGTGCTGTCAAATCGATTAATCACGATTAATCACATCAAAATAAAAGTTTGTGTTTACATAATATATGGGTGTGTAACACATGCATGTGTATATATATTTAAGAAATATTTACATGTATATATTCATATTATATATGATTTATATTACATATAAATATGTATTACATATTTTTCTTAAATATATAAACATTTATGTGTTTTATTTTGGATGTGATTAATCATGATTAATCGATTTGACAGCACTGATTTATTTATTAATTAATTTAATTTATTTATTTATTTGGCTGCAAAAATTATTTACTTTTTTTATTTATATATATATATATATATATATATATATATATATAAGTTATTTATTTTAGTATATCAAATAAGTTATGCAATTATAAATATTTATAATTTATTTTATATGTAATAGTAATTACATAATTTTTTATTTTAATTAAATGAAATAATAAAAGTTATTTATATTTAATACTAATTTATAATAACATAATAATCAGTTTATATATAATAATATATATTTAATATAATAAAATAATAATACATTACATTTATATTATAATATTTAATAATCAGTTTATAATAATGATAATTTTATATATAGCTGGTTTATTGTTGGTACAAGATGGTCTACCAGCTCTTCCCAGCTTGATCAAGGTCACATAGCTGGTTGTCCAAGTGATCAACCATCTAGACCAGTTTGGTCCAGCTACAAGCTAGTTTTAGCTGTGTTTTATTGTTTTGATTGGCTGAAGCTTATGTTTATGTGTGTGTGTGTAGGTCCTATCTGACTCCAGTGCGTGATGAGGAAGCAGAAGCTCAGAGAAAAGCCCGATCCAGACATGCCCGTCAGTCCAGGCGCTCCACGCAGGTCAGTCTGGCCTCATGACTATTAAAAATCATTTTTATAGATGAATTAAAATAAAATAATTTTTTTTTTTTTTTTATAAAATATAAAACTTTACATATTATTGAAATTAAAAATATTGCTTTGGCAACTAACTGAAATAGAAATATAAATACTGAAAAAAAAAAATATTGAAAAAAGGAAAATATTGAATTTTTTTTTTTTAATTAATTGAAAATAGTAATAAATTCTATAGTAGTACATAAATAATAAAGTAACACATTGAAACACCCACTTTGACTGGAAAATTGACCAAGATTGATCTGTTTGACGAGCAAATCAATCAACCACAATTCAGTTTATTTTTATGTAACGTTTATTGACAGGTAAATCTGAAATCAGTGATATCACAATGATAGATCCAGCTATTTATGCTTAGAAGTGCTGGGAAAACAGCTAAGGCTGTATGACCTTTAACCCTGAGCTCTGACCTTAACACAGCACAAACGTGTGTAGAGCGGTTTTGCATTTCTGCCCAGCTGGAGTCCAGACATCTCCGTGTGACCGATGTGTTTGCTCTTCAGGGTGTTACTCTCACAGACCTGCAGGAAGCGGAGAAGACAATGAAGACGGAAAACAAGGGGAAGGAGAAGAAGAAAGAAGAGGAGGAGAAAGAAGGGAAGCAAAAGAAGGGAGAGGAAGGGGTGAGAAAGGTTGACTTTAATCCAAATATTCTGCACTCAGAGAGGTAAACCAGTCAGAAATATTAAAGGTTAAAGGTCAAGTGTGTCATTTTTTTGATGTAGTACTTTCTAAAACTAAACAATAACAGAATTGATGCCTGAACAATAGCAGAGGAAGAGAATGTTTGAGAAACCTGTTTGGAAACAGTGATTAGCGGTGTTTTAAGTCAAGAATCACTATTTTAATCAAACTATGCTACACCATAAGCACAAATGACAGCTGTGTGTGTAAATATATGCAGAAATTGTGTGTGTGTGTGTGTGTGTGTGTGTGTATTAAAATAAATAATAAATGATGATAAATAATAATACTAATTAATAAATAATAATAATATATAATATAATGTTTACTTATATGCAAAATAATACATATTCTATATATGTGACCCTGGAGCACAAAAGTAGTCATAAGTAGCACAGGTATATTTGTAGTAATAGCCAAAAATACATTGTATGGGTGATTGATTGATTAAGTATGATTGATTAAGTAAAGATCATGTTCCATGAAGATATTTGGTAAATTTACTACCGTAAATATATCAGTTTAATTTTTAATTAGTAATATGCATTGCTAAGAACTTCATTTGGACAACTTTAAAAGCGATTTTATCAATATTTAGATTTTTTTGCACCCTCAGACTCCAGATTTTCAAATAGTTGTATCTTGACCAAATATTATCCTATCCTAACAAACCATACATCTATGGAAATATTTATTCAGCTTTCAGATGATGTATAAACCTCAATTTCAAAAAATTGACAAAAATTGATTTTGTGGTCCAGGGTCACACGTGTGTGTGTGTGTGTAAATGTGTAAATATATATGTAAATATAAAAATAAATTATATTTAAATAATAATGAATACTAAATGCTAAATGAATGCTAAATACATATAAATAAATAAATTTAAAATATATATAATTTATTAATAATTAATGTTTATTATATGGAAAATAAATAACAATAGTTTATATATAAAAGAAAAAAATATATATATACTGTGTATATATATAATTTATCTTATTTATAGAAATATATATGTAAGAAATATAATAATAAATATATATCAGTATATAATAAGTGAATTACATATGTTATTAATTATTATTTAAATATGTAAATTATTTATTATTTATTTTTGCGCAGGAAGTGAGCTGGCGGTCTCGTATCGCTAACCTGCAAAAGTCAGATTTGCTGGGACTCACACACCCTCCTGGTGCTCCACGTCCTGACAGACAGGGTGACCTTTCACCTTTGACCTTTATCATTGGATTTCATGACACTACACTGATGTGTTTAGTCATGTGATTGTCTGTAACACTGTTTCTGCGTTGTGTGTCAGATGCAGACAGCGCAATGGCAGACATTGAGGAGCGAGCGAGGGAGCGCAGGAGAGCCAGAGCTCGGAGGAGAGGGAAAACAGGAGAGGTGAGGAAGACGAGGACATGTGATTAAAGCAGGAGCTCAGAAATACAGCATTGATTTAAACATTTACTTCTGTGTTTTCAGAGTGATGACAACGACCCCAGTGGAGAGGAGGAGAGTAGTGGTGGGCGGGACCCACAGGTCTGACCAATCAGAATGCACTTTTGAATTGATTGACAGTGATAGGACTAGGACTATATATGTGTGTGTGTGTGTGTGTGTGTGTATGTATATATAATATATAAATAAATGTGTCTTAATGTTTTTAATTATTTGCATATGAATTTAGTCTGATTAGTGTCATTTGTTAAATTTTTACATGTGTTTATGGTTTCTTGCTGACGTGAATTATTTTGTGTTTTCCTCATGCAGACAGAAAGACACACGAGCAGCAGGTACGATTCTGACCTTTGACCTTTCAGGTTGTTTGGTGAACTCAGCGTCTGTGTCCTTCTCATTCTCTCTCTGTCTTTCCTTCCTCAGGTCTGATTCGGTCTTGAATGACTGTATTCTCACGAGGGGATCAGAGTCTAGGGACTTTAAGAAGGTCAGCAGGGGTTTGTGGTTTGGCTGGTTGTGTTGGCAGGTGTGAGTGTGTGTGTTTATGTCTGTATTTGTGTGTGTGTGTTTCAGTTGTTTGAGGAGATGTCCAGGGAGAACCGCCGTCTGCAGTCACAGTTATCAGACACACAGAGAACCATTTCACTGACCCGGGTGGAGCTGGAAAAGGCCACACAGGTGCGCGCACACAAACACACACATACACAAATCACAGCTGCACACACGTGTGTCGGATTATCATGATAGCTGTGTTGGAAATACAGGAATAATAGGAAAATGATTACTTTTGAGCAAGCATATAAAAACATATCCTGACATCCATTTGTATGTTTTTAAGCACTTATTCAGTAAATCAAAGAATTCATGAAAGGATCATTTTCAAAGGTATCTAATTCCTCAATGCTTACTTTAAATATTTGTTACTAACAGTAGTAAAAAAGGTAATCAATGTAAAATAAAACTGATAAAAATAGTAAAATTATAAGTAAAGTTGCTAGACTTTTCAGTGGTGCTTTTAGTACTATTTTATATAATATAATTTACTTTGTGTATGTGTATATGTGATGCGATCTGGGAAAACCCATCGGATGTCGTGCTGGGACATTTTCAGGAAATTCGAAAAATAGGTTGAATGTCAGTTTTTTTGTCAAAATTAGGTTTTCATTCAATTATTATTTTATAACATCTTGTCTATCATCTCTGAAGATATCTTGGCAAAATTCACTTTTCAGCGATTTATTGCAGCAAGCAGAAAAGATTTTCTCTTATGTTAAGAACACGCTGTGGAGGTGCTTTCTCTTAACACCACAAAAACAGTTAACCTATCAAAATAAACCACGTAACATATATAATAAAGGTGTATAAATGCACATTTCCCGCCAGTAAACTGCTAAAATGCATTATTGCGTGCCGTAGTAAACTACGGCACGCAAAGTTTTTTTTTTTATTTATATATTTTTTTTAATATCGTGAGATGGCGGAGCGCAAGAGAACAACACAGTCTGAAGTAACGTTAGCTGCTCACTTAAACAATCTTGCTTGTCTCAGTCTACTCAATCTTGAGGATGTCAGTGCCCTAAACGATGTTTTAATGGACTTTTTCACATCCAGAGATGAAGGATTGGATGATGAAGTTACTAAAGAGGAGGAGT
>CM077265.1:4985299-5030299 GCA_039654775.1 Spinibarbus caldwelli
GGCACCTGAGGGCCCTGTCAGCCATGCTTTGATTTGGATCTGGATCTCAGGGCTGGAAATAGAGATTAACAGATGGCAGAGTGATGGCAGTGCATCAGGCTGAGCGGCCGGGCCGGGCCTCACCCACGCCGTACCCGCTGCACCGTGAAATCGCTGGGGGTTTTGCACCATGCCCACACGAGATCTCACGCTTGCTATATGAGAAAGAGCTGCAGGATTGAAGCAGAAACATTCCTCATGTCATGTAAGGATTTCATAACTCCACAGCAAAGTACTGAATTACTTCAAGCTATAACGTTTCTTACAATTATTAAGTTATTTATTAATATTGCAAAGAAATATGAGGAAAATATAAATGTTATGGAGTCTGGTTTAATATTTTTTCATATTAGTATTATTAAATATTATTAGTAGTACTATTAGTAAGTGTAAGTGACATAATAAAGTTATTATTATTAGTTGTGTTATTGTCAATCTGTTATGTATTGATATTATAAAACAAATATAAAATAATATTTATACGGAAGTAACTTGTTAATATTATTATATAATCATTACTATTAACATTGTATTAATAGATTATATTATATTGAATCTTTTTAGAGAGCAATTATATTGCACTATAAAGCATAAGTTTTATTATTATAGTTATTATTAAGTTACTTATTAATATTATATATATATAAATAAAACAATATTTTATAGAGCAATTATATTGCATTATAGAGCAAAAGTTAATTATGATCATATTTTTTATCAACATTATAATTGTTTATCAACAATTATCAACAGTTTTTGCTATTTAATATGATAAAACAAAAATAAAATATATTATTATTATTATAAAATATTTAAATAATATTACATATTATTTAAATATTAAATAAAGTTACTTATAAATCGCTTTATTATTATCAACATCATCGTTGCATATTGATATTACAAAATTAATCTAAAATTTATTATTATTAAGTTATGTATTAATATTATGAAAAAAAATTATTTTATAGATCAATTATATTGCATTAGAGCAAAAGTTAATTATTATTATTATTATTCGTAATATTTAATATCATAAAATTTATATAAAATAACTTATAATGATTAAGGTTTATTATTATTATCAGGTGATATTATACAATAAATATAATTATATAATATTAATAATTTTACCTGAATAACTTAATATTATAAAACTAAACTTATTTTTATAGAGCAATTATATTGCACTATATAGAGAAAATTAATTATTTTTATTATTTGTACTAATGAATATGAAAAAAAATGATCAAATTTTAAAAAATAATCATGTAATTATATCTTATATTTTAGAATATCATTAAGTCAATTACTGATAAAAAGATAATTCAAATATTTTATTTTATATTTATTTTATATATGTAATATATAAAATATAAACGACTTAATGATATTCTAAAATGTAAGATATAATTACATGATCAATTTTTTTGTTCACTGAAATGTAACAAGAATGCATGAGAACTGAAAGAAAGAACAGTAATCACAGAGGAGATCAAAGCAAAACCCCAGTGCAAGGTATATACAAATGAAGACTATGAATGATGAAAATGAAGATGCTTTTGTTGTCTTTGATCAAAGTGATGACAACAGCCTAGTTATCTATGAGTGCGAGTGTCTGTCAATTCTGTGAACTTGAGATCATTACTAAGAAATAACTCTGGCATTTCCGCTTCCCAAACAGAGGTTATTTATGTATGAGTCGGCGTGAAGTCTTGCATTAGTTCTGGGTGGATAAGGAAGCAGAACTGAATCAGGTTGAGTGGAGGAGTGAATATCTGTCTCATCATCTCTCACTCCACTGAGTAAGAAAACGACACAACTCCACACAACTCTCAAACACAAACGCCCGACGAACAAAACTAACAGATGCAAGTGTGGACGCATGAATGGAGCTGATCTCAAAGCACACAGGTGGGCATACCTGCGCAACACAATTAGCACATGCAGCTGGTCAGAAGCAGGATCTGCATCTTCAAACACTCACACAAATGTCTTCAGACTGTCTGTTGGGGATACACTGTGTTTAGTCCAAGCTGCCAGCCATTATGACATTTACCATAGTTATTCACCAACACACTGTAAGAAAAATCATTCTATGGGTTTGTAAATGCATTCAAAAAGTCTGTAAAACTAGGGCACAATGTAATTTTCTATACTTATTTTTTATAGGTGTTTTAACTGAATTTTAAATTTTGCACTTTATTGCGTTATGTTTTAAGGTTAACGGAAATGTCCATTAAAATTAATGAATAATGAATAATGTTCTGGAATTTTCTGTTTTGTTTTGTTTTGTTTTTTACGTTTAAACTTTTATTTATTTGTTTTCCATAAAATTATTTTAAAATGATTGGAATAAAATCTACGGATATAAAATCTAAGGATATAGCTAGTTTTGCACTTAAAAAAAAGTAAAACCTGTCATCTAAATAAACTGGTTTTATTGAAGTCAAAAATACTTTTAATGTCACTGAATCAACCTAAATACATTAATTCATAACCAAAACTTTTTATGAGTTAAATTTGGTAGAAATGGCTCTTTAAGGTATGCAGGTTATGAAAGATTACAAATAGAGAGAATACTAAATAAATCCAATCTGATGCAAATAAACTTTGTTGTGTGTCAAAATAATTTCATATGTAATATCTTATTTATTAACATGATGTTTCTTCTTTGCCAAGTGAACCTAATATTTTTGTTTAGATGTTACTTACTATTTTTGTGTGCTGTTTGCATTTAGTAATTTTTTTATGTTTGACTCTTAAGCAGCTAATTTTACTAATTCTAAGAACCTTGTACACGGAGTCAAAATGCTTGCTACAGATGCGAAAAGCCAATCCTATTTTTTTTTTTTTTTTTTAACAGATGGTTTTCAGTCAGTGTGTAAACATGATTGACACAACATTTCGGACTCAGTGTGCAAAGACCTTAACTCAGTTCTTTGTTAAATTTAAATTATCATTGCTTGTATTGCCACAATTGTATTGACTAGGCAACAGTGCACTAATTATGATAAAACAAAGATCTGGACATGTATTATGGCAATATCTGCTGAAGACCACCACTTAAACCAGCCTAAGCTGGTTCTGGTCTTAACCTGGTCCATCTGGTCTGGTTTCTGATGAATTTTGATGACTTTCAGCTTGTCAGGCCCTAAACCATGTCTGGCAAACCAGGTTATCCTGGATAAAACATTTTTAGTAGGGATATCATATTTGTACAGTTACCTATGATATTCTTCAAAGTGATTTAAAGTTTTTTTGACTTATTTTTAGATAACTTGACACAGCATGTTAAAACGGTGGTGCTTATGAGTCATGAGTCATGAAAAGCAAGAGGCAACCGTCAAAACTGGAGTCTGGATTTAATATAGAATAAGGACGCTCAAGTCTATTCCAGATTTTAGGGGCCTGTCTGGAGGAGCTGAACAGCAGAGGTGTGCGATGAATCAGAAGTGGCGCTTTAGCGATATGCGTGTCTAAAATAAGCCGCCTCAGAATGTGTGATGAGTTTTTCTCAACTCCGCGATCTCACGCTATGCCACCTTTCCTCGTGTAAGAGCCTCCATCTGCCGCACAATCTTTCCACCGGCCCCCGGGAAGCCACCTGACTGGGACGATTTACAGGCGCCAAGATCCTTCACATCGAGTCTGAAGCTTCATAGAGAGAAAAAGCCGGAGGAAAATTCAGCTGTCAGGGAAGTAAATCATTATGAATCAGGCTATGAAAACGGAATCGGCAGTAAGACCGTATTGACTTTCTGTCTCAAGGTCTTGAAAGAGGATGGATGAGGAATTCACTTTTTTATGGGTAGTTAAATTGAATCAAGGCCTTTCTCAGGTTTAGGACACACGTTTCAGCCAGTAGACGGCTCTCTAACGGCGTCAAGTGCTCGCACGTAAGCACAGACAGATGGAAACGATACTTTACTGATCCCTGAAGGGAAATTCGGTGCAAAACGGCAGGAACATCAAATAAAGTGTGCATAAATACACAACTTTCAACAAACAGCACTAAACATTACATAGAGTGCAGCCAATCGTGTCATATAGGGCCATATTGAAGTCTCACAGCATCCATTAGCGCCGTCGTTAATGATTCAAAATTAACCAAATAAAACACAATGGCAACTGAGCTGAAGGTTATGGCTTAATGTAAATGATTATACAATATTTTATTTCCATAATTAACTTCCAATGCAAACATATACAAAACATGTATACCATGGTTCTGAACGAATGTTTAACGTAGTAGGCCTACATACTTCAAGGAATGGTACGGGCTAAAAAACATACTTTTTTTTTTGTGTGAACGGTCTATAACTAGCCTTATTTTTTTAAAGGGGATGTAGTTTTTAAATGTATTTTTGGATTTAACCTCTGACTCAAATATTTTTGTTATAGCGTCACGATCTGCTGTTGTGCAAAACTGTGTTGTTTAACAATCCAGTCACACTTAAAATAATCCAGACGCACATGTGTCTGTCTGCTCTGGCCTGTAACTCATCACTCACGTGGTTGCCAGTGAAGGCCGTTTCTCTGCACGGATCTCATTACACAATCTCTCTCTTTTTCATTTTCCTATCTCTATTTCTCTGTCTCTCTCTTTTGCACTTCCATCTTGTGTACAGCTGCCTCAGCTGTAAGTCTGACTCAGGGCCGCCACTCTTGATTCATCCCATGAGTCTTTGGGGCAGTGTCCGTTCTCTTCCCAGACATGCACATTTGCATAACTCACCAAAAGTGACACTCAGTAAACAATGAGGCTTTGGATCTTGGTCTTTCTCATTGTTTCTGTACAGCTACAGGTTTCAGTCAGAATAAAGAGAAGAATCTTATAAAACATTGTTCACCCAAAAATAAAAATTACCCCATTATTTACCCTCAAGCCATCTCTAGGTGTATTATGACTTTCTTCTTTAATACGAATACAATCGGAGCTATATTAAAAAGTGTCCTGGCCCTTCCAAGCTTTATAATGGCAGTGGGTAGTAGTCCAGATTTAGAAGTAAAATAAAGTGCATAAATCCATCATAAAAAATGCTTAATAAAGACATTTTTAAATGAAGCGATGCATTTGTGTAAGAAAAAAATATCCATATTTAAAACTTTATAAACCGTAATCTCTAGCTTCCGCTAACCTTCGATGCTTGTTCATGAGAGAGTGGCGTTGCCGCAGATGATGTAGAACAAATCTCATGACGAATGTGAATTTCAAAATAAAGACACAATATTTTGCCCCAAAGAAACTGGGACACTTAAGGATATTCCACCTCTCGTTTTCATTATTTCATTCTTTATAATATTATTTCAATGAATTTATAAAATATAAATATTAATTTAAAAAATATATAAAATATTAATTTAAAATATAAAGTAATTTTTTTTTGCATTGTGACATTTTCATGAAATTTAAGCATATCCCTTCTCCCATTTTCACTATCATAACACAAAGAAATCTCTTTCTCTTTAGCAGTAATGATATTATTTATTTAAACAGACTGATCCCCTCTGAAGACCTTGTCTCCTAGATGGCCATTGGGACAAGACCACGGGAACCAGATGAGTCCTTTGCACAGTCTGACTCCGCTGCAGCCTAGACTTATGCTGGGTACACACTAAAAGATTTTTAAGATCTTATAATATCTTCAAAATGTGAGAGACCACAAACATGAGGGGAAAAAATCCTAAATTTAACCGTTTTGTTCCTATAGTGTGTGGTGTCCTCGGGGTCCCCCCCCCCACACATCAGGATTTCTGATCATAAATATTCAACATTTTGAATATTTACGATTCGCGATCGGGGCGCCTCCGAGGTTCTTCCGAGCAGATTCAGTCACTCTTAACACACCTCACACCACAGGAAAATCTGATAAGATAATCTTTAGAACGACCAACATAATCGGGACATTGATTGCCGGAAGGGGAGAAATTGGCCCAAAAATAAGAATTACATTTAATTATTTAAATAATATTAAAATATAAACATAAAATATAATTTGATATTTTATATCTAATTTTTTGCTCTGTGACATTATTTTCAGTATAGTTAAGCACCTTTCTCCCATTCTCATTACCGTAATGCAAATAAAATTCATTCTCTGTAATAGGAATTATATTATATTGTTTAAATAATATTAAAATATGAATGTAAAAATGAAAAAAAAAATTGTGACATTATTTTCAACACAGTTAAACACATCCTTCCTCCCGTTCTCATTACTCCAATGCAAAAAAATCATATTTTCTAAAAATTTAATTATATATTTTGTTATACTATAAAATAATACATTATATTTGACATTATATTATATTATTAACATAAAATATCATATTTTATATTTAAATAAAAACATTAAACAAATAAATGATAAAAACTTAGAAGTAAAACATCCAGACTGCTCATGGTAGTGAGAATTGGAGCTTAATTGTTTATGAAAATAATGCAAAAGATCTTAATGGATCGTTTCATTTTCTCTTCATGTAGAAGATGATTTTGTGTATGGCTGTAAAGGGGTGTACATGGAAAAGGATCTGGAGGTGACATCTGGATTTCCAGTACATGTAACGACCTGTTCCGAGTCTCTTGGGCCCAGCACAAGAATGCAGGCAGAGAGCGTTTAGAAACAGCTCTCAAATTTACAGCCCCATACAATAGAATCCCGTATAGAGATCTGAGTTTGACATCTCGTGTTTGATTGAACACTTCATATTTTGCTTCCCACACAGGGCGACAGAAATAGGATAATTTATTGTACGACCCCTGACAGGAATAAACTACACCTTGTCCCACTACGGGGAGATGGATGCGACTGTGTTACACCTTCACAGGTGACTTGAACTGTTGACAGATGATACACTCGACAGAGTTGATCTGTCAGAAAAGTGAAAGTTGTTTGAGTTCTGCTGAATGCTGACTATGCTGCATAAACCATAATATGAAAACACAAATAAAACTAATTAACATAGTATAAATAGCAGGAGTACCATGGTATCAGAGGGATAGATAGATAGATAGATAGATAGATAGATAGATAGATAGATAGATAGTTTTTTTTTTGTATTTAGTTATGGTACTTTGATATATACTATGGTAATTCATTATTATGGCACTTTTTGTGGATAGATAGATACACATCATGAAAATACATGGTATTGTCACTGTACATGTCTAGGATCAGCATGGTACCATGGCACAAAAAAAAAAAAATAATAAATAAATAAATAAATAAAAATAAAAACCTTGGTACTTTTATAAGTGCCAGACTAGAGCTTTAAAAGTAATCACTGATTTGGAAGAGATGCTCTTTTCACTAATCTACACTAGATTAAAAGCACTTCATCAGGTCTTCGCTTGTTCTGTGGTTTAAAGCTCTCAGCGCGGGGAAGAGGAGGACACACACACACACACAGAGACAGACAGAGAGACAGACAGAGAGACAGACAGAGAGAGAGAGAGACAGAGACACACACACACACACACACACACACACATCAGCTCCGTTCCTCCGTTCGCGAGTAACCGGGCAGGAGGAGGCGAGCGCGATCAGACCTCCAGGTGTGTGTAGATGTATGTGTGTGTTCCAGTCACACCTGGATGCATCATGTGATCAGATACCTGGGCGTGGAGCTAGCGTTCAGTGTGTTATTCGGTAACGGGAATCCCGGAACCGCAGATCTCTGTCTCTCCGCGCGTGAGTGACATGTGAACTTTCCGTGCACCGGGAATCTATTCCTCTCAATCCGAAGGAAATCCGCGGTCTGGACGCTGCAACTACTGCCAAGGTGAGAATCTGCATGTGTGGAATATTGTGCGTTACCTGCCAAAAGACCGTGAAGCAGTTCGCTGTTGTGCTCGGTTTCAGACGGGACGTGTATTCCGGACTGAGACGCATGTTGCATGTGAGATGATGTACGGATTGGGTTCATGTGCCGTTTTAACATTCGTTTCTTGAAACCAGCGTGTATTTATTTATGTCCTTATTACTTTTATGTAATATGTTTTTCGATTTCACTAGTAAGTATTCAACAGACTCTAGTATGCAGTGTACGAACTAGTGTGTGACTTTTAGGTGGGTCTACCGTTTTCTGGGTGCAATCGAGTTCGTCTCGCGCAGTAACGCATGTCTCCTGGGGCCCCTAGCGCTAACCGTCAGCTGTCTTAAGGACGTTTTGTGTTTGTTTGTAAATCAATGTTAAAGTGATTAGTAACGATTACTTTGTCGATGTACTGTCCGATAATGATAACGTAAAGTGCTCGGGCGGCGTATTGTTGTTTCTATAGGAACGTCAAGTGAAAGTGACTTCGCGAGCATCCGTTTAGCACCCGACTAACTTGTATTCTTACTTTTGTGGTACAGAAATGTGGTTTAAACCTATAGTTACTTTTATGAAAAATTAATACTTAGTTTTACTCCTAAGTTTTTCTTTCGACTTATTTTGAGCGGTTCAGAAAATTCGCGCCCAGTTGGTACGTATTCATTGGATGCTTTATACTACTCTTATTTCTGTGGTTACTCAAACCGTTACAAATGTTGTTAAAATGTACTTATATTGAAAAAGAAAACCGCTTTTTAAGACTCAACCATTTGTTTTGACTTGTGTTCAGAACCCAAACCCCCATAAATCAAACCCTGATAGTTTGTATTCATTGGATACTGTAGCACAGTGGTTCCCAACCACGTTCCTGGAGGCCCCCCAACACTGCATGTTTTCCATGTTTCCTTAATCAAACACACCTGATTCAGATCATCAGCTCATTAGTAGAGACTCCAAGACCTGAATTGGGTGTGTCAGAGAAAGAAGAAATGCAAAATGTGCAGTGTTGGGGGGCCTCCAGGGACGTGGTTGGGAACCACTGCTGTAGCACTAGTATTTTGGTACTCTAGTCACTATCCCAGCTGTGGTGAGTAACTCTTCCATTGTTGCTGCCAACAAATGGTAGTTTTTCCTTTGTTACTAGTAACAGTTTCAATTTTAGTAGTAGCTAATATTAACTATAAAGTCTGTCTGTCTTTCTTGATGTTTATCGTGTCAGATTTTTGTGTGTTCTTATTGACCATAGTGATCAATTGGCAGCTGTTTTGAGGTAAGGTAGTTACTTCCAAAACAGCCTAGCTAGTTTTTTCCCTAAATATTCAGTGAAATTGAGGCAAAAATTGTGCCAAATGTCAATTTCAGTTTTTATGTATGTCTCATTTGCCATTTAATTGAATTATTTATGCTATAAACCCCTGTGTGTCGACTACTAGTTATGACCTTGATTTGTCTTAATGGACATGATGGATTTTTAATGGGTTGAATCTGGCTAATAGTGTTTCTTGTCTTTGCTTTGCCTTTCTAAGTCCACAGTGTTGTGATTCACAACCACTAGTTGTCTGTTCTGTATGTATCAGGTTAAACTGTGCTTGTCTAACATCAGAGGACTGTAGAATTTCTGTGCTTTTCCCACATTATTTACTCGCATCGCATGTGCGCTCGAGTACAGAGTACAACAGGTCCGGACGAGCTCTTTCTGTGCCTTTAACTGTGCAAATCCGGCTGTTTGTCTCGGCACACTGGCTCCTTTCAGCCGGAGCTCTGAAGTTGTGCGTCTCTCACATTGTACCGCCTTGTTGTGCCTCTAAATTGCGTCTTTATTGGGCTTTCCTGTATTTCTATGCAGTGAAAGGGAGGAGACATCCCGGGGGATTATCCTCATTAAATGCTTTAAACAAATGTGCCAGATTAGCCGGGATCGTTCTCCATGTGGGGGCAACAGAGCCGAGGGTGGGTGCGGTGTGGTGAAAAGAACAACCCCAACAGCGAAAGGCAGCGTCTTCATAAATACACACCATCTGCGCACACACACAGACACACACCACGTAGCCGGCGTGAAATCAGGTCCTGCTCCTGCCTACAGCTCTCGGGCTTATCTGCCGTCCTGCGAGCGTTTAGAATAGCGCGACTGTCCCTTATCTGAGCCGCGAAATGCGTGATGAATGTCCTCTCCGCACGGAGCTGAATGATTTCATTCACCTTCCGAATGTCCCTGTGTTTTACGCTCAGAAATCATCAATTACCCACAATCACCTGCAGGGCTGTCAGCGAAAGCACTTGGCCGGAGCACTTGTGTTTATCAAAAGCTAAATAAAGAAGTAGCATTTGTCTGATGTTAGCCTGGAGGAAAGCAGGATGGTGATGTTTAATGTTGTACATTCACCTTTTTCTCTGTGGCGGCACCTGTGACTTCCTCTTTTCGGAGGGGCCTGGTTTTCCATCAACAGCGAATTATTCAGAATAGTTCGCCAAAGAAGAAATGGCACCGTACTTCCTTTTTTTCCCCTGTGGTTTGGCCGATTACAGGCTTTTAAGCATGTGCTCATGTTGCCAGCTTGAGTCTGAGTGTCTTTGATTGGTCATTTTTGTTGCCTTCAACATGTCAGGCTGCTCTGCACTTAAAGTAATGCATGATGGTACTGGAGATTCTTGGAAAAGTCAGATGCTTTTTCTTGTACCGGTGTGTTGAGTCTGGCTGCTCTGAAATGGCTTTTTCGCATGGGTATTCTGAAATAGTTTGGCAAGTGTTCCTTAACCCAGTCCTGATGTGTCAGTCCAGAGAGCGACACTGAAGCCTCTACTTTAGATTCCTCTCATAGTTTTCAGTATAACAGTGCATGCTCTAATAATTAGGTAAAGTCGATGTGATGGAGTAAATTGCGACTCTCTCTGGTTTTCTGTCCGACTGCTGCAAGTGACAGACATACGGTTGTTAACCGTAAACTCAAATGCTTTGTTTTGCCAATGGCGAAATCTCATTCGACCATTCTCACTCCACTCCACTCTTGATTAGCAATGTTTTTTCATTTTATTTTTGATAATAAAGTTGTATTAAATCATAAAACACAGAATTCAGAAAAAATAAAACAGTATATAATGTGTGTATATATATATATATATATATATATATAATATGATATGATTATAGAACATTTATTATTTTATTTTATGTTAAATGACTGTGAACTTTATGAATTAATTTGATTATACATCCTTTTTGATTATTAAAATTTAATCAAACTATTTAAGTGGAAAAATTACAGTGGAAAACATGGAATTTGGGAAGAAATAAAATGGATTTTATATAGCTCTATTTCTGTTATACATGCAATAGGTTTGATTAGGAATGCACAATATATCGGTTATTGGCTGATATTGTTTTTTTATTGCAGTATCGGTAGCTATTATATATTCAATTGTGCATGCTTATTTCCTCAAAAAAAAAAAAACACTGCTAAATGTAATATTTCATATCTCAAAATGAATATAATTTTTTATATTGCACTTTATAATGTTGGCATACTAGTTATAATGTTTTGATTTTTAATTTATATGACAAAATAACATATGTTATTGAAAATAACTATCTGTGGACTTAATTTAGTTCTTCAGTGGATATTTCTATAGCAAATTTCAAGAATACAAGCTTTTTTTAACATTTATTTATTATTATCAGTCATTATTTCTATAACAGATTTCAAAACAAATTTTTATTTGTAAAACAAGTATTTATGCATATATATAAATGTGTAATCTTCTTTTTCTTTTCTTTTTGTATTCTTTTTTTCTTTACTTTTCTTTCTCTTTTTTTTTTAACGAAGTAGAATAGATTTATAACATGAAAATAATTATTGGCTTATCAGTACCAGCTATAATTGTAATTTTTAATTATTTTTTAATTTTCACTTTACACTCTCAACGCCCCATTGTCTTTAGGTTTGTAAGTCAGTCCTTTAAGGCCTCATCTTTGGTTTAATCTGGCTATTATGCCATCTTGGTGACGTGAAGTGGAGAGAGTAGTTTCAAGTCCCCTGATTCCCCTAAGCCCCGAGTTACATCAGATTACAACAGCATAATGGGAAATGACGGGCATAAGGTGAGATTGCATTCATTCTCACGCTTGCTAATCAACAGCTGGCCACAGATCTGTGCCACCCGGGGGTCTTTATGCAGCATATGGCCTTATCATTGCTCCAGCGCCATATATATATATATATATATATATATATATATATATATATATATGTATGTGTATATATGTATGTATGTGTGTGTATGTATGTATGTATGTGTATATGTGTGTGTGTGTGTGTGTATGTATGTATGTATGTATGTGTATATATGTGTGTGTGTGTGTGTGTGTGTATATATATGTGTGTGTGTGTGTGTGTATATATATATATATATATATATATATATATATATATATATATATATATATATATATATATATATATATATATATATATATATATGCACCTCTGTATGCTGACTAAACCAATAAAGTCGCGTCTTCTTCCCCTCTCTTGTTCTTTCACTTCTCCATCTTTTTCCCATTCTTTTCATACCATCTGCTGATGAGCACAAAACCATTTCCTCAGCTTCGTTCTGGTCACGCAGATGGATTTTGGGTAAGAAAAAGTCAGTGTTCTAGGGAAAATAAGACACTGGAATGTGTGGGAGGGACTTTTGCACATGTACACAAAACCTTCGCCCGCAGGAGGACAAGATCTCCAGCTTTTGCTTCAAAGAGTCTTGTTACAAGCATAACATGCTATCAGTGCAGGCCGAGACTGTGGCGTAACATTACAGCCGCGTGTGAGAAAGCCAGCGCTCTCCCCCTCAAGACACAACGATGGCATCCGTGACAATCCCACAGAAACGCTCTACTGTACAGAGAGAGATTTGGCCTGAGCCCAGGCGGGCGCTCCCTCTGGAGCAAATGGGGCAAGCGGGGATTAAACCCAGTTTGTGAATAAAAGGAGAGCCTCCGTTGACAGCCTTAATTAGTCTAAGACTTGCCTCATTCTGGGAAACTGCCAGGTCCTTGACTATTATAGTGGAAAATCCAGTCGGCTTCCACTTGAATGGCACCGACTCCAAACACGCCCTTTTGTTAGATTAGACAGAAAGTTTTCAGGCACGAGCTGTTACTTTCTGTGTTGGAAACTTTGGTTGAGTGGCGTAATTCAAGAGAACAAAACTTAATGAGTTTTTTTTTTTTGGCCTATTATTGGTGTCTGCAGAACTGTGCACAAAGCCCTGTAGATTTTCACAGATTTTGACGCTTGTCATTCCCACAGATCTAGATATTTTTTTTTATTAATATTGTTTTAAGTTACTCTTGTTATTAAAAATGCTTTCAGCCACCCATAAGAGTGTAGGTCTCAGTTTTAATACATTTTACCCTGTTTAAATTCATAGAGATGCACATATCGGCACCAAATTGGTTATAGACTGATTTGTTTTTACGTCATTTATTATAATTTTTTTTATTAATATTATTTGAAGTTATTCTTATTAAAAATGCTTTCAGCTACCCATAAGAGTGCAGGTCTCAGATGAATTCATTTTATCATGTTTAAATTCAGCACCATATCGGTTATCGACTGATAGTGCCTTTTTAAAATTTAAAATTATTTAACAAAAAAAACATTTTAATTGTTTAATTTGTCTTTTTAAAATTATTATTGATGTTGAAATAGGTACTGTAGTACAACTTTTTAAATACATTTTACCATGTTTATGTTTTACCATGTTGCCACATATTGGCACCTTATCGGTTATTGAATGATAATGGCTTTTTTTTTATATTTAAAAATGTCTATTTAGTACTTTAATTATTATTGATTGATTGATTATCTGCTAATTATCTATTTAGTATTTTAATGATTGTTTTTTACATTATTAATTATTTTAAATTATTATTACAATTAAAGGCACAATATGTAAGATTTTTTTTTATTAAAATATCCAAAAACCACTAGAACAGTGTTATATATTTTGCTGACTTGTGTAGTTACATTATCCCAAATGTTTCGAAGAATGTGTATATCCAGAGAAATAAGCAATTTTAACTACTGACACGGACCATGTCCATAGTGTAATTGTGTCGCCTGCCAATGACACCATACTCCCTCGATTTCTGGTTTTGTTTTGTAGAAAACATGTAAACACCAAAGACGCTTTAATATGTTATGTGTTTTATTAGACAGGTGATGACCGTACAGAGTAGCATTATAATAGAACTTTCAAATGTATTGAGTATGATAAAGCTCTGCTTTGCCACGCATAAGCAGAGCTTTATCTGCTTTGCTACGGTCGACTGTGGCATAATAAAAGCTCCGCTGCTTTCGAGCCGTGTGTCACACTCGTCTCTCATTAGCAGTTGCTTCAGCGGCCTCGTTTTGCTTCGACGGCTTTCATCGGATTGCATTGGCTGTGGGGATGAAGACGACAACTCCCATGATTCCACACTCAGTCACGGCGTCATCAAACTACGCCGTTGTTTCTTTGTTTGTTTTCAATACGCACCCTCTAGCAGCAAAAACTTACATACTGTGATAATTTTATATTTTACCTTTTTAATTATTAAAAATCTTTTTAATATGTTTAACTTTTTGTTTTTTCATTATTATAATAGTTATTTTATTATTGGTAAAATGTAAAATACAAAATGTATTATTAATACTTTTATAATACTATTAATAATAACATAATAATAATAATAATAATAATAATAATAGTAATTTATTATTTAATATTTGTAATATAGTAAACAATATTTCTATAGCAAGTTTCAAGAATAACTTTTATGTTGCGATGCCTAAATTCACAAGTAGCATACTAGCTATTTATTTGTTTAGTTATTTATTTTAATTTATTAGTTTCTTCTGATATTTCTATGGCAAATTTTAAAAGAATATTTATGTTGTGATGCCTAAATTTACATGTAGCATACAAATGATTTGTTTCAGCTCTTTATTTATTTATGGGCCATTTATCAGTTATCAGCTATAATGTCAAGAAAATTATAGGTGAAATTTCCAGAAATGTCCATATTTGTACACTTCTAATCCATAATATGCCTTCAAAAATGAAAACTGCACCAAAATGTGTCCCCAGATTGTGTCTGGGCCTGCCTGTAATCAGAAGAAAAATCATTCTTGTCGGACAGTTTGATGTTATATTAAGGCTGCCAAAATGTTTCCGGTGCAGTTTAACTAACGGCGAGTTGGAGTATTATTTCATAAGCTCAGGTGAACTGAAGCGTGCTTTATTTATCTTTGCACGCAGAGAGATTTTCCGCTTGAACCCGCCTCAGTCAAACGGATAAGTGCAAAATGATAGATCCGGGTGATGCGCGTGACATCTCCATTCCCTTCACCTTTGTTTCTTTTTTCCCCCTATTCCAGCTAGGAGTTCACTTGGGCACTGAAGGGTGTAATTCATTTCTACAGATCTGAGTAACATCTTGTTCAATCTTCAAACAGAGCATTTGCCTCACACGGAGATTGCTTTTAATTACTGACACTACACTTCTCATAAAGTGGGGTTCCGTGTGGCGATGTTTGTGGGGTTTCTTAGCTTGTTGAGGAGGGGGAAATTCTCCAGGCTGTTAATTAAGGAATAGACGAGTCCCGGCGGAGCCAAAAACGCGTGAGTGAAGGGTCAGATATCTGCCAAACAGCTGGAAACCAAGGTCACGGCAACCTGAGCGAAAAAGACAGAAAGAAGGAGGGGCAACCTGGCATGAAGTCTGCGAGGAGTTGAGTCAGTTGCCAGAGGAGGAGGTGGTTGCAGTATTTTATTTTAGACATTAATCCGAGGCTTTACGGTGGCTTTCCTTGGACTCAAGTGTGAAAGACACTCAAAGAAAAGCAGAACTGGTTCACACAGTATTTTCAGCATGTTTTAAAAGTGTGCTGTGGTATCATGGGAACGCTGTTGTTTTTCCTTCCCTGTTGAAAAGATCAGCTCAGGCCAGCATGAATTTCCTTAAATGCTCTTTTTAATATATGATTTTTATATGATTATGAAACCCAAACAACAAGCTCTGGGTGGAATATTGTGTTATTAGAAAATATTGGATATGGTGTAGATTTATTACCAGTGACAGATGTTTTTGCTTCAATCAATAACCTTAACTGTACTCTGTGTGTGTGTGTGAGTATGTGTGTATGTGTATACACACACTGAAAATATTCAATATTTTTTGATCCACTTCAAATGTTGAGAACTGTGTGTGTGTGTATATATATATATATATATATATATATATATATATATATATATATATATATATATATATAATATACACACACACACACACTTATACTCAATATTTGGCCGAGATACAACTATTTGAAAATCTGGAATCTGAGGGTGCAAAAAAATGATAATACTGAGAAAACTGAGAAAATTGCCTTTAAAGTTGTCCAAATGAAGTTTTTAGCAATGCATATTACTAATCAAAAATTAAGTTGTAATATATTTACGGTAGGAAATTTACAAAATATCTTCATGGAACATGATCTTTACTTAATATCCTAATAATGTTTTGGCATAAAAGAAAAATCAGTCATTTTGACCCATACAATGTATTTTTGGCTATTGCTACAAATATACCCATTCTACTTAAGACTGGCTATATATACATACACACACACACAAACACACACGTGTATATAAAAAAAAACTTTTCAAAAGGAATATTTATGTTGTGGCTTTGCCATCAGTTACAAAACATCATAAGGTTAATAGCTTCTTTTTTTTCTTCTTTGCGTTTAGAATTATAGAATAGACCTGCGATCCATCTGTAATTGAATGTATTGTTCTGTAATGAGACATCTAATCTCCCTGTTCTATGAGCTCATGAGGCCATGACCTTTATATGCGATACCACTGATGACAGTCATTTGTAATGTGGGGAGATGCGTCTATACTTCCAGACTAGCAGTGGTTCTGGTGCCTGTAGCGTGTGCCGGGACCTAGACGTGTGTTTGGAGGTGACCCTGACGGCTTTAGCAGCAGGCTGTGGGCTCGCGGAGGTGGAGGGGAAGACTTGTGCTGCTCTGGGACTCTCTGCGGAAACATTCCAGAGCTGATTCCCAGCCAGGAATTCCAGTTATGTGCATGAAACCAGACAGACAGAGAGGTGGCCGCTCCGAGACGACGAGGCCTTTGATTTTCGTGTTTGTTGTTTTGCTTCCTGACCTCTGTAACGGCACATCTGAGTGACTCTTTTCCTTCCTGCCTTTTCTTTCATATTTTCTAAAAGAAAAACAGTGTAGTATATGCACTCAAAAAATACTTAGGCCTCAATTTAAGACTTATATTTGAATTGCAGATACAATTTACATTCATTTGGATTACTCAGTAATTAATTAAACTAATAAACTTGATACGCATTGAAATGTATATGAATCGGTTGAGATTTCTGTAATAGTACTAATGAACTAATTTTTTTTTAAATAATATGAAAATAAATACACAATAATAAGGTTTATAGACTTTTCGTTAATGCAGTTTGTTTCACTCTCATCAATTTTAATTAATTAAATATAGCTTGTCTCACAGCTTGCCGTATTTAAACAATTTTCAAACTAAATAAATGTAATTGTTGTCACAATGAGCAGATTACTGATTGTAAACAATTAAAAAAATACATAATTGAATAAATATGATTATTTGAATAAAATCAAATTGATGCAAATAGTTAAACTATTCATTGTTTTTTTTTTTTGAGTGCAGAAATCTTACCGTTTCATATGCATCACATTAAGTTTATTAGATCATGTTAAAACTGTGTAATCCAAATGGATTGAAATTTTATATGCAAATTATTACACTAATGCAATCAAATACATAAATCTTGATTTCATGCTTAGGTATTTTTTGAGTGCAGTGCTACTTTTAAAAAAAGAAAACATTTTAAAGGTGACGAGTGTAAAGGTCCTTGCACACTGAGTCCGAAATTTTCGTGTGCGTTTTTTGTATTTGTCATCCTAAAAATTTGTCATGGACAGAAACTTTGCACCACCAAATAGGGCTAAAAAATTAACACCTGAAAACACCCTTCTCTGCCATTGGTCAGTCAAACAGATAACCCCACCCCCAACTATCATCATTGGTTGAGCCATTCTGGTCGTGATGCTCAAACCGATAGACTTTTGTCTTGCTTATAGTCATCCTGGCATATTAAACTGGGACAGAAGAAAGCATTTTAACATCTAAAAAAAAATTACACACTTCAGCTTTAAATGAAAGCGAAACATGTAAATGAGTCAAAAACACTTCCTTCTGGCCGTTTTGTGCTTTATTCATATTCTTTGCCTAATTTTCTTGTTCCTCACATCCCCACAGTTTCACTTCCCTTCTCCTTTTCAGTCTTTTGTTATGCTCTCTGTTTGTATTTTTCTCCCCCTCCCTTATCCGGCTGTCGCGGTGCCTCGGGCTCAGGATCCATCCTCGGATCCGTGGCTTCGCTGATGGTGTCGTTACAGCTGTGTGTCTTCGGTGTGTCTCCAGCTGTCCGGGTGCGTGTAGCCTGATCCGATCGGACACGCACCCCACTCCATCTGACTCATGTGGGTCGAGACTCAGCCATGTTGAACCGAGGCTCTTTATATAAACACACATTTCTCATGCCTGTCCCATTTACACCTGTTTACCAAACGTCCTACAGCTACATGTAAATACTTGAAAATTTACCATGGTACTAATTTGTGTAACATAGTTTTTACAATATGTCTTGCATACGAAAAAGTGTGTTTATCTGTGTTTGTATATCTCCACAGTGCTTTTTTGTGAGGGATGGCACAGTGTTAACTTTGTATATGTCCAAAAACATGGTTTTAGCATGGTAAACATCCCAAAAACATGGCAACGCTGTGGTACTTTTGGTACTTTCTTGGAAGTATAATGAAATGTGCATAAAAGTGTGTCAAAATGCTATGGTAGTAGTTTTGTATCTGTGCAAAAAAAAAAAAAGTGGTAGTACTATGGTACTTTTTGGTAAATACCATGGTATATTTCAATGTACCATAGTATTACCATCAAACAATCATGGTACAACCACAGTAGGCTTTTACATTGCACATGCATGGATTTACCATGGTATGTGTCCCAAAAAACATAGTAAGACTACTTTTGGTAAGGTTCTTTTTTAAAATGGAAACTGTATTGAATGATACATGCTAATATCAAAATACTATGCTTTTATCTTTCTACATACCCAAAAACTATGGTAATCCCACAGTACTTCTTTGTAAAACTATGCTGAATACACAAGCGTTGCTCTGTTTCACTTTGTGTGAGATTTCTTTTGTGTGTTTCACATCCCAGGTCTTTGCTAACGCTATAGAATCCTTTGCCTTTAGGCAGCATCCCAGAATACAGAGTTAGCGTTTAGCAAAGCTTCAGTCTCTGTGGACTAGTTTCCTGACTTTAAACTCAAACAAATGGCTGCCTTTAAGCAAATGACATCACAGTCTGTGCCGCAGACCCCATAAACATGTCTAAACACACGCTAACAACCGCTCACAGATGCTAAAAACACGCTACCCTGCATTTGATGCAACACCACACAGTTTTACACACAATAACCCACTTCTCAAACCCAAGCACAGACAGTTCCTACGTCCTAGTTAACGTGTTAGCATGTATTTGAGGTTAGAATCATTTTAATCTGTTGCTGTTCAGACCTTTAATTATCGTTATTAGCTTTAGAAGGCCTGTGGTGGGTTCGGGAAGCATTACGATTGACTTCTTGGCTCCTCATGCGCTGTTGGCGCTAAGCTAATGCATGGCTAAATGGGAAATAAGCATTTTGCTTTTCCAGAGGCTCTCTCAGGAAATGCAGGCGGGCTTGTCTGCACGAGATTAGCTTGTTTGTCTGCTAATCGGCTAAATCAGACTTGTCATGTTGGGGCCTATCAGGATTTCAAAACTAGTTTATTTGTAGACTTTGATGCTGATCATATTGAGTTGAATGATTGCATCTGTTGGGATATTTATGGAACAGTCAACTTCCCTCCTTTGTTTCTCCTTTTTACAGGCATTTTTTGAGTGGATCGGTTACTTTTCCAACCATCGTAATGTCGATCCTTCCACCTCGTTTAGTGAAGGATGTTGTTTATTTGCAGTAGTAATAAAAACAGCCTGCTTTTCATCATGTATTTTCACTACCTTCATTTGCATAACCTCTAAAAAAAGGACAATTCAGTCCTTAATGTGACTGTTATGGTAATATTCAAAACATTGATGGCTCATGTCAGCTTTTTGTTAACGATTCTGTGACCTTACTATGAAAAGTAAAGTGTGAAAACTTCTCGATCGCTGCTGGTGAACTTAAGTCAGAAGCTTCACCTGAAGTTCTTCGGATTTCCTGTAGAGATGCTTTCATTGGTCTGGGGGTGGATGATACTTCACTATAATCCACAGTATATTGTGTCTCCTCTCAGACATGCTCAGGGTTTTAGTATGAGGTGATTATGGGTTTTTCCCAGAGTTGAGAAGTTCCTCACTGCTGTTCTTGGAATTCAGATTATTTGACAAGACAAAAAAAAAAAAATAAAAAACCTTTTTATGACTTGATTCTTGGTTCTGTCTCATTGGATATCAGCTCTGTCCCAGATGTTTCTCCTTAAAAAAGGTCACAATGAGACTATTCCCAGCCAACACACCCATGTGGGGCCCATAGGGGTTGCCCACCTGGGCTACCCAACTGGGACCCAGCTAATTTTGTCCTCAGTTTCCATGGTGCCCCCACATGGGTTAGCCCAGATGGGCTGATGATGATGATGGGCTCCATATAGGGCCCATATGGGTTAACCAGGTAGTTCCCATTTGGTGCCTACATGGGTTAGTGATGGGACCCAGCTAGGTCTTATGTAGGTCTCTTATGGGCCACAACAGGTATACACATGGGCTAATATATTTGTCTGCTTGGGTTACCTTAAGTAAACCCCTAAACACAAACATTACATTAAATCCACTAAAATGCTAAAGGTATTCAATAAACAGAAACCAGCAGTTCATGCTTTTAAGCAAAGTTTATTTGGAATAATTTAAACATGACTAACATAACTTGTACATTTACAACTTTATAAAACACAAGAATCTAAAAAAAGTTAATTTTAAGCCCCTGAAAAAGTTTTTTTCTTGTAAAAAACTTCATAACTTTTATTCTGAATGTTTAAGCAAGGTTTCGTTGGAATAATTTGAACATGACCATTACAACTTGTATATTTACAACTTTATAAAACATAAGTATCTTAAAAAAAGTTAAAGGGGTCCTATTATGCTTTTTCACTTTTTGAAATTTAGTCAGTGTGTAGTGTGTATGTTTGGGCAAAAAAAAAAGATCTACAAAGTTACAAATCTCAAAGTCCACTCCAAAGGGAGATATTTCGTTTTTAAAAAATCCCCTTTCAAGAACTACAACGAACGACTCATTTGGACTACAAAGTTGTTTTCCTGTATTTGTGACATCACAAATTGGCCCATTAGAATATCATTAAAATAAATCCCGCCTCCGGAAATGCAAATGCACGTTTCAAAATCGCAACCCGGTGCGAGTGTTTTTATATCACTGTATTTCTGAAAGAAACCGACTGTCTTCAGAAAATTTTGGATGTCATTTTCATTTCATCTTGCATGTAATGTCTGATAAAGCAGTGTTTGTGAGCGGAGCTCTGCTTTGTGTTCAGCGTTACCGGGGAAACCTCGCTCTCTCCCGCTCCAACAGCGCCTCCTGCTGGCAGAGAATTAATTTGCTTTTAGTTATTCTGCCTATAGCTGTTCGCCAATCACAACGCACTGGGACAGCTAACCAATCACAACACATTTCGTTTTTCGGAAGGCGGGCCTTCATCAAACCCGGATCTAATCGAGCCGTCTGTGCCAGACTGGGGAGGAAGGTATTGTAATAATGTAAATTATGTGAAAAATAATGCGTTTTTCGAACCACCAAGCATGAGAGCATGTTCTAGTACACCCCTAAAATTAAATCAAGACTTTGTAAAAGAGCATAATGGGACCCCTTTAAAGTGAAGCTCCTGACAAACATTATTTGGCATAACTTGTATCGTTTGTATAGGCATATCTGAAAACTCTAAAATACACAAACAAACAAACCAACAGTGCAGCTCCTCACTCCTCTGTCCTCGCTCTCCCAACGACCCTTTGAAAAGACAGCAATTAATCAACCACTGTGCCACTTTTTCAGTTAAAACAGATGATTCTTTTCTTTTTATAGATTGTATTTCCGTTTAAAAATCAAGAATATCTTAAGACTTACCCATCTTGCTCTCCACTATGTGACCTCGCTGAACAGTTTCCTCCCATCACAGAGTAGCCACTTTGACACTGATTTTCTGCCTCTTAACTGGTAATTTGGTTTGTTAGAAAATTTTTTTCAAGCTTTCTGTAAAACACAAAGAGCAAAGTTAGATTAAATTCCATATTTAAGCCCTTGCAATAAATAAGCAGTCATCTCTAGGGATGGGTATCGTTTAAAGATTTTCGATATCGATACCGATACCTTGAGTTCGATACCGGTCCCTGAACGATACTTTTTTCGGTACCAATTTTATGATTACATTATCTCAGAAAAACTTTGGTTTTATTTTTTCAGCTTGTTGACATTTATACAGACTCATCTATATACCTCATCTCCTAAGCCACTGCACAAGGGAACAAAATATATCCAACACAATAAATCAGTGCAAATAATTTTAATAAAGTTCAAGTAGTTTTCAGTTTACACATCTGTTAGGCTACATTTACACTAGTGCGTGTTCGTTTTAAATTGTGTAGCTCAGACAGAATCATAATTTCTATTCATTTATTCTAGGTTGTTAAAGACTTCAAGAAATTGAAAATCTTTATCCACTTTCATAAGTGGGTGTTTTATTTTCTTTCACCATATGTTTTATTGTTATTAAATTCTGGTGTAGTATCTCTAATTATTTGAATGCATAAAAACTTATTCTATTCAAATTTATTCTAAAAAAAAAAAAAGCCTTATGAAATGTTTTATTTTTCCTCAGAAATTCTGTGTTCTGGTTTTCAAATGAAGGCATAAAACATTAATTTCATTTATCTTTAAATTATTGAAAATCAAAGTTTATTTATTTATTTTGGCAAACAAAGGGGGTTTACTATTAAAATTAAAACATGGAAGAAATGTTGTGTGATCATTACTTAAAAAAATAAAGTTTTAATAATTTTAATAGTAGCCTAGTAGTAAAAGTATGTACATTCTGCTGAACAATAGTAATATATTTCTGCAGAAGTGTCTTCCAAGTTAAACTAAACTTTTATTTTGACGGGTTGCTGTGAATACCTTTACAGTTCTGTGTGTATATGATATGATGCTAGTTTTACTCAAATCAAACGGTAAAATGCTAATGAAGTGACTCAGAGCAGTTCTGGGGGTGTTGTTCATGTGTTTATGTCCTCATTTAGTGAGACGGCAGACGCTGAAATCACCGCGAGCGTCACGCGTGCTTCAGTCTGTGTGAAGTAAACAAACCTAGTGATGGAAAAATTAAGCTTTGCGAAGCACCACGGCTTCTTCTCAACTGTATCGTAAAAAGGATCATTACTCTAAGCTTTTCAAGACGATGCACACTAACGACATCTTGTGGTCAAAAGATGGAAAAACCTGCCTTTTCGTCCCAGACGACCTAGCCATTTTTGGATTGTTTCAGATAATAAATCAGTTTGTGCTACGAAAATAAACCAAAGAAAGTATTCACTCTATATAAATAGGTCTTTTACATGTCAGTCGTTGTTTTACACAATATATGAATAAATGAGTCTGCGAATATATTTATTATGCAAATTTATTATGTGAATAAATATATGCATATATGATCAAAATAAAAGAAGATTATCAGAATGGTCAGCTGAAGTGATTGTGAAGCGGGAATTAATACAAAATTAACATGCACAAAACTACATTATTCGTATTATGATTTATTCTCATGAAAGAAGTGAGTGACACTTCAAGCTGCGCAAGTGGTTCGCGTTATTTAAAACAGAATACGAAGCAGTCACGTGGTTGTGTGCGAAAACGAAGCTTCGGACATCACAGATCACGTGGTTCTGGCAAAATGAATCAAGCTCCGGTACAGTGCTTCACTGCGAGATGCTTCGTTTTTTTGATACAGGCTGCATCCGAAATCTGAAAAATGCTGCCTTCGGAGGCAGCATTCCGAGGCAGGAAGGCATCAAGGCACGTCCGAATACAAAGTTAGCTTCACTTCCTGTCTCCTGAGATGCCTTCATCTGGCCGATTTTTGAAGGCAGCATAGATGTATCCTTCGCTCCCTTTGATATCCCACAATCCTGTTGTAGATCATTAAACTGTTATGTTGCCTCAGAAGTCTGTCCGAAATCAGTTCCGTGAGGTGCCTTCGTGCAAAAACGCTGCCTGCAGAGTCATTGCCTCATGAGGCAGCAAGGCAGCAAGGCAGCTGCCTAAGTTTTCAGATGCAGCCACAGGCTTCGAAGCCTCGGTGTCGAACGTCACATCACTAAACAAACCGCGCGATATAGAGAGCAGACTGCTCCGTATGCTTTCGAATCGCTCTCGCGGATGTCAAACACTGATTGATCTGCGCTTCTAGTCGAACACACCTAGTGCTGCAGGCTTATTGCAGGCCTCACTGATGTTGATTAGGTATCGAAATTTGGTACCGAACGACAAGACGGTTTTCGATACTCGGTGGTATCGAGGCAATTCGGTCGGTGCCTAAAAAGTAACGAACTCGATACCCAGCCCTAGTCATCTCCATTTTTACATTTTTTCAGGAAATACAATAATGGTATCGGAAATAATATTCTATCATAAACAAATGATTTCTGTGTAAACAAGGGCAACATTTAAAGGCATAGTTCACACATAAATTAAATGTCTCATTTAATCGCAAATGTCAAAATCTGTCCATCTGAAATTTTCTTTTAAACAATTATAATTTTTATCAGGCAAATATTGGTCCTTTTCATTCCCATTACAGTGAAATAACTGAACATAAACATAAGAGCCTGATAAAAATGATTTTAGAAGAAAATTTCAGATGGTTTTTGCATCTGATGTCTTCAATTGTTCTTATTTTAGTATCACTTCAGTTGTATTAATGTACACTCTAAAAAAATGCTGTGTTAAATACAACACAGTGCTGGATAAATATTGGACAGAACACATGCTGGGTTGTTTTCAACCAACAGTTGGGTTAAATGTTTAACCCAACCTTCTGGGCAGCAACCCAACCGCTGGGTCTAAACAACCCAATCGCTGGGTTTGTCCATATTTTACCCAGTGCTGGGTTGTATTAAACCCAGCATTTTTTAGAGTTGTACTTGTCTTTAATAAAGTTTTAATTTTATTATTTATTATAAACTGAGTTTTGTGATTACTACACCACAAATTAACAGTTACTTATCACTAAAATAAGCAGTACACCTGGTCCATATTCTCATAATTTGGGGTATTGTTTGTCCAAGTATGGACAATTATTTCCATACAGTCAAACTCATTTGATTCCACTGATTTACGAAGAACAAACTCAACTCTACTGAATAACCTTTGCACATGAATGTTATAAATAATCCAACAGCAAGTAAACATAACTTATACCTTATACAATCTCAAGCGGTTTGAGCCCCCGAAACTCTCGCTTTCCATGCCGGCCAACAAAATTGAACTCTCTTGATAAGGGGTGGTCCAAAAGGAAGGCCATTATTCTTCTTGTGGCTTCATCCACAGTACTCCCTCCAATTTCTGCCACCACAGCAACCTAACGGAAAACAAGATTATTATTATTGGGGAGACAACACAAAAATTAACCCGAATAATTGCAGTTACATTTCCCCTCAAATCGTGCAGCCATAGGTTAATCGATGGTGCACTGCTATTTTACACTGGAAGTTGTAATCTACTGTGTGCATCGAGTCCATACATACAAGTCTATTACTCACAATTCATATGGAACACTCCTATAATTCTTATGCAGTTACCTCTGTAACAGTTGGTTTATACTTGTACTACAATTGTGTTGCCTGTGGAACAAAAACCTTCTGCCTCTGTAGCAAAAAAGCTACAGGACTGTGAAAATGGCTTAGGCCACCATTATATTTGTTGTTTAGGAAATGGTATAATGACTATCTCAGTTTTTATTAGAATACAACCAAAAATACAGTAAATTTATAGGCAGTATTAAATAAAATGGTGGCCTAAGACTTCTGCACAGTACTGGAAGTGCCAAAATGTTAATGTTCAGCCCTGTGAACCTGATAATGGTCATGATAGAACATACCACTTGTTTCTGGAAGGTGGGGTCTGCCAATTTCTGCTCCATTGCATCAACACCTGAGACTGTTCGATTACTTGCGTAAAAAAAATGCTTATTACTTAAAAAAAATTACAATTCTAATTTAGGAAAAAAAAATAAATAAATTGTATAGTCATAACAATTTGTATGATTTGTAATAACACCCAAATGCAAACTGATGCAGATTTATATAAGGCAGAAACTCCTGTTTGCATGATAAATATTAAATATTGTTGTAATATTGTTTTTTATGTACGTACAACAGCCTTATTGTTTACTCTTCAAATCGAGATCTGTCCCAGGCTAACATACCTTATTTACACTAGCTTCTCTGCTATTTTAGCCATTTGACATCAGCATTGTAATCTTTGTGTATCGTGAGCACATAGCCCAGTGCCAAACTTTGCATTTTAAGTATGAGCTTTTTTTAGTGTCTTTTACTTTCAGAGGGCGTAGAAAACACCAAGACATACAGCATTATCCTTTAGGCATTGGCTCCAGAAATAAGAGGAAAAATATGGCGTGATCTGAGTATGATGTCTAAAATCTAACGAGACAGAAATCCAAACTATGTTTCGGTTAACATTATGGTTTGTAAACAATGTAATTACATTTTCAGTTTTAGACTGTAAAAAAGGAGGGGAATTTTTTAGATTTTGTTTAAATTAAGTAATCCATGTGTCAAAACAACAACAAAAATAATTTTAAAGACACACATGTGCACTATAAATCCATGTAATCACCCTATATGGGATTAATTATGTTTGCACTTGTATATTTGATAAAACAAATAGGATCCCATGTGTAGCTCATTTTGAGCCCATGCACACATTTCCCATTAATTACCCAACTGGGAACCACATGGGCAGCCCACCTGGGTTCACCCATGTGGGTCCTAGCTGGGTCACCCAAGTAAGCCCCAGATAAGATGCCCACCTGGGTTCACCCATGTGGGTCCTTGCTGGGTCATCCAAGTGGGCCCCAGATAAGATGCCCATTTTGAGCCCATGCCCACTCTGTAGCCCATGTGAAGCCCATGTGGGCCCCACATTAACGTGTTTCCTGGGTTAATGACATAAGAGTTTTAAAGTGAATACAAATTGCAGCTCAGATCATTTGGTATTTCATATTGGATTTGAGACTTGAGTTCATATTGAGATTTCTGACATTTACTTCCTGGAAAAGTTGGAGATCATTTGGTACTGGATTTGAGACTTATTTGTGTTCATATTGATATTTCTGACATTTGCTGCTTGTAAAAGTTTGAGATAATTTGATATTGGATTTGAGGCATATCGCTGACAGTTGCTTTTTTGAAATGTTGAGATTATTTGATATTGGATTTGATGGAGTATTAGAGTTGATATTGAGATCTCTGACAATTTCGTCTTGGAAAAGTTTGAGATTATTTAGTATTGTATTTGATGAAGTATTTGAGTTCATACTGATTTTTGCTTCTTGCAAAAGTATGAGATAATTTGGTATTGGTTTTGAGACATCACTGACAGTTGTTTTTTGAAGATTTTGAGATGATTTGGTATTGGATTTGATGAAGTATTTGAGTTCATATTGAGATCTCTGATGTTTGCATGGAAAAGTTTGAGATTATTTGGTATTAGATTTGAGTTCATATTGAGATCTCTGATGTTTTCATCTTGGCAAAGTTTGAGACATTGTTCAGATCTCATCTGAAGAAAACATGAGATTACAGGGCCTTTTTCTCATCATAAAGCTCTCCATTTGCTCTCTAGAGAATCTCAGAGAAACGTTTGAGATATTACAGAGATCTCATTTGCATTTGTTCTTTCCCATAGCCACTTTTAACAAACTCTACCCCAATTTAAAGCATCCTAACAGGGAACCGGCTGGATTTGTGGCACAAATTCAACCTCCAAATTGGGTCTGCGCTGGCTGCTTTCCTCAATGACACCAGATCTCGTTAGAAATCTCCCTGTAAGCTCATTAAACAAAACGTCGACGCTGTGTGACATGCAGTCAGTGACTGAGAGTGTGACCAGAGCTTAGCCTGAGGACTCATTCACGAGCCCCAGACAAACGGATGCTTTGAGAAGCACTTCTGATTTCTACTGCAATGTCCAGTTTTTTAAGTACAAGGGTCAAAACTCCTGCTGGGTTAAATGGCTTCTATAAGCTTGCGCTTTAAGTGACTAACTAAAAATAACGCTGCAACTCCAGAAGTAATTGCGGTGGAGAGGCTAATGGTGTGGCTAGCCCCCCTGTCGAGCCCAGCGGCAAGACCTTTCTCTTGCTGATAGGTTTTAAGACCTGAGGATTCGATTTCGACCGACAAGAGCTCTGACTAAAAGCTAGAGCCAAACATCGGGCTGCTGTTTTCATTCACAACAACGCCAATCGATTTTGTTTACCCGAGTATTAGCTCACACGTTCACAATCCCAATTTCTTTTTGCTTTTATAAATCCTGTGAATTCTTTCTTCGTCCGAGGTTTTTGTTCCCCAGCCCGAGGGGGGAGTATGTAGCAGACGGATCCATGAATTCCTCATTGCTATATCTGTTAGCCGATCAATAATTCAGTCTCGATCCAATCTCACCTGCGTCTCCGCGGCCATCGCCTCAACGAGACGGACCGTCCTTGAGCTGAGCACGTGCGGAAGCGCATTAGAGCGTGTTTGTGTCTGCCGCGCATTCCCCCTAGGCTCACTGCTGTATCAAAGGAAGGGATCTCGTTACCAGGTACGGGACGTATGGAGGCGCCAATCTAACCATTGTGATTAGTAGAGCCGGTTGAGGGGGGTCCGGACCCCTGCTGACGGCGAGAGTCTCATCTCTTTTCAGCGACGAGCGGGGAGTTGTTTCCTCCAGTGATGACTGCGCAGAGTCATGGTCAAAGGACAAGGGCACAGATACCCCCGCTTCATATCAAACCGCCCCTCTCATCTCATCTGCATCCACACGCGTCCAGTGGTTTTATTTGCGCCAAGTGCTCAAACTAAGCTATCTGAATGTCCTCTGTGTCACTCGGCCTCAAAAACAAGCTCTGAACACATTTTATCTTAGCGTTAGTCTCTTTCTGTGTCTCTCTCTTGCTCTCAGAGGCCAATAAAAGAAAGGCTTGAGGCCAGACTGTAGATGGGCCACCCAATACTAAGTCTCACACTAACTACATACTCTTTGATAGCAAGAAGCAAGTCTTTGTACATCATCTGCCTACTGATTCCATTAGAGACCTCGCACTGAAGATGCCCATCTTTGCTTTAGTTTACTCAAAAATGAGAAAAGTGAAGCTCTTGAATTTTGGGAAGCTTTATTTATTTATTAGTCATGACAAGAATCACTATTTGGGGGTTTTTATAAACTTTTATGTTTAACAAGTCTCAGGCTGTTTGTGCTATAAATAGGAATAAAACCTTAAATCATGCTGCCTTTCTATGCCTCTGTGAGCGAGTTGTGACATTATTATTTTTATTATTAATTTTTTTTTTTCTAAATTAGAAAATAATAATAAAATAACCAGTTATATATATATATATATATATATATATATATATATATATATATATATATATATATATATATATATATATATATATATATATATATATATATATATATATATATATATATATATATAACACACACATCGGCTTTCTCAGATTTTTTTGTCTTATTTAATTAATTTTGAATTAATTCTTAATTTTTTTTTTTTTTTTCTGTTCAGACCTTTTGTCACTTTTGCTAGCACATTCATATTGGTCTTTATATTAATAATGCAAATTTGTGTAGGTTTTTCATAAGCAGTACATGTTTTGCCACCGATTATGATTACCATGAGGTCAATATCCATACAAGCACATTCTTTGTAAATGTAAATGGAAAAGGGTTGCATATGTTTGAAAATTTGTTTCTGTCACAGAGTGAAAATAAGAAATACACACATTACTTTTGCATATTGTGCATATATGCAACTTATACTTTGCATATAAAGTCACAATTATGGGACTATAAAAATTACACACACACACACACACACACACACACACACACACACACATATATATATTCTTTTTTCACTGAGATGAAATCCATCACACATGGAATGCAGAAATCAGTAAAAGTATTCAAAAATCTTATTATTTTTTTCTTCAATATTTTAAGTGAATTTCTTTTTTTCCTGTGCATGCTACATAAAACTAAACTGATTTGAGTTGGATATGCATAATAATTTGGATTTTATGTGTTTCGACTTTTAGTTTAGTTAACAAAAAGTACAAAATAAAATGTTTTAGATACTAAATAAACTGTTTTAAAAGATGTTTAGAAATGAGACCTGAGCAGTGACTGAATTTACATATTTTGAGTATGTGCTGCATTTGATGAAAAACATTCTTTTCTACTGTTAATAATAAAAAGTATGCAGATTTGCAGTATTACGTACCAGATTTGCCATGATGACATTGTCATGTGACATGATGTCTGCCGCTGTTTATTCTACCAATATCACACTACTGTAGTCATTTGATGTACTGCTTTTGACATACTTTATACTAGGAACATAGACATATTTGAACATGAAGTTGGTTTTTGGTACATTAACGTGGTTTTAGAGTGAATTCTTTGAGGTGGATCTTTGGTCGTTGTTTGAGAGCACAGTGTTTCCTTTACTCGTCACGTCACCTCCGATAATGACTCTTGGGAACGGAGACAATTTGTTACAAATTTAACAATTGCTTTTAAAGGAGAAGCCATCGCCTCCAGTTGTCATGACCCATTTGGCACGATAATCAGCGCTTTAATTAACAAAGTCGGTTTGGAATATCAATTAGACCGGTTTTTGTCAGCGTGTGTGTCCTACTCCTTCCTGAAATAGTGATTTGTGTTGCGTTCCTGGCTGGTGATAATTTGTAGCTGTGGGCCAATAAATCAGATTATTTCTCCTCATATTAATGCTGCGAACACGCCTCTCTCGTTTACAACAATATTGCTTCTCTAATGAGAGGTGAGGGTGAAAGTCTGCCGAATCCCAGCTTGTTTTCGCTCTTGTTGCATTTGGAATGAATTTCTGCTGTGAGGAACGTTGGGATGAGAGACAAACATCTCAGTGAAAACACCTCAACCTGATCTGGCATCTCTGTCTCTCCTGTCATCCTCGGTACATGTTAGATCTGTTTTACACTGCACCGCCATGACACATGCACGGACAATACTGCTCCGGAAAACATCCGTCGCTTATATGTAGGAGCACAGGAATCTGAACCTGGGAGAATTGGGACAGCTGCCATTCAAAAATTTCTGCTCTTCTCATGTTTGTTTATTAAATATTTTGGATAATGGTTTTAGCTAGTCAAAGTGCACAGGGTTTCCTACACACATTTGTGCAGGAAATGCAAAAAAAAAGCAGATTTTTCTGGGCTTGCATGTCGATAATGGATTCTGCTGACATTTTCTAAACTGATTTTTTTTTTTTTTTTTTTTTTTAACAAAATTAGCTAACTTCCATGAAAATGTTTTAATTATAGTACAATATGCTAATTGGAACTGAGAGTATTACATTTTTGTTTTTAGAAAGCTACTTGTTGACAAAAACAATTTAAAAATAGATGCATTAAGGCAAGTCAGTTCAATCAGTGGCAGGGTTGCCAGGCTTTCGCAACAAAACCCGCCCAAGTGCCACTAAAATCTAGCTCAAAACTTTTGTCAAAATTACATTTAAAAAACATTTCAAATGAGAAAGAAAAAAAAAAAATCTGAATATGCCATATTTTTAAGGCTTTGTATGCATATGCATTTGTTCTTGAAATAAATGATTAAGAATAATTAACAAGAAAGTTCATAAGAATAATGAATTAATCATTCATATTCTTATTATTCATTTTCTTTTTTTAAACTCTAAAGTTATAATTAAGAACCAGATTTTATGTTTTATTATTATCTGATTTTTCTGAGGTTTTTGTCTTAAATTTTCCTTTTATTAATTCTTTTTTTTTTTCTTAAATCTGATTTTTTTTTTTTCTGGTTAGACTGCTGTTGGCTTTTCATGCATGAGACTTTAACAGTAGATATTTTGTCAGTGATACTGTTTATCATGAAGTCAGTATATCTAAACACATTTGTTGCAAACATAAAAACCATAAAGGGTTGCATTATATATATTTTTTTAAATATTAAAATAAAAATAATAACATGCAACATAAATTGTATAAATCTTAATGCACAAATCACTGGTCAAGCTAATTTGCATGTGCATTCTAGAGTAACAAACACATGATTGGCTCTTTTAACTAGAAGGCGGGGCTTCCATTCCTATAGTCATCATATTGAGTATTACATTGTGCCAGTCAAAAATTCAATTGTCCTTTGTTTGATGGCATGTTTCTGTCATACCGCCGTCTCATCTCAGATTTGAAATGTGGTGCTCCTGATTTGTTCCTTTGCATTTGAGAGTGATTTCAGATCTTCTTTCATGCTTCTCCAGTCAGCATCCTTTTCAATCTGTATTTGTGGAACTTTGTGGTTTCGCAACTTCCACAATTGCAGTGTTGAACGTCAGAATATGTCTGCATGGAACATTCGTCTCTTTTCCTTCAAAAGAGCAAAATAAATTATCTTTTTTTTGTGATTCGACTCCTTTAGGTGGATTTTGGGCAGGTATAGTATAAGGCTCACCTTAATCCACCCAAACTGTTGGAAAGCAGAGAGGAAGCTCTTGTGTTTGCATTATAAATGTTATTTCTGTAGAAAGCTGAGTCATTATTAGGCGTCTGTGGATTGAATGTGTTCTGTAGTGGCATAATGATCAAATGCTGATTAATTCGGAGAATTAAGTAGTTGGACGCTCAAGTTAATTATGGCCGGCTGTTAGACGCAGCTGCAGAAATTACAAAATGGATGGTATAATAGCCTTTGTGCTAAAATGAAGATATCAGGAGGGAAAAATGCATTTAAATATAAAGCCATTTAAAACAGGTGAAAGGCCGTAATATAAAGAGCACAATTTAAGGGTGAAGTATGTGATTTTGCGAGCAGCATCAAGTGGACCTGTAAAAAATGACTTTAAAACTAGTGCAGCACAGTTGTACCATCTAAACAAATTAATTGCAATTCCGTTTAGTGCCACTAGTAAAAAACAAACTTTAAAGGTTCAACAGAAACTTTTATAGCACACATACCATGTTGAAATGTGTACTTAATGTGTGCACTTTTGTTTTGACGATTTTTAGAAATGTTTGCATCTGTAATACGTTGCAAAAACATTCCTTTTTTGCTGTCAGAACAACATTTAGGAGTTTTTAATGTGACATCTTTAAGATTAAGAATGCAGTCCATAATTTTTAAGTTGCTGATCTGATGGTTTTACACAGATATGAGTTTTAAAATATACTGATGCTTTCCAGATGCTTTTTAACCAACGTTTGATGTACACTACCAAGTTATACAATTATACAGTAGTATAATTGCAGGCTTTTTTTATGTTTTTGAAAGTATCTTTTACTTGCCAAATTTAACTGATCAAAACAGTACTAAATACTGTAAAAACAGCAATATTATGAAATATTATTGCAATTTAAAATAACTGATTTCAGTTGTAATATATTTTAAAATGTAATTTATTCCTGTGATGCAAAGCTGAATTTTCAGCATCATTACTCCAGTCTTCTGTGTCACATGATCCTTCAGAAGTCATTCACATATGATGATTTGCTGCTCAAGGAATATTTCAGATTATTATCAATGTTGAAAACAGTTGTGCAGCTATATATATTTCATGCTTACATATATTTAAATTTTTTTTAGAAACCATGTTAAACTACAATGCAAGTTTGGAGTAAGTAATATTTTGTTTAAAAAAATAAATTAATACTTTTATTTAGCAAGGATGCTTTAAATTGATTAAAAGTGACAACGAAATAGATGTATAATGTTACAACAATTTCCATTTTTCATATCCTTGTTGTTTAACTTTCTGTTCATCAAAGAATCATAAAAATCTTGGTTTCTCCCAAAATATTAAACAACAAAAACTATTTTTAACATTAATAATCAATCATAGAGAATGAGAATGAATAATAATTGATGATAATTAACCACCAAATCAGCATATTAGAAATAATTACATTTTAAAATGTCAAAGTATAAAACTAATCTTTTAAACTGAAGTTATTATAAATAATAAAAATATTTATATAATAACAATAATAATAATAATTTATAATAATGATAATAATATTTAAATAATTCAAAATATTGCTGTTTTACTGTATTTTTAAATAAATAAATGACTTCTTTCAAAAATGTTAAAAATGATTAAAATCTTTTGACCGGTAGTGTATGTTTGCTTAGACTGAATCTAATTTTAGCAGATCTTTGACTTGAATGACTTGAAAGATTGAAATTTGCGGCATCATTAAAGAAGAATTGTGTATATACTGTATGTCCCAATTGTAAAAATAATGACTGTTTCCAAACTGTTTTCCCAAACATCTCTTATTGGTTGAACAAACAGATAGCTCCGCCCTCAACTCACGTGATTGGGTGTGTCCGAGGTAAGTTTTTGAAGAAGTAAGAACTGCTTACTTGTAGTTTAGTATTTTAGCATTCAAAAAAGGCACACTTTGCCTTTAACTCATTCTGATGTCACTGCAAATCCCGACGCAGCTCTGAGGCGAGCAGATCTTTACCTGTTTGTCTCCAGACGCAGAAGAATGTGTTCGTTGTGCTGGGATTACACACCATCAGTCATGGCAACATTTCGACAGGCTGCCAGCGACGGCCGCTGCCACCTGCCACCAAGTTAAAACTTCCAAATCCCTGTGAAGAAAAGCGCGAGTACAATGTATTTAGCTTGTGCAGAAATCATTTCAGTCAGGACAAGAATCACTTTTCCAGACACCTGGGCGCTGAACCATGTCGACAGGCCCTGACATTTCTATATGTTTTTATAATACCGTCAACAAGATTAAAGGGCTGCGTTTTTTCTGCAGCGTTGCATGTAACACAGAGTCTGTGACGTGAGCGCTTTCTTTTTCAATTAACGAACCCCCGGTTTAGACAGCTTTGTTTATTATAACGGGCTTATCGCCTTGAAAGTTTCCCTGTCGAATGTTAGAATGACATTTTAACAGATGTTTTTGAATATTTGTGACTCGTTAATGTTTATCAGATGTTTTTTATGCATATATGGTGCTTAAAATAGAAGCTGATGCTTTCCAGATGTTGTGCTCCTTAATAGATGCTTTTTAATCAGGATTTTTGTCTTGTTTTCAAAGTAAAAATATGTATAGTTGTGCTCAAATTATTCATACCCTTGGTAAATATGATAAAAGAAGGCTGCAAAAAATAAGTCTGCATTGTTTATCCTTTTGATCTTTCATTCAAAAATTTCAAAAAAGTCTAACTTTTAATTGAAGTAAAAAAAAAAAAAAAAGTGGAAGTGGGGGAAAATCACATTAGGAAACAAATATTTTTCTCTAGTACACAATGGCCACAATTATTGGTACCCCTAGAAATTCTTATGATTAAAATATCTCTGAAGTATATTCCCATTCATATTTGCATTTTTATCACACCAGGGAGACTAGGAACATGAAATTGTCCAGCCTTGGCTTCCTGTTTCACAGGATTATAAATATGAGGAACACAAAGGCCAAATTCCCTTAATCATTGATTACAAGGAGTAAAACCAAAGAATATATTTCTGATGTGCAGCAAAAGATCATTGAACTTCACAAATATAGAAAGTGGCTGTAAGAAAAGAGCTAAAGCAATAAAAATCCCCTTTTTTTTTTAAATTTTTTTTTTTATTGTCAAGTATGGTGACCCATACTCGAAATTGGTGCTCTGCATTTAACCCATCCAAGTGCACACACACAGCAGTGAATAGTGAACAAACGCGCACACACACATCGGGAGCAGTGGGCAGCCATTGCTCCAGCGCCCGGGGAGCAATTGGGGGTTCGGTGCCTTGCTCAAGGGCACCTTAGTCATGGTATCGAAGGCAGAGAGAGTGCTGTTCATTCACAATCCCCACCTTCAAAACCTTCAGGTTACAAGCCCGACTCCCTAACAATCAGGCCACGACTTCCCCCGATTTCCACCCTCAGGGTAATAATTAAGAGGTTCCAATCAACTAAACATATTACAAATCTGCCTACAAGAGGACATGTGTCTATATCATCCTAATGCACGCTGAGGAGGAGAGTTTGAGTGGCCAATGACTCTCCAAGGACTGTAGCTGGAGAATTGCAGAGATCAGTTGAGTCTTGGGGTCAGAAAGCCTCTAAAAATATCAAACAGCACCTACATCAGCACATGTTGTTCAGGAGGGTTTCAAGAATAATTCTCCTCACTCATCCAAAAACAAACTCCAGCATATTCAGTTATCAGACACGACTGGATCTCCAAATAACACTGGCTTCTATGGTCAGATGAAACTAAAAAAATGAGCTTTTTAGCAGCAAACACTCAAGATGGGTTTGGTGAACACAGGGATAAAAAAGTACCCCATGTGTACAATGAAATATACTGCTGGATCTTTAATGTTGTGGGTCTATTTTTCTGCCGGAGGTCCTGGACATCTTGTTTAGATACATGGCATCATGGATTCAATTAAATACCAACATATAAAAAAATTAACTTACTGTCCATGCTAGAAATCTTATAATGGGCCGTGGTTGGATCTTCCAACAGGACAATGATCCACAAACAAACATCAAAACCACAACAAAAATGGGTCACTGAGAACAAAACAAAGCTTCTGCCATGACCAACCCAGTCCTCTGACCTGAACCCTATAGAAAATGAGTGGGGTGAACTGAAGAGAAGCAGCACTAAAGCTGTGAATCTAAAGGGTCTGGAGTGATTCTGGATGAAGAAAAATGGTCTTTGATCTCTTGTCAGATGTTCTCCAAACTTATCAGGTATTATAGGTGAAGATTTAGAGCTGTTATCTTGGCAAAAGGAGGTTGCAAAAAGTATTGAATAAAAGGGTATGATTAATTGTGGCCAATGTGTATTAGAGATAAACATTTATTTCATAATGAGATTTCTCTCCCATTTTAAATTATTTTTCTCTAATGAAAGATTAGATTTTTGTACATTTTTAAAATAAAAGATCAAAAGGATTAATACAGATTTATTTTCACAGCCGCCTCAGATCAAATTTACCAAGGGTATGAATAATTTTGAGCACAACTGTAGATGATTAAGTTGAGAAGAGGAATTGTATAAGATAAGTGTTTTTTTTATCAAAATAGAGGCGAGACCCTTTTGGGGTAGGGGCGTGTTTGTTTTGGTGATTTCAAATATCAACATTGGCTTCCAGAAATCGCTTACCCCACCATTAATTCCTATGGTTTGCTCTGTAATTCGCAGCAGTAATTCGCAGTGGGCGGGGCTTAGCAAATGTTCATTAGATTAATAATAATTGTTTCCAGCAGGATTCCTAAGCATTCGTCAATCAAGATGTGATGAAGTGCGTCACAATCCTGCAGTTTGTCGTTGATTACAATGCAGTCAGTCTGGTTTTGTTGCCTCACATCAGGTCGCATCGCTCTCATTGAAGCCGAATTGTAACCATGACCTCCATAAACGATTTCCCCAGCAGGACCGTCGTCTCTAGAGGTGCTGCCCCATTACCTGAGGGTATCCGTGAGCTTTCCGGACAGACGATTAGTGGCATTAGTCTCATGGCATGGCAGATCTTACACAGGCTCAGGAATATCAGAGTAGTTTCCTGCACTGCTTAATGAGGTGTGCGTTTCTGCGTTTCTATGTGTGTGTGTGTGTGTGTGTGTGTGTGTGTGTGTTTGGACTCTTCATAATGCATTACATTTCTGACATTAAAAATGAATGGCGGCTCTATATCTCTCTGGTAATATCATGCCGTGAGAGGATGTTGTGTAAACCAGACGCCACATGACCTTTCCTCAACAACAACAAAAATACATACCAAAAAATTAGATGCTTGAGATCAGCAGCACACGATTTTCATTTTTAGGTCACTGTGTGTGTGTGTGTGTGTGTGTGTGTGTGGGGCTCAATCCCAGTTTGTGAACTATTCATACTTTGTAGAATGCAAGATTAGGATTAGTGCTCAAATCATGGGCAGATTTCATATCATTTCCGTGCTTTCTAGACAAGAATTACTAGGGTTTAAATTTAACCTCAATATTTTTCATTCTTTTAATGATATTCATCTAAATATTTTAGCATTTGCCCTGACAAATGCTTAAAAGAGTGATTTTTGTTACATGCAAGAAACAGTAAAATGTAATGAAAAGTCAGGTTTTTTTTTTTTTTTTTTTTTCACATTTTCCACTACATGAACAGTAAAATACTACTTATTGACATTATGATATTTAATCATCATTTATGATTTTTTTTTACTTTTATTATTTTTTTTATTTTATTGTTTCAGATTTATTTTATTATTTTAATTTATTATTTTAAATTAATTTTATTGTTTATTGTTAAAATTTAATTATTTAATTATTTATTTTAATGTATAATTATTAGATATGAATCTGACAAGCTCAGTACATCCTTTTCATACTAGGATTTAAAGTTATTCTCTGTATTTTTCATTCCTATGATGATATCTCAATATTTTAGAGTTCAGAAAAAATGCTTAAAATAATTAATATTATTATTTATTGTTATTATTATTATTATTATTATTTGTAGTAGTAGTAGTATCATTTTGTTACATGAAAGAACTTTTAATTTTTAATTTTACGCTTTTTATCTGTTATTTTATTATTTTTATTTTTATTTATTTAAAAATTTTTATTTAATTGTTTGTTTTATTTACAATTTATATTTACACTGGATATGAATTTGACCAGCAAATACATACTTTTCATATTTGGTAAAAGTATGCATATTGGAATCCAGCCATTGCGTGTGTTGAGCTGTAATTAGTTTTTAGTTGCTTGGAGATTGATGGAATCGCCATGCACAGACAACAGACGTGTCCTCAAGCGCTGTGATTTCACATTATCATCAGTTTCTGATCTTCTCAATTAAATATATCCAAACAAAGTTGCAGCTCGGTGTCGCTGGCCTCCGCTGTCTCGTGGTTTTGATCAGAGCTTCTGCGGCATCTCAGCGCTCTGGCTGAACACGCAGGTTAGTAATCAGGTCAAACTCTTCAGCTGTGATTCAATGCAAAAGCCGCCCGGTTCCTCCCCGTCCACGTCCTCTTCTGGGAGATGCTGGCTTGCCGTATCTGACCGCCTTTATTTGTCAAAAGCCTCCAGATCTCACCTGCCACCTGAGCCCCTCAATGCTTGAACAGCACCGGTCAGGCTGATGCTAGAGAACGTGGTCGTGTGTGTGTGTATGTTTGGAGGGAGTGTCATCTGTTTTCTTACACCGTTAGATCTGTTTTGAAGGTGTAGAATGAGTTGAGTTTGTAAGATCAAGTGGGAATACAATGATTTGGTGGTTTATCTCAATCAGCTTAATTAATTAGTGAATGAATTAATGAATTAGTTCAATAGCCAGTTCACTAGTCTATCTATCTATCTATCTATCTATCTATTTATCTACAGGTGCATCTCAATAAATTAAAATGTCGTGGAAAAGTTCATTTATTTCAGTAATTCAACTCAAATTGTGAAACTCGTGTATTAAATAAATTCAATGCACACAGACTGAAGTAGTTTAAGTCTTTGGTTATTTTAATTGTGATGATTTTGGCTCACATTTAACAAAAACCCACCAATTCACTATCTCAACAAATTAGAATATGGTGACATGCCAATCAGCAACTCAAAACACCTGCAAAGGTTTCCTGAGCCTTCAAAATGGTCTCTCAGTTTGGTTCACTAGGCTACACAATCATGGGGAAGACTGCTGATCTGACAGTTGTCCAGAAGACAATCACTGACACCCTTCACAAGGAGGGTAAGCCACAAACATTCATTGCCAAAGAAGCTGGCTGTTCACAGAGTGCTGTATCCAAGCATGTTAACAGAAAGTTGAGTGGAAGGAAAAAGTGTGGAAGAAAAAGATGCACAACCAACCGAGAGAACCGCAGCCTTATGAGGATTGTCAAGCAAAATCAATTCAAGAATTTGGGTGAACTTCACAAGGAATGGACTGAGGCTGGGGTCAAGAGCCAGCACACACCGACGTGTCAAGGAATTTGGCTACAGCTGTCGTATTCCTCTTGTGCGTCTTACCTGGGCTAAGGAGAAGAAGAACTGGACTGTTGCCCAGTGGTCCAAAGTCCTCTTTTCAGATGAGAGCAAGTTTTGTATTTCATTTGGAAACCAAGGTCCTAGAGTCTGGAGGAAGGGTGGAGAAGCTCATAGCCCAAGTTGCTTGAAGTCCAGTGTTAAGTTTCCACAGTCTGTGATGATTTGGGGTGCAATGTCATCTGCTGGTGTTGGTCCATTGTGTTTTTTGAAAACCAAAGTCACTGCACCCGTTTACCAAGAAATTTTGGAGCACTTCATGCTTCCTTCTGCTGACCAACTTTTTAAAGATGCTGATTTCATTTTCCAGCAGGATTTGACACCTGCCCACACTGCCAAAAGCACCAAAAGTTGGTTAAATGACCATGGTGTTGGTGTGCTTGACTGGCCAGCAAACTCACCAGACCTGAACCTCATAGAGAATCTATGGGGTATTGTCAAGAGGAAAATGAGAAACGAGACCAAAAAATGCAGATGAGCTGAAGGCCACTGTCAAAGAAACCTGGCCTTCCTTACCACCTCAGCAGTGCCACAAACTGATCACCTCCATGCCACGGTGAATTGAGGCAGTAATTAAAGCAAAAGGAGCCCCTACCAAGTATTGAGTACATATACAGTAAATGAACGTTCCAGAAGGCCAACAATTCACTAAAAATGTTTTTTTTATTGGTCTTATGAAGTATTCTAATTTGTTGAGATAGTGAATTGGTGGGTTTTTGTTAAATGTGAGCCAAAATCATCACAATTAAAAGAACCAAAGACTTAAACTACTTCAGTCTGTGTGCACTGAATTTATTTAATACACGAGTTTCACAATTTGAGTTGAATTACTGACATAAATGAACTTTTCCACGACATTCTAATTTATTGAGATGCACATGTATCTATCTTTAAATGTTTTATTTCTATTTTTATTCATTTAATTTTTTATTTTTTATTTATTTATATATTTTTTTTAATTTTTTACATTTTAAAAAAACAATTGTATTTATTATTTTTTTCTTAATTACATTTTTAATTATTTTAAAATTATTTTTAATTGTTTATTTATTTAATTTTTCTGGTAGTAGTAGTAGTATACTGATTCTCATATTATTGAACATTTATTGTTTTTAATTTATTATTTATTATATCTTTTACATTTTTAAAATTATTTTAAATTGATAATTTTTTCTTATTTTTAATTTTTTTTTTAGTAGTAATAGGTTTGTAGTTTTACATATCACACAATAGTTTCGTAATATACTCATTCCCAACATCAGATGTATTATTTAATTTTATTTTTTATATATATATATATATATATGTATGTATGTATGTGTGTGTGTGTGTGTGTGTGTGTGTGCATAAATTTTATTTATTTATTTATTTATTCAATATAACAATAATATCTTACAAATAATTATACAATAAATACGAATATTCAGTATATTTATTTATTTAAGATGTATTATTATTTATGTATTGCCATCTACTTCTGTTGGTCCAGTTGAATAGATCTATTGTAGTGTTTAAGTTTAAGTTTTGTTTCAGGTGGTTTCTTGTTCATTCTGAAGGTGTCACATGTCGGCTTGGCTTCCTGTCCGCTTCACACTTACACCTGAAGGCATTTTCAGCTTCACACGAACCCTTTTCTTCAATGTGATACTTTCTGCCATCGAGGTCTCATTTTTACAGCCTCTTTTGTCTGCGACTGTATGTTGGATCTCATCGTTTTCCATTTAACGTGTGTTGTGTGGCGAAGTTTGACCAGATTGAAATCCGAAAAGGCCTGTGAGGGGAAAAAAAAAAAAATCCCCAGCCATCATCACTTTAGGTCGGGCCATTGTCGCCTGAAAACCTGCATACCTCGTTTATTTCTCGCTCACTTGCTCCTACTATTGTGCGTTTTCTCATCTTTGGGTTTGTATCTGGCTGGAAATTGATAAGCCAGAATCCCTGACAATCCAAAAGGCTTTGTGTGTACGTGTGCATGTGTGTGAGGAGGGGATACGAGCGGCGTTCTTGTTTATCTAGCTCGCCTTTTCCAGATGGCGCTCAGCAGAAAGAATCCACTTCTTGACATGCTCTCTTTCTCTCTCTCTCATTATCGGCTGGCTGTGAGCTCTCGCAGGAAACCGGGCGAGCTTTCGGGGCCAGACTCCGTCGCTGTGAGGGGTGGAAGGTGTTCCTCACCAGGAGGTGTAAAAGTACAGGATGTTTGGGTTTAAGTGTGTCTGTAAACACCCAGCCTCTTTCTTTTCACCCGGATGGCTCGCGATCCATTACGAGTAATGGATATTTACACGTTTTAATACATCAGCCATGCCACAATCCTTTTAAAACAATCATAAGTCAATAAATCAATAGCCTGATTTATTCAAAACAACCCAGAGTCATTTGTCCCATAAGTGTGCTTGCATTTGTTACGTGTGTTGTTTTGAAATGGCAGCTTTCACGCGACAGGCCTGTGCGGATTCCTCCTAGCGGATGTTTATTTCGAACAAACACTGTAGCCTACAGCAAATCTGCTTCACCATTGGCGGTAATCGTGGTCTGTTTTTGAACAATGCTGTAGAGCAGACGGGCTCCTGGAGATCTACCTTCCTGCAGAGTTCAGATCTGGCTAATCAAACTCCTGAACTAGCTAATCAACAGCGGCATCTCAATTTGCATACTTGCGCTAAAAATACATGCATACTTTGGAGTATGTTGTAGGACTGTACAACAGTATTGGGAGACGGTGTCGCAGAACATTTTATCTCATTGTTTCTATTTGCGTGGCAACATTAACATTAGCTAAATAACCTTAAGGCATATTGTTTCCGTTTGCATGTAGCTAGATAAACTTATCGCATTGTTTCCATTTGAAAGTGAACGTTAGCATTTACTAAACAAACATATTGCGTATTGTTTCCAGTTGCACGTGAACATTAGCACTACTGAAACAGTGTTGTTAAAAATTTTTGTTTACATTTAAGCATCAGCTAAATGACTTTATCGCATATTGTTTCTGTTTGCATTAGCTAGACAAGCTTATCGCATTGTTTCCATATGCATGTGAACATTAGCATTAGCTAGACAACCTTATCGCACTGTTTCCATATGCATGTGAATGTTAGCATTACTGAAACAACCTTATTACAAATCATTTCTTTACATTTAAGCATAGCTTTATTGCATATTGTTTATGTTTGTATGTGAACCTTAACATTAGCTAGATGACCTTATTGCATTGTTTTCATTTGCATTGTAATGCTAGAATTCATTAAACAAACATATCACATATTGTTTCCATCTGCAAGTGAACGTTAGCATTTACTAAATGAACATATTGCATATTCTTTCCAGTTGCACTTGAACATTAGCATTACCGAAACAGCCTTATTAAAAATAGTTTGTTTACATTTAAGCATTAGCATTAGCTAAATGGATTTATTACATATTGTTTCTGTTTGCATGTGAACATGAGCATTAGTTAGATGACCTTATGGCATTGTTTCTATTCACATGTGAATGTTAGCATTCACTAAACAAACATATCACGTATTATTTCCATTTGCATGTGAACCAAAATGACTTTATTGCAAATTGTTTGTTTCCATTTGTATGTGAATGTTAACATGTACTAAACGCCCTTATTGCATTGTTTCTGTTAGCATGTGAATATTAGCATTCACTAAACGAACATATTGCATATTGTTTCCATTTGCATACAAACGTTAGCATTACCGAAACAACTTTATTATTAATTGTTTGTTTACTTTTAAGAGTTAGCATTAGCTGAAGGGCTTTATCACATAGCCTATTGTTTCTGTTTGCATGTGAATGTTAGCATTACCAGAGCGGCCTTATTACAGTTTTTAATTTTTAATTTTTTTTTATTTTTTTACATTTGAACACTGGCATTAGCTAAGTGATTTTATCGCATATTGTTTCCATTTACATGTGAATGTTAACATTTACTAAAGATACTTATTGCTTATTGTTTCCATTTGCATGTGAACGTTAGAATTAGCTAAACAAACATATCGCATATTATTTCTGCTTGCATGTGAAAGCTAGCATGAGCTAAATTATATTCTGCACAATACATGTACAATATGCTGCAGAAATAGTAAGAGTAGTATACAGTTCTGAACTATTATTGTATTATACTATTTTAGGGCAAATATTATGCAAATTGGGCCACAGCGCTAGTTTCCTGCAGAGTTTAGTTTCAAACACCTGTCCTAATTAAGGTCTTGTGGTTCAAATCGAAAATGACAGGATAGTGTGTTTATACAGGGCTGGAACTAAACTTTAGCATGCTAGAAGCAGCTTTAATGGAGGGTTTTGTCAAAAAGGGACCCATTTGAGAGAATAGATTCACAGCATGTGACATAGCATGAATGCTAGTATTCATCTGCCCTGCGTTTCTCAGCAGAAAGGTAGTGTGATTCTCCTCCAGAGCATAATGCCGCGGTCACAGGGCATTGAGCGGCCTTCAGAGGTCTCTGTGTGTGCTCGTCCATGTCTCATCCTTTGCTTTGTGTATTATTGGCTGCCTAACTAGCCGTCCTGCAGGTCATCAGGTTGTCGCGTGCTGTTTGACTGTTGGCTGATCGAACAGGTGTTGGTCTCGTGGATTTTTCTGGATCCTGTATT
>CM077265.1:5032799-5097799 GCA_039654775.1 Spinibarbus caldwelli
CCCTAGTGGCTAATAAGCTAAATGGCTAATAAGCCAGTGGGCTCTTCTCCTTTCCTACAGCCTCCACGTTGTGCGTTTCTCTCATTAATTTTTCATTGAATAGTCTGTTTCCTCCTCATACCCTCTCCAGCTGTGAAGAACGCTTTGATTTTGGTTTGTTCGTGTCACCATAGTGTTAGCAGGTGTCCCAGCAGCCCTCCTGAATTATCCTTCTTGGACCATTGAAGTGTCTGTCGAACAAGCACGAGTCCACGTTTTCACGCTAAGCCTGCAATACTTTCTGGTGAAAGCGACGTTTACTGACAGGCCGATAGAAGCTTGCATCGAACTAAAGCTCCTGGCATCTACAGCTTGAAAGGATCTTGATGGAGGAACGAGATCTGCGAGTGTAGCGAATCAAAACGGCAGGTTAGTATTCAGGTGGGTTGAGCGTAGGCTGGTAAACTACAGGAAACTCTTGCTGAGGGCAAGAGTTTTTCCCCGTTGAGGGATCATGCATTTACATGAAGCTTCAGTGTATTATAGCGTCTGGGCGGAAAAGTCACTTGGCACAAGGCTTTCATATCCCTTCAAACGCTCTCTCTCGGATGCCCTTTGCTACCAGTTCGCCGTCAGAAATCCTCTCAGATTCGCTCCAAGGGCAGCAGCTCTCAGCTACATATACACTCAAGAAATTTCATTCAGGATCGAGAGGAGAAATCGCGTCTTCACTTAAGCAAGTGATGTCTCTCCGGCTCATGTTCTCGTTTCGTTTCAGGCTCGTTCGCTCACTTTCCTTTATAAATATTCACAGGCTTGCATTCACAGACCCCAAACTGTGAATCCGCGAATTCACTCGACACCCCAGTGAGTAGTAAGGTTTGATCCCTCATTCGCTCGCCTTTCTCGCTCGTATTCTCACCTTCTAATTTCTCTCTCACTTCACATTCTTTAGTGTGGCGTCTCCTGTGGATTTCCACTCTATCCGGATGTTTGCCTGCAGACTACATCACATTTTTTTTCCCTTTGTATAATTCTCTTCATCGCATCATTAAAGACTCCTCTTTATCTTCCTCGCATCATTTTTCACATTTGTGTGAGAAACTCAATTTTTGCAGTGTAATGTTAACCTCATTTTCTTAATCAGTGTTTCTGTCGTTTTTCGGTAAAAATATCTAATAATCCTTGGAAGATAAATTGACTTGTTAAAACTTGTTTTGGGAGAATTTATATTGAGTTAAGTTTTATTTTTCTCATCCAATTTCAATGAACAAATCTAATAAATATATAGTGAGGTGTATGCTAAATACAAGAAGAAAAATTACAATAGCATAAGAAAACATTGCATAATTCATGTATCTCTGAAGACATGAAATACTGATTAGAATATATATATTTTTTTTATTTAACTTTTTTTTTTTTTGTTCACATTCCAGCAAAAACAATACAAGTTTTTGTTTTTTTTTTTTTAAAATTGGGGTCTGTAAGATTTTTGTTCACCAAAGCTGCATTTATTTGATCAAAAATACCAATAAAAAATATTATGTGAAATATTATTACGATTTGAAATAACTGATTTCTATTCATATGTATTTCAAATGCAATTTATTCCTGTGATGCAAAGCTGAATTTTCAGCATCATTACTCCAGTCTTCAGTGTCACATGATCCTTCAGAAATTATTCTAATATGCTGCTTAAGACACACATACTAAATATTTGTGTGGAAACTTTTATATATCTATATTTTTCAGGATTCTTTGAATATAGAAAGTTCAAAAGAACAGCATTTAAATGAAATATACATCTCTTGTAACATTATAAATGTATTTACTGTAACTTTTGTTGAATTTAATGCATCTTTACTGAAAAAAAATTCTTTCAAAAGGAAAAAAAAAACCTTCCTGATCCCAAACTTTTGAACTGTAGTGTGTATTGTGATGCATATTGTTGACATAGTATATAATTATGTTCATACTGCCCACCCCTGGTTGAGATCTACTTTAGACAGCTTGACACTTGTAGATAAGGGGCAAGTTGAAACCATATTTGTTTAGCATTTGCATTGGCAGCTTTTAATACTATGTGAGCCTTGAGTGATTTTTAAACAGGCTGCTGTTAGCTGATTGATAACGTTTAACGCTACATGGCTGCGGTTCCATTGGGGCTGCAAATGAAAGGATGAAGCAATACTGCACATCACTGAAATCCAGCACTGGGCCCAATACCGAACCCTGAGGGATGCCGTAATGGCTGCATGTACCGCAGATTTCTTTCTGTTGCACTGCTGGAGCTAATGGGGCGGCTTTGGGTGAATGTTCAAATCTCACATTACTCACAATCTGCCTCTCTAATGGCTCTTCAGCGTTTTAAATCGTTTTCACTGCTAAAACAAGCTCTTGGCGGCTCCTCGATTAGGGCATCAGCAGACATGTAATGATTGTCTGCGTTGTTGTTGTTTTTTTTTTTTTTGTTTTTTTTTTATGGAAACATTGATATCTGAAACCATGCTTACAGTGAGTGAGACAAAGTGTCAGTTCACTAAGAAGTTTAGTTCAAGAAGTTTAACCAGTTGAATCTTGTTTAACCACACGCTGGTTAAACTGCTTCGTCATGCGCATTTAAATGAAGATGTCATCAGACCTGGGCTGGAAAAGGTGGAATTGCATCTTTCAAGTAGAATTTTTAGTGCCCTATGGAAATTTTATTTTATTTTTTCCCAAATTCCGTTTTATTTTTTTCCAAATTTCATTTTTATTTTTCTACTCTGTTTTAATGGTTAAATTAAATTTGATTACACAATTTAACAGCAGTTTATTAAAAGTTGAACAAAAATAAATTTAAGTCATATTCGATGATATGAGTGCCTAAATATTGTGGCTATATATTCATAGACACTAGTCCATATCGCATTTTGAGTTAAGTGTACTGACCTACTTTTGATTTATCCAACCAAAATTTGGCAAATTCCGTGTTATACTGTAAAGTCCTTTTTTTATGACTGGATTCTGCAATTCCGTCCACATTTTCCGCATCGCCGGAAATCATAGGACCCTACATTTTGCGCTTTTTTACTGTGTGTTTGTACCATTATCTGATTTGTGTAATTCCTTTTAGTGAATCGGGTGCAAAAACAATGCAGATAGCGTGTTGATGTTATTACCAGGTGCAATTCATTCTTAGCGGATCCCTCACCTAAATATTTAAAGAATCATATTCCTCTTGCTCTATTCATTCTCTATTGTTGCGAGATGTGTTGACGCTCTGGGAATGACTTGCAGACAGATGTGGTCCAGCTTTGCTCCTTGTTTGCGGACTCCTGCTGGTTTTGGCTCCGATACCAGTGTGGGAATCGTCACATCCAACACCTGTTCCTCTGCTAAGCACCTTGTCTTCTTGAATGATTTGCTCTCTCAGGGAAATTTCTGTGAGGCTTTATCTGTTTTCTTCCTCGTCTCTTTCTCTCTCCCTCAATCTCTCCTTCTCCGCTTAAGCTCATTAAATGTTTCCGAGAGAATAGGAAATCAATGGCGCATATGGTGTGAGAGAACTTTTTTCTTGATTTGTTTTACCCTGTATTTATCTGTTTTCACATATCTCTCTCTTGCCTTCGGTTTCTCTCAGTGTTTGGCAAGATACATTTACTTGAGGAGCAAAATTGTGGAAGATATTGAAGGGGTAGTTCACTGAAAAATTATTATGGTGAGTAAATAATGTCAGAAATTCATTTTCAGGTGAGCTATCCAATTTTGCAAGCAAGTTTATGCTTAAAATGGTTTTGCCATTGGGGTAAGACAAACTAAACTAATTTTAAGAGAGTGTATCTTGAATTAAATCTTAATATCCTATGCAGTTTTGCTTCTCAAGTAAATTTACCTTAATGTTTAGACATTTGTACCGGAAAGCAAGACAAATACTGATTAAGAAATGTATTTTTTCCAGGTTTTCCCACTCATCTTCTTCTGGGGCAGCAGACTGTAAGGTAGGAATATGGTTGTTTTCGGTTCAGATGTGCTCTTCATCTTGTTGGCAGATGAGCCACAGCTTGGCGGCTTGTCCAGTGTTTCTAGTTGAAATGACTATGCAGCACTTGGTTAGGTTCCCGCTCGACCTTTATTCATCTTGACGCACATCAGGCTTCTGGATCGCAGTGGGAAGAGCTGCTGGAAGGAAAACGAGAATGTGTCTGATCGCTTCAAATGTTTATCATTTCCCCCCCTCTCGTTTAATCATCCTTACTGGCTCTCTCCACGCTGAGCTGTGGGTTTGATTAGTCAGCCTAGTGGAGGATGACAGCATGCTAAACTGCCTTTCTAAAGTGACTGAAATCAGGCTTCTTCCTTAAGATTTACTTTTTTACTTCATGTCTTTGGTCTTACTGTGCATGATTTATCAGGTAACTCTAAACAAAAACTAACTAGAAATGACCATATCAGCCTCTGAAATGACTTTTTTCTGTTGACGTGAACCAAGCGTGCACATGTGGGGAAAATAATCTTAACCAATAATGTCAAAACCTTGAGTTCCAAGAGCCAATCAAATCTTTTGTGGGTGGGGCTTGGTCTAGTTCAAGATTTATTACTAAATTTTATGATTCACTCAGAAATATGCCATGCAAACGATGTTAAATATTTTCAAATGGCGTTTCATGCGTTTAAACGCATTTTACTGCTCGAATTTCCAAGTGAAATGGAAAAAATTGTACGGTGGGACTTTATAGTCTTTATAGAAAACAGTTGAAAATTATTTTTGAGGAAACCATGTGTTTTTCAAGATTTTTTGATGAATCGAAAGTTCAATTGAACAGCATTTATTTAAAATAGAAACGTGTTGTAAAATTATACAAGTCTTTACTGTCACTTTTGATCAATTTAATGCGTCTTTGTTGAAAAGTATCAATTTCTCAAGGAAAAAAAATCTTACTGACCCCAAACTTTTAAACGGTAGCATATCTATTTGAATATTAATTAACATTATACCTGTAGATGTCTTTTCAAAGGCAAAGCAAGTTGTTAGATTATGATTACAAAGATTATGAAGACAACCAGTTTCTTTGGAATAATGCGCACCAATGAATCGTTCACATTAAGACCAGGAACGTGTATTAAGAAAGCAAATCAAGAGCATTTTGACATGTTTCCTTTGTAACTTTAATCCTTCTTTGTCTCGTCAAGCTTGGCTCAATATGATGTACTATAACCTGAGCGTGTAAACACACACACACACAGCCTCAGCACTTTCCAGCGTTCTGGCCGTATTTCAGGCTTCTGCTTCGCTATCAGCAGTGGAGCAGCTTCGCTCTCGCTGTTCAGCCAACCCTGGGAAACAATACGTGCTGTTATTTATTTATTATTTTCAGAAAGAGGCCGTTTGTCGTTGTGTTGGGGGGAGCGTGTGTGTGTGTGTGTGTCAAGCTGTCGGGCAGGTCCAGGCACAGCCCATTGTGAGGAATAATGGATGCTATGGCCGCTATCGCAGGAGTTATCTCCCTCACACACACATACGGGGCTTGAGGAGCTGGTGATAAATGACTTTGAGACTCGTTGTCTGCGATCAATAAACCACTAGCAGCAGATGAGTGAGACCGAGCTGCCGCTCTCCGTTTCTGCTTTACTTCTCTCCATCTGCTCTGCTTTGGCTCCTTCAGTCGCTCTTGTCTCGTCTCATCTCTCATTCTCTTCCCATCTGGTCTCTCGCTATCTGCTATACTTTTCTCATATCGTATCTCACTTTTGTCTCTCATTATGTTATCTTTGTTTCGTCTCCTTAACTTGACTTGTTGTGCAATCTCGTCTCATTATCTTTGCAACGTTTATTATCTCACTTCTGCTCTTCTTGTCTCTTATTATGCTGTTATCTTTTCTTATGTCATGTCTCAATATTTTTTAATTTGTCTTCTCATATTTTCTCACCTTGGCTCTTGTTATCAGTCTTTTTAATTTATTTCTTCTCAGCTCTCCTCGTCTCTCTTCACCGCTTATATATATTATCACATTATCGTCTTTTTTCTCATAATGTCTCTTGTTTAGTCGTCTTTTCACTGCTTCATCTCTCTGTTTCTTGTCTCATGTTCCTCTCATCTCTCGTCTTTTTGTTTTCACAACTCATCTGGTCTTGTCTCTACTTTTCTCATCTCTTCTATTCTCGTCTCATCTTTGCTCTTTTCGCATCTTGTTTCTCATTTGTCTCATCCCTCATTTTTTTTCATTTATTACATTTCATCTCTTCTTTTCCTGCTCGCCTCATTTTACTCGTCTGATCTCATCTCTTCTCATCTCTCATTTTCTCGTCTTGATGCTTTTCTAATGTCTTTCGCGTTTGTCTCTGCTCTTTTTGTAACAGTTTGTCTTTCTGGTTTAATTTCTTCTTCTTTCAGGTCTCATCTCTTCATCTCTTGTTTCTCATTTGTCTCATCCCTCATTTTTTTCATTTTCACATTTCATTGAATTTCATTATCTATTGTCATCTTGTCTCTTCTAACTTATCTTGTCTAATTTTCATGTCTCATCTCTTATTTTCTCATTTTGTTGCTTTTCTAACATCTTTATCTTGTCTCTGATTGTTTTGTCAGTTTTTGTGACTTTTTTGTTTTCTCATCTTATTGTTTTCATGTCTCATTTCATTTTCTCATCTTGCAGCTTTTCTCAAATCTTCTCTTTGTTTTGTCACATCTCTTCTTTGTAGGTCTCTTTTCTTTTTCAGTTTCTCATCATTTTGTGGTCTTCTGGCCTCATGATTTTTCTCATTTAATTTCTTTATTTTCATATCTAGTCTTTCTCTTGTCTCAACTCTCATTTTCTCGTTTCACATCTTATCTCATCTGTTTTTTCTCTTCTCAACTCTCATTATTTTCCTTGTTTTCACTTCCATTTCTTATGTCATCTTTCTCCTCTCATTTCTCATTCATCTTATCTCGTTATTTTCTCATCTTGTCTCTTCTTTTCTCATCTTGTTGCTTTTCTCATGTTATGTCTCTGCCTGTTTTGTCACCGCTCTTGTTTTCTAGTCTCATCTCTTCATGTCTTTTCCACTCATCTTTTCTGGCCTCTCTTCTCCTCTCTAATCTTCTTTCTTCACATGAATCTCACCCATGGTCATGTAGGTCTTGTTCAAGGGGTGCAGGTGATCGCTGGTCAGTCGCACACACACTCACACATCATTGTTCAATTACTAACACTCAAATGCACACAGAACGGCTCAGATGAGCTGCGAGCATGTGTGCGTGTGCGTGTGTGTGTGTGCGTGAGTGTTTCCAGCTGTAGGGATTGATCACGGAATGAAAGTGTAATGGGAGATGAGCTCTCATCTCAGCCCTCTCTGGAACAGAACAGAGATTTGGTTACAAACATGGTATGATGCACACACACACACACACACGCACACACACACACACACACACACACACACACACACAGCAGCACAGCAGCATGTGTGATCACAAATCTCCAGACAGCGTCACACACTCTCAGAAATCTTCAAAAGAAAATTGTGAATGCTAATCAGATGTTTTTGTCTATTTCTGGCATGCGAATACTCTAATGCTCGGACTAATTAAGCCTTCCATAATAAACCTCCTCCATTCTCTCTCCTCTATATCTCTCTCTGTCTCTCTCACTCACACACACACACACACACACACACACACACTCAGTCCAGCACTGACGCTCCTGCCAGAGGACGTGTTGCATTTCATCTCTCAATCTCTTCTCATCCTGTCTCTTCTGTTCTCGCCCTGCCTCGCTTCTCGTGTTCTCATCTCGTCTGATCTTGCTTCTTGTTTTCTCATTCTGTTATTCTGGTCTCTCATTCACTTTGCCTTACCTCTTTAATTTTCTCATTTCATCTTCTTTCATGTCATTTCGTCTCATCTCTTGATTTCTCTTGATTGTCTCATCTTTCATTCTTGTCTCGTTTGTCTTTTATTCTCTTTTCTTGCCTCTGTTCTCATCTTTTCTAATTTTTGTGTATTTTTTTTTGTCGTCTTGCCTTGTCTCTTCTTTTCTCCTTTCGTCTCTTATTTTCTCACCTCATCTCTTCTTAGTCATTTTCTCATCTCGTTTTCTCATCAAGCTCTTCCTATTTCTCATTTTCTCAACTCATCACGTTTTCTCATCTCATCTGGTAATTTGTCATCTCGTTTTCTCATCTTCTCATCTCTCGTTTTCTCTTCTCTTCTCATTTTCTCATCTTCTCATCTCTTGTTTTCTCTTCTCTTCTCATTTTCTCATCTTCTCAACTCTTGTTTTTTCATTTCTCATCAGTCATTTTCTTCTCTTCTCATCAGTCATTTTCTCATCTTCTCATCTCGTTTTCTCATCTCTTCTCGTTTTCTCATTTCCTCATCTCTTCATCAGTCATTTTCTCATCTTCTCATTTCTCGTTTTCTCATCTCTTAATCAGTAATTTTCTCATTTTCTCATCCTCCCATCTTTTTTTTTTCTCATATCTTCTCATTTTCTCATCTTTTCATCTCTCATTTACTCATAGGTCCGTGTATCATCCGATCATTAGTTTTTTTTAATTAATGTTGATAGAAGAAAAACTAGAAAACGGCACTTATTTTTGTTTTTTCATTTGTTCAAAGAAAGGAAAAAAGGAGAATTCTGCTTAATTTTTCGTTTTTCATTCCGGCATAGAAAATGAATTAACAGCTTAAATATTCGATTTCTACAGGTGCGCGGGAATTAAACGCCCCTTACTGCTGATTAGTCAGCCGAAGTTCAAACCGTGCCGTTGTCAGTTCTTCTGCAGTTCCGCGCAGCAAAATAGTAGTCCTCATAGATTTGAAGCCTAGACAGGGCTTTCTTCTGTGTAGACCAGCGGTTCTTAAAGTGAAAGGGGTCCACGAAATTATTTGCTATATCCTACCATATTTTTCAGACTGTAAAGTCACTTTTTTTTATCATGATACATACTGTGATTTATTCCAAAGTGACTTACCTGTTCTAAAGGCTATTACCTTCTTTTTTCGAAACACACACACACACACAAAATATCCTTCTCGCACTTGATGAACGCTCGCTTGAATGATCTCCTTTTTTTTTTTTTTTCTTTTTCTTTTCTTTTTGAAGCGGATGCAAATCTGTCATTATAATAACTTGAGTATATTCCAAGCGTTCTGAGGGTATATGGGTTTGGTGAGAAACAACCGAAATGGCAAGTTTTACTTTTATGAAAATCTCGCATTCCTATGTGCGAGTGGGCAGCATATTTTGAGATACCAATTTTAATCAATTTTAATAAAATTCAAGACTACATTATAAAACTCAGGAGAGTATGTATTTTAATAGCCTATCTCCTGTTGTCAGTCATAATGACAGTTTCTTGCGTGAACGTTATATACCCAAGTCAATGCATTCTTTCCTTTTTGTATATGTGTTTAAAATATTAATTTTGTAATGAATTAAATAATGATTTACTTAATTAAACAAACTTACTGGGCAAGCAGGGTAGGCTATAACAGCCGTCATATCATGCCCAGCTGATGCAAAGAAAATAATTTATATTGACACAGAAGAAAGCCCTGTCTATAGACAAACAAGAGCGAATATGTTTGTTGGGAAGCTTTGAGGTCGTTACCATTAAAGAGAAGTGATGATAGTTCACATGATCCATCTGGCATGTTAAAAGTTTTGTACCATTTTTAAAAATAGATTTATAAAACTTTTTGGAATGGCATTTATAACGTGCTCAAATTGTTTACGTTCAGTAGCTATTTAGAACACAAGTCACTGAAGGATAACAAACTACCGTCCTCATTCAATAAATGAAGAACTAGCCTAACCAAACGCCCTTTTCAAGCCAATCAAGAATACATAGAGATATAGCCTAAATATCCTAAATCTAAATGGAATAAACATGTTGTTCTATATTGGGGTTCTGTGTGGAATGAAATTGTGATTTATATAATAATTTCCAATACAGCAAAATCTGTGCTTCTCATCCACTCTACGCCTAGTGGGTAGTGCAGCTTCACACAGATTTAACTCCACACAGCTAAATAAAACAGGCTGGGTGCTGATTAAAATTTCTGAAATAAATATTTCTGTGAAATGCTTAGTTTGCAGAAGAAAGCCCGATCTAGGACCTGCCCTGTACAGTTTAAGAATCGGTATACTGATATAGCAGAAGAGGACTATTATTTTCTTGAACGGAACAGAGGAACGACTGATGACGTCACAAGCTCAGATTTGGTTGACCAATCGGCAGAAAGGGGCATGTCATGACCGCCCACAAAGGGAAAACGAATTTTGAAGTCGTTTATCTGTTTTCTACCCGTGAACCAAAAAATGAAAATCGAGCCAAAATCTCGTTTTTGTGCTTTTTTTGAACAAATGAAAAAACAAAAATAGGCGCCGTTTTCCCGTTTTTATACTATCAATATTAATTCAAAAAAACAAATGATCGGATGATACACGGACCCTTATCTCTTCTCGTTTTCTCATCTCTTTTCATTTCTCATTTTCTCATTTCTCATTTTCTCATATCTTCTCATCAGTCATTTTCTCATCTTCCCATCTTTTGTTTTCACATATCTTCTCATTTACTCATCTTCTCATCTCTCATTTACTCATATCTTCTCATCAGTAATTTTCTCATCTTCTCATCTCGTTTTCTCATCTCTTCTCATCAGTCTTTTTCTCATCTTCTTATCTCATTTTCTCACCTCTTCTCATTAGTAATTTTCTCATTTCATCATGTTATCTCATCTTATCTAATTCTCTTTTTTTCTCATCTCTTCTCACCTTTCATTTTCTTGTCTCTTTTCAACTCCCATTTCTTCTCATGTTCTCATCTATTTCTGTCTCTTGTTTTCTCATTTCAACTCTTTTCCTCTTCTCTTCTCAGCTTTCTTTTTCTCATCTCATTTCAACTCTGGTTTTCTCATCTCTTCTCAGTTGTTTTCTCTTCATTTACCATATCTTGTTTTCTCATCTCATCTGTTGTTTTGTTATTGTAAGTCTTCTCATCTCTCGTTTTCATTTCCATCTTATCATCTCTCATTTCCTCATCTCTTATCTGTATCACTTCTCACTTCTCATTTTCTCATCTCATCTCGTTTTTCTTTCTCATCTCATTTTCTAATCTCATCTCTTTTTTTCTCATTTATCTTCTCACCTCATGTCAGCATCTCTTCTCACCTCTTGTTTTGTACATTCTTGCTTCTTCATCTCCTAGACTCTTGTTTTCTCATCCCACATTTTCTCATTCTTTTCTCATTCTCCTCTCTCCTCGGTCCTGTGTATTGCTTGTATGGTCATGGTCCACTGCACCTGTTGCTGTTAGTGTGTGTGTGTGTGTGTGTGTGTGTGTGTGTGTGTGTGTGTGTGTGTGTGTGTGTGTGAGCTGCTCACCTCTGCCAGAACATCAGACCTGCCAGTGAAGAGTGTGTTTGTGTGTGTGAGGGGTCTCGTCTGCCCCCGGCTGTCACACACAACGACCCTCTGCTCTAATGAAGCCAGGGTCAGGACTGTGTGTGTGTGACCGTGTGTTAGGGTAGAGAGCAGCTAATTGGTGGAGCTGCCAGCGCTGTGTGTGATTGAAGCACCAGTCTCACCTGTGTTTCACCTCAGAGGAGAAATACACACAGACACAAGCTATTAAACAGCAAACACACTCCTGCACCCTTCAAACTGCTCATCCTGGATCCTTTCATAATATTCACCAGAAAGCAGCAATTCAAAAGAAGCCAACCAGAGTCAAACTCCTGACATTTTGATCTGACATGGTTTATGTACTTTATTTACTGTGCTTTCATACTAGAGATTTTGACGCAGACCTGTCAAAGTTCGGTTCGTCTTGTTCTGCATGAAAAGGTTGATATGAACACAATCAATCTTGAGTGTCAGCATTTAATTAATAAAATTTGCATCCATGCTCCTAGTCATATTAAAGAGTAGTTCTCATCTGAATGTGTTTGCCTTTGCTCTTTTCGGATTTCTTGCAATGCATCTGCCAAAAGTGGCATTTTTTTTCTCTCTCAGTGTATGTGTAAAGTTTTAGTGGTATATCCCACTTAACAAATGCATGAATAAAACAGTGCAAATGGCATCATCTCAACCTAGACCATTATGTAGTTTGTGTTGCGAACAGCTGCCGGTGGTTGGTGTTACTCGCGTTGATGATGCACGTCTGCAGTTCAGAGCCAGAAATGCAATTTAAACAGAGACCAGGGAGATCTGGTTCAGACCAAGTCTGAAAACAAGCTTAAAAACCACAGATCACTCAAAGATTCTCCACAAAGACTGGGCTGCTACAATGAATGCTTTTGAGGGAAAATAGTTGATGGATTCATAACAGTTTGCCAGATTTGTGGATTTGAATCTTTGAACGATTCAAAAGCTTCTTGTGAGGCAGTTAACTCTGAGTAAGTATGATATATTGCATGATATATTGTATGATATATTGCGTTGATCGCATTACAACCAGTGGAAATGCAGACATTAACTCTCCGCCTCGTACAGTCCGAGTAGGAACATCTAGCACTCAGTGAACAGGGCTTTAGTCAGTATGTATTAACAGTTGGAATAAACTTCATGATTTTTGCCCTGATGCCCCCCCCAAATTGACGCTAGTTGCCAAAAGCCAGAGCCAGTCTGCAGATTTAATTTGACAGATTCCATAGAAAATCACGTAATGTATGATGTTCACAGACTCTAATTTTTTTTTGCTTCAGACTAGGGCTGGGCGATATATCGAACGTGATATTCATGCGCATCTTGTCAGTAAAGCCGGTTCCGTGATTAACGCTAAATCTCCAACACCTGTTTTCAAATAGAGTGCCATTTAATACACAGAGCCGTAGTTCACTGACAAGCTACGCAATATCACATTCATTATCGAGGGCGATTCATCTACGATTTGAACGCGATATTGTGTAGCTTGTCAGTGATCTCTGTTCTAAGTGGCTCTGTGTATTAAATGGCGCTCTATTTGAAAACAGGTGTTGGAGATTTAGCACTAATCACGGAACCAGCTTTACTGACTAGATGCGCATGAATATCACGTTCGATATATCGCCCAGCCCTACTTCAGACTATGATTCCATCCAGTCGGAGGATATCAAACATTGATAATTTGAGCCTATTTTAGAACACATAGGCCTGGTTTCACAAACAGGGCTTAGACTAAGCCAGGATTAGGTCATAGTTCAGTTAGGACATTTAAGTAATTTTGATTAACGTGCCTTAGAAAAAACATTACAGGTGTCCATCTTGAGACAAAACAAAGGCATTGATATATTTTAAGATCAATCAGTCCAATTTTCTTTCAGTTGAAACAGCTCAGACTTACATTTTAAGTCTGGAACTAGGCTTAAGACCTGTCTATGAAACTGGGGGATATTGTTTTTATTTGTCACACATCTTCTAGCAACAAGACTTGTGTTTCTGTGTGTGTTTGTTGTGATCAGAATGCCGAAAGTCTGGTAGTGTGTGATCCTCATTTCTTTGGTGTATGATGCCTAGTTTTTCCTCTGCAACTATTTTAAAAGTCGGTAAGTGTACGATGCCTAGTGTTTTAAAAGTTGTGTAGTGCATTCCAGCCATTAGGTGCAGTCACATTCCAGAAATTTTTGTCATTTCGCAGGCTAAAAGGTCTATTATCTATTGTCACAAGTCGTTAAAACCAAGCAGCTTGTCTTTTCGCGTGACCTGAATCCATTGTAAAATCTGTGTGGGAGAATTCTGAATCGTGCATATTTCTACTGAAATCGTCTGTGGAAATTCGCAGAACACTGGTAAATCTGATCGCATTTTTACTTCTAAATACAAAGATTTTAATCGGAAAGTGCGTTTTTATTTAATATGTAGATTTTTGTTAAAAGCTTGACTGCTTCGACATAAGCTACATATTGCATGTTTATTGTCATGGTATTGTCATATTGTAATTTAAATTTATCTACTTTAAACGTCACAAGAAACGCTAATTGTGGGTTTCTTCACTTTAACAGTAAGTCTATTCCCATGTTGTTCACAGAGATTAAATTCCCATTTTCATTGAAAATTGATCATAGGCACAGTCAGCGCACATTTGCATAAAGTTGAATGTAACTCAACTTTGTTGAATCGTCAGCGGTTGCGTTTGCTCATATGCCTCAAATAGCCAACCCTGGTTGAAAATGAGTACTTTTAGTTGCTGTGAATTACTGTCTTAAATGGATAGGTCATCCAAAAATGTGAATTCTGTTATCATTTATATCGTTCCAATCCTTTAACTATATTCTGTAAAAGAGAAAAAAAATCAAAAGAAGATATTTTGAGTCTCTGTGTTTTTTCATCCATACATTGAAAGTCAATGGTGTCCAGTGTGGTTTGGACCTCAGTGTTCTTCAAAACATCTCCTTTCATGTTCTACAGAAGAAAGTTTGGAATGACATGAGGGTGAGTAACACAATTTTCATTTTTGGGTGAATTATACCTTTAAATCCAAGTGGTCTGTTGATATGAACTTCTGTCAAGAGATTGCTGTCATCTTAAAGCTCTCAGTGGCATAAACTTATTGAAACGGTCCACTTTAGACTTTCATTTCCACAGTAGTTTCCTTGTGATGATATTTTCCAGCTGATTTGTGTTTGATCGTCAGCTGATATCGTTACGTGAGTCAGCAAAACTGCAGCAGCCCTTCAACAAAGTGCCGCTTGTTCTCCTAAACATTTCCCTTCCAGCTCTGCTTTTCCACACGCCTCCTCTTTTCCACGCGCTTATCAAAGAGACAGAGCGCAGAAGAATGAAAGAGAGGGTTATAAAAATGAGAAGTGATAGTAGGTTTCAGCCTTTTGTAATGAATATCCCTTAGCGGTATTGAAATGCTAATTTTACGCTCGCAGTTGGCAAACTCGCCGAATCGTGAGGAAAATTTGGGCGGCTGAAACCAACCCCAAATTGGAGAATCTCTCTCTTTGGCTTCATTTATGTGTTTTACTGTTTTGATGTTTAGCGCCGTTTCTCTCTCTCCGAGTTGAATCTTGTTTTCCACCTCGCTTTTCCATTTGTCTTCCAGACGCACACATTCAGGGGTGTGTGGGATTTGGCAATGTTGGGAAGCTAGTTTGAAACTGGAGCTTGCCAAGCTACAAGCTAGTTAAAGGAATAGTTCACCCAAAAATGTTGTATTTGTGTTGTTAAAAACCTAAAGACTTTTTTTTTTTTTTTTTTTTTTTTTTTTTTCAGTGGAACACAAAAAGAAAACTTTTCAAGCATATTCAGTGAATGAGGATTGAAGTTTTCACACTTCAGAAAGGAAGTAAAATCACCATAAATTATAGTAAAAGTGGTTCATTTGCCTCATCTGCTATATTTAAGGTTTACTGAATCAATATAATAGCTGAATTTACAAAGTATTTTTCGTTGTGAGCTGTTCCAGTGAGTGGCTGCTGTGACTGAATCATTGTGTTGAGAACTCAAAGCAAATTATTCCGATTTGTGAGTGAATGATTCAGCAAGTTTATTGAAAATAAAACGACAGAAAAGGATGATTTGTTTACAAATCATGCAGAAGATTTGAGTATGAACCATTGTTTTGAGTCAAATCTTTAGTGGATTTTTAGTGAATGGCAATTTAAGTTTCAGTCTGTTTTTTTTTATTGCTTTTGACTACTTGTAATTTAGTTTACTAACTCATATAGACATTTTTAACTGTTTTATGAGTATTATTAGTATAAATTATCATTAATGTCCAGTTTCCAATATTGTAACTGAATGAATGGATGAATATTTTTTTAAGAACAGGTTCTAGTGAACGGTCCAAACGAAATGATTCTGTAAAATGAATCGTAAATGTACAGTTTCCATTACTGTAACTGAATGAATCGTGAATGCTTTTATGAACAGGTTCTAGTGAACTAGGATTGCAAAGGACTGCAAACTGATTCTCTAAAATGAATCATATATGTGCAGTTTCCATTAATGTAATTGAACAAATCAATGAATCGTTTTATGAATATGTTCTAGTGAACCTTCCAAATGAACAGATTCATTAAAGTGAATTATAAATGTCCAGTTTTCATTATTGTAATTGAATGAATTGTGAATGCTTTAAGAACAGGTTCTAGAGAACTATCCAAACTGATTTTATAAAATGAATTATAAATGTGCAGTTTCCATTATTGTAATTGAACAAATCACTTAATTGTTTTATGAATAAATGTCCAGTTTCCAATACTGTAATTGAATGAATGGATGAATCGTTTTATGAACAGGTTCTGGTGAGCCAAAGAAAGAAAGCGATTCTCTAAAATGAATCATAAATATCCAGTTTCCATTATTGTAATTGAATGAATTGTGAATGCTTTTTATGAACAGGTTCTTGTGAACCACATAAACAAACGGATTCTCTAAAATGAATTATAAATGTCCAGTTTCCATTACTGTAATTGAACAAATCAGTGAATCGTTTTATGATTAGGTTCTAGTGAACCATCCAAATGAACAGATTCACTAAAACATATCCCAGTTTTCCCAGTGCTACTTGAAGGACAAAGACATTTGAAGAGTGCATTTGATTACAGCATCAGTTTGCTCTGCTGTAAAGTTATATGAATTATAGCATCAAAAAACAGTGGGATACTGTTTTTTTGGTGCTACTCATTGGAAAAATTGACCTGTTTGAAAAGCAGCATTTATTGTGAAAAGATCCAAGCGACTGAAGAATGCAGCTAGATAAGTTTTGTTGCTAATTTTAGTTGGTTTCTTCCCGTCACTGTGCCTGAGTGATTTCCACAGGCTTGTTGGAGTGCTGCCAGTGTAAAGTCTCCTCTGGCTGCATTTCTCCAACACGGGGAGAGCGAGAGAGAGACAAATTGAGAGGGGTCAGAGAAATGGGGTGCATCGTAATTAGCAGAGTCTCTCTCTCTGTCTCTCTCTTTCTCACCATTTCTCTCTCTCTCTCCTCGTTAAGGAGTTTCTTGCTGCTATTGTTTGGCTGTCACTTCCTGAGGGAAACAGCGCGGATGGGGGGTGTAGAGAAACGGTGATCTTTTTCATTCAGAGCACACCTTTCACTCAATTTCTTAGTTTTCATATTCTTTTATTTTTCCCTACGGCCTAGAAACAATGTACAATGCTGTTTCATGCATTCAGAGTTGTTTATACTATTAAAGAGTTGGATTCTCATGCTAAGCATGGACAAAGTTTCAAAAAGCAATTTGGACATATGACAGAGTATTTCTGTGACAATTTTACTTCCGGGTTCGTACAAGTTTCGGGGAGTTTTTTTTTTTTTTTTTTTTTTTCAATCGTGGCTCTTCATGACGTAAATGAGTGTGGAACTCCTTATATGGGCATTTCTCCCGGAAGAGCGCACCCGCGCACGCATCGCCCAGAGCGAGAGCGAGAGTGCGCCCATCAACGCACTCCATTCGGCAGCACTGCACTGGACTTGCTCGGGAAGAATGTCTCTAAAGAAGTGTGTTTTTGGTTGTGAGGGAAAGGTAACCTTGTTCAGCTTCCCGAAGAACCCACAGTGGATGCAGATTGTTTTTCCGGGACAGCAACGGAGTTTCTCAAGTGTGTTTGTTGACGAACGCTTTATAAACAAGGCCCAGTTCAACGCTGGATTTGCATATCGTTTGATACTGAAAGATGGAGCAGTCCCTGCTATAAAAGATCCCAGTCAGGATTCAGAACTGCAGATGGTAAGTGAAACGGCATCAGATGTCTGTGTTTTGTTGTTAATCGGCGCAAGTGCTCGTCACTCTTTAGCTCCGCCCACGGCGCGCCTCCAGGAGCTCGGCTTTTTTCGGAGAGAATCGTAAAGCTGTATCTTTCTTTTATAAATATGATAAAACTAAAGACTTTTTGGAGATATGAAGGATGCAATACTACTCTATAGGTACTCAAGATTAACATGAGATTGGGTGAAACTGTGTGTTATGCCCCCTTTAAGTCCGAACTAGACAAAAAAGGGATAAATTGAAAAGGGATAAATTTTGAGCTGGGTTTTTGTCCTAACTAGTGAAGTATTACTTTAGTATTATTTATGTCATTATAACATTTTTTATTATTTTAATTAGCTTTAATATTTTCAGTTTTCACTTGAATTTTAGTATGTTTTAGTATTTTTTTTTTTTTGTGTACTTTCAATTATTATTTTTATTTCTATATAGCTTGAATTTTTTCATTTTTCTAATTTTAATTCTTCAACAATTATTTAACTGAAATAAATAGGTTTAAGGTTAAGTATTGAAATTATAAAAATTCAACCTGAAATAAAAATAAATTCAAGCTATATAGGAATTAAAAAAATATATATAATAATAGAAATGACAAAAGAATGAAGTTACTAAAACTTAACCTAAAATTAAAATGAAAACTGAAAATAAGGCAATTAAAAATATTTTTTAAATATTATGGTATAATAATAGTAAAAAATAATAATAAAAAGACAAAAGCACATAACAAAATTACTAAAAACTTAACCTAAAATGTAAATGAAAACTAAAAATAAGGCAAAGTATTTGTAAAAAAAAAAAATAGTATAATAATACTAAATAGTAATAATAAAATGGCAAAAGCACATAACAAAATTACTAAAAACTTAACCTAAAATTAAAATGAAAACTAAAAATAAGGCAATTAAAAATATTTTTAGAAAATATTATAGTATATAAATAATACTAAAAAATAATAATAAAATGACAGAAGCACATAACAAAATACTAAAAACTTAACCTAAAGTGAAAACTGAAAATAAAGCAATTAAATATATATTTTTAAATATTATAGTATATAAATAATATATATAACTTATAAAAATTACAAAAGCACAAAACAAAATGACTAAAAACTTAAACTCGTAATTTTAGTACTTTAGCTTAAACTTAAGCTAGAATTAAAAATGTTTAAAAAAAATTTATGTTGCCTTGGCAGCTAACTGAATTAAATTTTCGCTTTTTACGTAATAATTATATTTTAGTTTATTTTTAATATTTTAGTTAACAGTAACAACACTGTAGTGAGGTATAAGACAGTTTGCAATTTTGTTCTGTTTTCTTTTTATATTTTGTCTATTTTCATGTTTAGTTTATTTAATTAACTTTATATAAACATCAAATATTTTCTGATTACCTGTGATTTTGTTGCTTCTATCAGCATTTTCTCTTTCAGCGCAGATAGCAAACTCACTTGGCGTGAAAAATTTGCCACGCTGCAACTGGTTTTGATATGTAATGCCAGCCAATCTCTTTTCGCTTTTGTTTGCTGATTTGAACTGTTTCAAAAGTTTTCTGGCATCTCTCTGGCGTTCTTGAACCGGTCCAAACTTGTCTTCCTGACATAAGCTCTTTGAGAGCATCCCATTTTTTCCTGTAGTACCAGTCCAGCACTGTGACAAAGCGATTTCAAAACCATCTCTTTCATTTTACTCTGAACTTTTGTCACAAGAATCCACAACAGACTACACTGACCAGTTAGGTTCTATTTCTATAGGTCACCTCACTGAGTAGCCCCGCCCACAGCAGAATCTCATTGGTCCAGAGTTCCACTCCACATATAGCCACTGTATTTTGTGGCATTGTGCAGCATTTTTGTTTTTTAATGTGGACAGATGACCTGCTTGTCAATCGAAATTGTTTTGTGCCTGTATATGTGCACTATAACAATAGCAGGCTTAAAGAAGCTCTTGTTTTAAAAAAGATCATGGCGTAAGCTTTGCTTCAGATGCTGAAGCATTTAATTTCCGAAGTATGTGAATCTGCATCATAGATTTAAAAGCTTGTGCTGTTTATGCCCTTTTCTTTGTTCTCCTGAAACCTCCATCAGTTTTGCTCAGAGATTGATGCCGTCCCGGTTTCCCCCTGCTGTCAGTCGTGGCTCTCGAACCTGCAGGAATGAAAACCGTTCGCAGGTTTTCTCCTTTTTCGTGACAGGTGAACCCCCCCAGCGGGCTCCTCGTCTTGCTGTTTGGCTAATTGGCAAATGACGATTCGCCCCCTGGCAAAACCAGAACGAATATTACCATACCTCATTTATTCTGGGCCTAATAGAGTGTTTTTTTTATCACTTCATTTGAGTGCGAGAAAGGGAACCAAATCATCGTCGGTGGTTATAAAAATTAATAATTTCCCAGCGCCTGATATTCTTCATGAAAAATGTGGTTTGTACTTGTAGCCCGGAGACCAGTTTTGAAGTTTGTTCAGGTTACCTGAGTGAAAACGGCCTCATTTATGGCTAATACGTGCTTTAAAATGTATCCGTGAAGATGTGAGTTGGGTAATTGTGACACGAATCCAATTTTGCTTGTGTTATGAACCAATTTCTATCGGGCTACGACCTCTGATCAGTGACCGTGTCGGCTGGCCTCACCTCATTTAACAGATTTTGTACTGGCTGTGTGTGAATATTAATTGCACTCATGATTGCAGTGGTTATTTAATTTTTTACAATCATTTACAATCATTTTCACCCCGAATAAGTATTTCTGTTAGATCAAAATCGATATGCACTTTTTGTTGGTCATAGCTTTAGCTAACATCAATTTATCCCCGTTTTATTGTGATTAAAAAATATAAATTTATATATTTTTTTGAAGTAAATGTAAGTTCATACAGGGTTATTATAGTTTTGAATTTTGAATTTAGTTTTTATTTTATTTTATTTTTTGTCTTTAACCCTCAAAGACCGAGACAGCTGCCCGCGGCTAAAAAATAACTTGTTCTTAAATGTTTCATGTAATGTAACTTTTGAACCGCTAATCCTGTCTGAATGCTTTAAAGATTCTCCACTTTTCGGAGATATCGCATTTGTCTCGTTTGGATATTCAGAGGCTCCATAGCGTATGTGATTATGTCATCACATTTTGACAACACTGATTTGTCAAAAGAAACCAATGCATTCCACCATTTACAGTGTTTCATTGGAAATTTGAACAAACGCAAAGTGAAAGTAAAGTCTGTCGTGCGTGCATGAAAACAAACACAAAATAATACATTTGCATGAGAGAACTCTCTGAAAAAGCCCAGAAAAACACACAACTGAGTACTTTGACATAAAACAAACCAAAAACAAGGATGAAACAGCGGTACATATCAGATAAAGCACTGGAATTCATGTCTTCGCGTCGCTAGGCGATGTCCCGGTAAAATCATTCCGAGGCAGAGTACAGCCGGCGGATCGATCCATTTATCGATCCATTCATTTTCACTGTTTTTTCTGTTGCACTCTGTATATTTCTCACTCATTTTATGTGTAGTTTGTGAATCATTTGCACTGTTTGTATTTTTGTTGCAGAAGAATTTGTGCAATTGTTTTCACTATTAGCTGCACAGTTTGTGTTTGTTGTTCATACTCAGATTGAAAATATATTTCTCTGAAAAAGTCACTTTTTTACTGTGTTTTGTTATTATATAACACTGATTCCATTTTCTTTACTCCCTAAACGTTTTTTATATAGATATTGACACATCTATATTGTTAATAAACTATATAGACCTGTTTTTTCACTGAAAAGCTCTTATAACAATATTGTAATAAATGGCTATAACTTGCTTGGGGAATGTTATATGTAGACTAAATTTTATATAAATGTGTAAAATACCCAGATACAACTTTCTAAAGAAAAAATTCAAACTTAGGATTTTCTGTTTGAGTACACAGTAAAAAAACACCCAATTGTTGCTTACTTTTTCCTTAAAATTCTGGAAATTCATTAATTCTTAGAGAAAACAAAAGAAAAATTGGGACTTTTAAATTAGCTAGGCTGAAACTTCAGGTTCTCCTGTTTATAATGATATATGGCACTTAGGGCTGCAACGATTAGTTGACATTATCAACGTCGACAAAAAATTGTCAACAAATATTTTTGTTGTCGAGTAGTCGTTTGATCTCATATGACCTAGTGTAAGAGCCTGCAATAATGCGGTTTGACCAGCGTGGCGCTGTAGCGCAAGACTGTAATTCAGCCCTCCTGGATGCAGTTCAAGAGAAGAAGACACAGCGCTTCAGAGCAAATGCAGCCGAACGAACCTGAAGCTGCTGAGCGGCGTTTGGATGAATATGTAAATATATGCTGCATGCTTTCCTCTCAATAACGAGATAAACACAACAAAAACTGACAGCGGTGTGAAAGCAGCAGTTAAAAACACATCTGATTACAACAATGTGGATGTTTGCACGAGCTCTGCAGTAAAGTCCAGTCACGTTTATTTATATAGTACTTTATGCAATAGGTAGCCTTAAATCAAGCAGCTTTACAGTATTAAACATGAAAAACAGTCAGTGTCGATTTCACTTAGAATTACAACTTGATTTTCTGTTATAAAGCAGCTCTCCCAGTGTGGAGCTAGCTAAGGATAAAATATTTTTATTAGTGGGAAAAAAAAAATATCATTTCATTAAAGTGATAGTTTGGTTTGATATCTAGCTCAGGACTGTTTTGATTATCATAATCCTATAAGGTATTTTAAGAGAGATTATTTTGTGAAAAAAATTGTTTATCCAAAAATAAAACGTCTTATCACTTACCTTTATTTTGTTTCTTATCCATATGACTTACAAAAGGAGATGTTAGGCAGAATGATGTGTCATTCAATTACGTTTTCATATAGCTAATTACATGGTAAATGAGAGAGTTTCTCTGTCGGTCATCTATTTTGTGTGCCAAATATATATATATTTGCATAAATTAATTGTATAATAATTGTAATTACATAATGACTTTCAAAAGCTGAAGTTATTACCTTTATATATTTGTTAGAATATGCATAACTCAACATTTTAACTAATTGCAAAAGCTGAATAATCAGTCAATGTCTACTGATTAATCAGTGAAATAATCGACGATTAGTCGATTAATCGTTCCAATAATCGTTAGATTAATCGATTATCAAAATAATCGTTTCTTGCAGCCCTAATGGCACTTGATGCTGACTGCTAGAATCGATCTTAAAAACAAAGAAAAGTGAAGGCGTGTCAGGTGCCCCAAAAATGTTCTAGGTCTTTAAGGGTTAATTTACTTTTTCAGTCTATCATTTTTAGTTATTTTATTTTTTGTTTTCTAGTTTGTTTAATTAGCTTTTATTTTTTAGTATTTTAGGGCTTAGGATTTTAACTACCTTAATATTTTAAATTAGTCAGAATTTTGTCAGTTTTCAGCCTATCGTTGTTATTTTAATTTTTAAGTTCTTTTAAGATTTTGTTCTGTTTTTTAGTTTATTAAAGTTTTTGTTTTGGTTTTAGTTTTAGTATTTTAAGGCTTAATATTTTAACTAGTATTTTAGTTTAATATTTGAATTTAGTCAGTTTTTTTCAGTTTTCAGTTGTTACATTTATTTTAGTTTTTTTTTTTCTGATTTCTGGTTTGTTTATTAATTTTTTTTTTTTTATTTACGTTTTAGTATTATAAGGCTTAATATTTTAACTAGTATTTTAGCTTACTATTTTCATTTAGTTTAGATTTTTTTTTCTCCTGTTTTTTAGATTGTTTAATTAGTTTATATTTTGGTTTTAGTATTTTAGGGCTTAGCATTTTAGCTAGTATTTTAATTTAGTGCAATTTTTGTTAGTTTTCAGTCAGTTATTGTTTTATTTTTTATGTTATACTAGATTTTTATTCTAATTTTTTTTTTCTGTTTTCTAGTTTGTTTGTTTGTTTTAGTTTTTATTTTGGTTTTAGTTTTAGTATTTTAAGACTTAATATTTTAACTAGTATTTTAGCTTAGTATTTTAATTTAGTCCATTTTTTATTTTTCGGTTGTTACTCTTATTTTATTTTAGATTTCTTTTTTTCTGTTTTCTAGTTTGTTTTAGTTTTTATTTTAGTTTTAGTATTTTAGGGCTTATATTTGAACTAGTATTTACATTTAGTAAATTTTTGTTAGTTTTCAGTCAGTCATTATTTTTGTTTGTTTGTTTTCATTTTAGATTTTTTTCTTGATTTTTTTAGATTTTGTGGCGATTTTTATTTCAGTCTCTTGTTAAACTGCGTGATTGCTAAGTTGTTTTGTGTGGTTTTTACCACATTACTGCACGATTGCCAAGGTCTTCTGAGCGGTTGCAAGATGGTTTCTTACTGGTCCGAGTCAAAAAAGCCCACCCTCAAGCCTGTGGGATTTTTTTCCCATTTTAATGACCGCCAGGCGATAATCACAATCGCTCAGAAAAGTATGGTGTTTTAACCAAAACTAAGGTCAATTTTGCTATTGAACGCCTTCTAGCTCCGTGGTCCGAGGGTCGTCACATGTGCCATCGCAGCTTTCCGTCTACAACTGTGCACTCTGCAGGGCGACCGCTATGAAAACACCTCTTTCCTTCCCTCAGCCCCGACACGAAGTCCAGGCCCTCCAGTATCCCATCACCCCCTGCGACTATCCAAGCTGTCACGGCAGGCTGGGCCGCCGACGTCTGTGCCAGGGCGCGGCAGGACCGGATCCGGCTCCTCCTCCTCCTCCTCCAAGCTGCCGTTAGCCGGAAGGAGGCTTCAGCGAGGACAGCTTTTGTCATTTTTGAGAGCGAAGCGCTTCAACTGTGTAATACCTAGTAAGCACGAGGAACAGTCAAGCTGTCGCGTCTGAATTAACAACACGAGTGTCAAAGTTTTGGCGGTGTGCTGTGCGATTCTGCAGAAGCACATTACCAGCAGATGGTGCGGCTCACATCCAGACCTGACCTGAGCTTTTAGCACTTCACAAAATCATTCTGCTGCAGCTCAAGGAAAATTTAATTGGGTGAGAGATTTGATATGCTCGAATTTGATTACCAGACTGAGTTCAATGTCCGCAGTTTTGCAAGAATGCTCAAGAACAACAGCACAATTTTTACTTTCTCTGAAGAAACAAATTTGTGGGGTTTGCAAGTTGTGGGGTCATCTCCAGGTGGTCAGTGTCAATAAAAAGCCTATATTTGAGCCTCTGTGCTCTGAGATGTTTAAGGTTTTATGTAACTTAGGTCATAAAGTTTGCTCTAGGATTTTAGCAGCTGCTTGTTTGTATCTAATTTGGTTGCACCATTTATTCATAAGGCAGAATGAAGCTAGTAAGTTGCATAATATGACATTTTACCTTCATTGATCCATTAAAAAGCCTCAAATATTGTAAACAGAAGTAGTGTGGAATACATGGCATTTTATTGTTTTACGTTTAGCTTCATGTAACTGTAAATGATAAAAAATTTTTAATAAATAGTAATGCAGTTAACTCGAAAAACTAACATTTATTCATTTAAATTTATTATTGTTAAAATGGTAAATGTTAAAAAATTTAAAAAAAATAATGCATAGATAATCTAATTCTAATAGGTATATATGTATGTAAGTTATGTCTAAATAGTTTATTTAAATATTTAAATAATAAATAATTAATAAATACTAATACAATAAACTGGAAAAAACTCACATTTATTTATTTACTTATTTATTTTGTTAAAACTGTAAATGGTAATAAATTCAGTTTCTTTTGAATAACCAAGAAATTATTATAGTAATATCTATATGTAAATTGTGTGCAAATAATTAATTTAAATGTTTAAATGCTATTTTTTAGGAACTGTATCTGGAGCAAGTAATAAATACTAATGATCTTTATTAATTTTATCTTGTATATTTTTGTTAAATGTAAATGGTAAATAATTGATTTTCCTGTGAAAATATGATGCATAAATTAGAACGTATAAATATTTAGGAACTGTATCAGGAGTAATTAATAAATACTAATACAATAAAATGAAAAAAAAAAAAACCTGATGTTTAATCATATTTATTAAATAAGAAATGTATGTATTTATTTATTTACAAAATAAACAAACAATTGATTTTCCTGTGAAAGTATGATGCATAAATAAGAATGTATAAATATTTAGGAACTGTATCATGAGTAATTAATAAATATTGGAAAGAAAAACTGATGTTTAATCATTTCAATTTATTTCTTTAATATTTTTGTTAAAAGTAATAAATTATTAGTAATACATTTAATTGTCTTTGAAAAATGATGCATAAATAATCAAGTTTAAGTTTAGTTTAGTTTATAAAGTTAAAAAATTGTATGTCTAAATAGTTTATTTAAATTAAAACTAATTTAAAAACTAATGTTTATTAATATATTTGTTTATTTAATTAATTATTTTTTTACATTTATTTACTTTATTTATTTATTTATTTTGCTAAAATTGTGGCATGAACAAGAAAAACTGGGTGAAACTGATCTACAAAGTCTGATCTACACGTCATGTTGCTAGTTTTTTTTTTTTTCATATGAAACACTTCTGTCAGATAATACATAAACTCAGTAATGCCAATTAATTAGTCTGCTATTTTATTTCAGACATGTCTCCTGCTCAGATGCTTATGTAAATATTTTGTTTGTGTATATATATATATATATCTACATTTCAACCAAGTTTAAAGGTAAAATGCTAAAGTTTAAAAAAGTTTTGAAAAAAGTTAATTCACTAGGTTTTTTTTTGTTGTGAAGCTCCAGAAGACACTGGATGTGAAAATTAGACGTGACCTAAGACCAACTGTGCAGCCTCGACAAATTCAATACGGCATCTTCGTTAAATATACAGTACTAACTGTGCATCTTGTGGCGTTTACCATGAAAAGCATGTTGTCACTGCTGGTCATTGGCATTTGTCAGAATCAGAAGTAAGTACGGCATGAAAGCGTTTCACACAAGGACAAGCTTTTCTGCTAAAGCATGGCTTTGGACGTTGAGTTTTGAGGCCAGAGCTTGAAAACGGCTCGTCTGCTGACGGTTAATCTCCGGCTCCGTGTGTTTTTTGTGCTTGTGAAGTGTGAGAGTCTGCCAGTGGAAGCTGAGAGGATTTTTTTTCACCACTCTATATCCTTTACATAATCCAGATCCTGTAGCTGTAAATGACTTCCTCTCAGATCAGCAATATTCAGGGACATGAAAATGGAAAGGTTTGTGTTTTTATGCGCTGAAACAAAAGGACATTGCTGAGCTGTTCCAAAATCATCTGTAGACGACCTGGAGCAGCGGCACAGAACTTTCATGTCAAAGTCAAGTGAGACACACACACACACACACACACACACACACACACACTTTCTAGCTGGAATTTTCCATTTCCTCTGTGTATTTGTTGCACATTTAAGGCCGAGTGCATAATACAACAAGTGCACAATTGAAGTTTCTTGTGTTTGTGTACTTTAAATGGCTGATCAGAGGTGAAATGCACAATATATTGGTACCATATTGGTTATCAGATGATATTCCAGATTTTTTTTTTTTAACTATTTGTTACTGTTAAGTGTTGGATATTTCATTGTGCTTGCTTTTTTCCCGTTTTTATATAAAATGGCTTTTGAGGTCACTTCACACTCAACTAATCTAAAAAAAAAAAAAAACACTAATAATTCAGTAACACTAGCATCTAAAAAAAGCTCTATTACTCGATTACTATTGTTTTTTAGGTACAATCCTAAAATTCCTCTAAAAATTTGACTTACATAATCTAATGAATATGATGCATATCAAAGAATAATGTAGTTCAGATTTTATTCATTGCGATTTAATTGGATTGTAATATTATTTATTTATTTGAATATGTTAATTATAAATATTTTAAATGTTTTTATTATTAAATAAGAAATTTATTTATTTACATTTGACAGTATATTTGATCCATAGAGTTTTAATTGGATTGCAAATTTGATTAATTGATTGATATTGAATAATATATTTATTTTAAATAAATATGTATTTATTATGTATTGTAAATTCAATTTATTTATTTTGAATAATATATTTATTTCAAATATTTTATACAAATATGTATTTATTTATTTACATTTGACATAAACTAACAGTAGATTTGATCCATCGAGTTTTAATTAGACTGTAATTTTGACTTAGGTTTGGTGGCCTGGATAGATTTTAGATTTTCTGACCAGAAGATCTCAAACAGTACGGGTAAATGGAGAACATTCCCAGGAACTTTATTCTTCAGTGGGCTGTCCCCAAGGCTGTATTCTTTCACCTTTATTATTTATTTTATATAAAGATAGGTGTAGAAGTCAATATCCAGATAGACATATTATTAAATATGCCGATGATACAGTGGTACTAAGTCTGTTAAAGCAAGGTGACACAGAGCATGGGCCCATTTTGAATTATTTTTTAGATTGGTGTGAGAGTTCTCATTTACAAATTAATGTCTCCAAAACTAAAGATATGACGATAGAATTTTATAATTCTGTTGAAATTCCATCTAAAGTAGTTATTGCAGGTAAAGAAGTTGAGAAGGTCAGTTCATACAAGTATTTGGGTACATTAATCGATGATAAGCTTAGTTGGGTGGAAAACACAAAAACGGTTATACTTATTGAGGAAGCTTAAGTCCTTTGATGTGGATAAATCCATATTGATAATGTTTTATAGATCTTTTATTGAAACTGTTTTGACCTTTGCTATGATCTGTTGGTTTTATGGATTAAATGTTAAAAGTAGATCCAAGCTGCAGAGCATTGTTAATTTAGGGTCAAAGATTACAGGCTCTGTACAGCTGGGTTTGTCTGCTCTGTGTGAGAGGAATGTTCTTAGGAAGTCTTTGACTATCTTGGATGATACATCTCACATTTTGTATTTAGAATTTGAACTGCTTCCCTCAGGCAGGCGATATAGAGTGCCCAAGTGGAGGACTGTTAAAGCTTCTAGGTCTTTTATGTCAAATGCAGTTATGAGTGTAAATGCTTATTTGAAACAAAGGATAAAGGTGTACCGTGAATTTAAATAGTACATGAAGAATTATTTTAGATGCCCGGGATTTGTGATGTTTTTGTTTTTGTTTTTATAATGTTTTTATAATGTTGTATGTTTTGTGAGGTTTGAAGCTGCTTAAATTGCTCTGTAAAGGGACAAATAAAGATATTATTACTACTACTACTACTACTACTACTTATTTACTTGTATGTTTATTTAGAATAATGTATTTATTTTAAATATTTATTTATTTATTTATTTATGTACATTTGACATGAACTAGTAGGTTTTATCCATTGCATTTTAATTGGATTGTAAATTTAATTGATTATTTGAGTTATTTATTTATCTTGAATAATATATTTATTTTAAATATTTTAAATAAATATGTATTATGTATTTATTTATTTGAATTTGAAATAAACTGACAGTAGATTTGAGTTTTAATTGGATTGTAAATTTAATTAATTAATTAATTTGTTTGTTTGTTTGTTTTTATTTTTAGTAATATATTTATTTTAAAAATTTTAAATGAATATGTATTTATGTATTTTTATGTATTGTAAATTAGATTATTTATTTTATTTATTTATTTATTTATTTATTTAGAAAATATATTTATTTTAAATAAATGTTTTTTTATTTATTTATTTAGATTTGACATGAACTGACAGTAGGTTTTATCCACTGAGATGTAATCGGATTGTAAATTGTATTAATTCATTTATTCATTCATTCATATAATATGGTTATTTAAATAAATATTAAATAAATTATCATTTATTTATTAAATAGTATTAAATGTATTGATTTATTTAGACTACTGTCTTAGACATGAACTTACAGTAGATTTTATTCATAGATTTAATTGGAAAGTTTTTTTTTAATTGATTTGTATTATTTTATTATTATTATTTAACATTTTTCAATAAAATATTTAAAATATTTTAAAGAAATGTGTATTTATTTATTTATTTATTTATTTATTTATTTATGAAAGAATACGTGTATTTATTTATTTATTTACATACCAGAATATGGCTAGATATTTGGAGGAGAGGGATGGAAAAACAAAGGGCAACATCAGGGAAAAAAGTTGCTTCAGATGCATATTGATTAAGATTTCTTTTCTTTTCTTTTTTTTTTTTAGAATAACCAAAGAATCGCAACAGATAAGTTCAAGATCCTGTATTATGGACGTATAAGTGGATAATTTTGGTGTGTTGTCATGAAAGGGTCTTGTAGTGTGTACTAGGCTTCAGTTTGTCTCTCTCAGCCAGAGTTTGTGATGGGAAACATCTGCAGCGAATAGAGCAGTGGAGTAGAAAGTCCCTCTGGATCAGGACCAGGTTCTGTTTTCACTGTGGGTTCTGGTTCTGTCTGAATGACAAGTCTGTTCACTGCAGACACTGTCTGAGCACTTACATGACTACATTTCTCCAGTCTCTGCATTCCACAGCCTGATATGCGAGGCTGTTATTACCTCTATGCCTCAGTGATTCAGAGACATTGAGGTTTATTGTACAGAAATCATCCCTCCGGCAAAAGAGCTTTTATGACAAATAAAATATATATAGCGTTGCCAGGGAGAATGTAAATACAGCTGTTGAGTAACCGGCACATGTAAACACCGATCGTTTCAGTCAGGAAAAATGCTAAACTGTCACTTCCTGACAGGAGACCAATCGGAAGTCATCAGGCTCAACAGGAAGTTGAATGACATTCCTGAAGTCATTGGAGATTTGCCCTACACTATACCCTTCAAATAAGTACCAAATGGATGTAGAAGTTCACATATAAAGGTAAAATGTAGAAAAATCTAAACTCTCATCTCCTGAAAGGCAGCAAAACGGAAGCCTTCAGTAACAAGAATTTCCTTTAACTTCCTGTTTGACTTCCAATTTGTTGCCTTCGGGAAGTGATAGTTTAGCATATTGTCTACAATTTTTAGCATTCCACAAATATGGTAATCAACATTTGAAGCCTTTTTTAGTCTTTAGAGGAAGTCTACAACTGTCTGAAGTCTACATTGTCGCAACTTCCTCTTACATTTGTTGACTTCCTATTCATTGAGAGAGATATTCTATTTTTTAGAAACCAAAATATTTGCAAATGTGGTTGTTAACATCTATAAGTCTTTTTGAGTCCTTATAGAAGTCTGTTTTGTAGAGCGTTTTCCACTGATATCAAGCCATTCTCTCAACTTCCTGTTCAGTTTGATGCCTTCCAAGTTCTTGTCTTCAGGAAGTGATAGTTTAGCATATTTTCCACATTTTTTAACATCGTGCTAATGTGATTGTTAACATCTATTTGTCAACATACTGAAATCTTTTTGAGTCTTTAGTGGTAGGGCAACACATTAAAAGACTACCACATCACTCAACTTCCTCTTCCATTTGATGACTTCCTATTTGTTACCTTCACGAAGTGATAGTTTAGCATATTTTAGCATTGTGTTAATTTGGTTGTTAGTATCAGTTTAACAAACTGAAGTCTTTTTCAGTCTTTACTAGTAGGACAGACTGCAAGTATCAGTCAGTTTCCTGTTCCATTTGATGACTTCCTATTGGTTGACAGGAAGTGATAGTTTAGCACTTAAAAAAAAACACCCAATTTGTTGACAAAGAAATGTTAGCGCACACATTTACACACTCCTGTTAATGTAGAAAATGTTAAACCATAACTTCCTGTCAACCAATAGGAAGTCATCAAACTGAACAGGAAGTTAAGCGACATTATACATTTCCTGTATGTTTGTCCTTCCAGTAAAGATTGACAATAACTTCAGCTTGTTGACGTGTTAACATCTATTTGTCAACACATCAACATCTATGTGGGTTTTTGCATAAAAAAGTGTTTTATAAGGTAAATCTCCACTAACACTGACATTTCCTCAACTTCATGTTTGACTTTTGGTTTTCAGGAAAAACAGGAATTTGTTGGAATTTCTTGGTGTCAGTGGAGATTTACACTTACAGTTCTCTACAAGTATGGTTTTCCATGCTAAATGTAGTGATTTACCATGGTAAAGTGATGGTATTGGTTGGTAACACTATGCTTCTGTATGATTACTATACTATTTATCATCGTATTTATTGTTACTACAAACATTATTTTAACTACAAAGGTATTTTGGACATGTATCATGGAAATACCATGCATTTTCAAAAATACCATGGTACTATTTACACCATGGTACTATTTAAATACCAAGGTACTATTTACTCTTTTCCATGATTTACCATGGAAAAGAGATGGTAGCAACCGTAGCAATTTACCATGGTAAAGTGATGGAATTGGATGGTAATACTTTGGTAGTGTATGATTACCATATTATTTACCATGGTATTTATTGTTACTCCAAACATATTATTAGTAATTACCATGAAAGTACCACACACTTCCAAAAATGCCATGGTACTACCATGGTACATGAATTTCAGTACATTTCCAAGTACCATAGTATTGTCATCCAATACCATTTTTGTACCGTGGTACTGCACAATATTCTTTTGTAAGGGTACTGAACTTCACGTACCATGGTATTACTATGGTACTTCCAAGAATTACAATCCAAAATGGGATTGCCATGGTACTTTTTTGTAAAGCACAAGTGTTTTTCCATGACACCAACATCAAAAACAACAACAATAACGGGAAAAAAAGTAATAACATGGTAAAAGTAGAAATATAGACCCACAATGGTTTCAGTTTGTTAAACGCACCCACACACATTTTGTCTTCTCTTCAGATGTTTCTTGGCTCTGCTGTCTCACATATGTTTTTGTTTTGTGTGTGTTCGAAAATATAGCATTAAATGAATGGTTTGTGAAACTGGCATTTTTTGGTAATTATGGTCTTACGATGTCTCATTCTCAGCGCAAGAGTCCCACTGCTTGAGCACAAATTACTGTCAGCGATCGGGCCTGTTGACACCAGATTATTGGTATTTGTAAAGCCGTCATGAAGCCGCCGCCTTTTTAGCACGTTTCCAGAGGAAATCACCGCATTAACAACCGCAGCGTCGAACTATCTCACGTTTGACCCGCAGGTTTGAATTTTCTGCTCGGCGACTCTGAAAAGCTCCTCCATATTTTCATTAGCCAAACAGTTTGACTCCTCCCCCCACCACGGGTGCGACATGCGGCAGTAAACAGCATTATCTGGGATCTCAGCGGGATTTCGAATGCTTGTGTAATCCTGTCATTTCATTCATGGATACCTCCGGGGTTATTCTGGGATGCCGCTGTTCTATCTGCTCGCCTGTCCGCTCGCGCCTGCGAGGGAGATTGAATTCCCTCGGCTCGCTCACACACACACACACACACCGTGATCACCTACTCATCTCCACCACTATCAGAGTGAAACAGAGACCCGTGTTGAACTGAACCTGCTTGTGCTGAGGATTACGTGGAGGCCGTGAACCCTTTTACCTGGCCAGGTCCACAGGATGAGCTTTAGACCTGTGGAGATACAGAGGTGGATGCTGACACCACTGCCGCTCCTCTGTGGGAATTTAGCAGAGTGATAGTCGTTTAGTGCAGATGCTCTTTCCAAATCAAAATTCATTCAAACTGTATTAACTTGCTCTTACTGTAAAATTACTGTCCCTTTCTGCTGATGTCCAAAAGTCCTTCTGTGTGTGTCTGTCTATTGTTCTATCCACAGTATTTGTCATTCAGTCTATCTATTAGTTGATCCTTCTATCTGTCCTTCTGTCCAAGTATCTATCTATCTATCTATCTATCTATCTATCTATCAATCAATTTGTCTCTTTTTCTATCTGTCTGTCCTACTGTCTATCCTTCTGTCTATCCTTTTTTCTATTCTTCTATCGATCTATCCTTATACCTATCCATCAGTTTATCCTTCTATCTGTCTATTGCTCTGTCTATCCTTCTGTCTGTCATTATATCTATCCTTTCTGTGCATCCTCATGTCCGCTCTTCTATCTATCTATCTATCTATCTATCTATCTATCTATCTATCTATCTATCTATCTATCTATCTATCTACCTCTTTTGACTGAATTCTACTTCCTGAAATTGAAATTGAAATTGCAATTCTGCATCCTCAGGTCAAACTAGGGAACTGACCTGCGATGTAAAAGTCACTCTTAATTCAGTTCTGAATGGCGCACCACCCTTATTATGTGTAGTAGGTGGAATTCAGTCCAGTTAATATGTCATTGGTAATAGTAGCATGCTAACCCCCCCTCCTCTCAATATTCAGCATGTAGGGGTCAACCGCTGACCTTTTTAAAGCGAAGACAGCGGTAGTATATTTTCGAACCATTAGCGTACCGCTGTGTGCCTCAAATGCTAATTGTGAAGAATGATGGCGTTTGCGTTGCTGTCCTCTCACTGTGAGTTCCTCTTATTTGTCACCTGCCCGGATTGTCGACCTTGTGTGTGCGCAGCTCTCTCTAATCCCCCAGACTCTTTCCTGATGCTCCGGCCCGGCGTAACCGTCCACACTGGGGGTTGGCTGCTTCCATGCCTGAAATCTTTGTAATAACTTTCTCTATCGCCGAGCCGATCTCCTGCCAGAGCTGAATCTGGACCTTGCTGTAATAGAGTGCCGGCAAGCGTAGCGGTAATAAATGCGACACGATTTACCGGGATAAATATGGAGAAATGACTCTCGCGTACAGTAAATGAAACTCCAGGTCATAAGTGGAGGCGTGTGTCCTCTGCTAGGATTTTTTCTCTGTGTGTGTGTGTGTGTGTGTGTGTGTGAATTCTTAAAAAAGTGTGTGGGTTAGTGTCTCATTGGCAGAAGACTTTAAGATGCTTGTGTCCTCTCAAAGTGTGTGTTTGAGGGAATGAGTTGCCTGCAAATTGCTTTGCATCTGAATTAAACATGTTGCTCATTCACGCCTCACCGTGATGGACAGGGAAACCCGTTGCAGCCGGAGAAAATGACTTTTTATGTGGGGTATTTATGAGATGCTATTGTATTCATTTGATTATAATAAAACTGCCAGCATGTGGAGGTGAATGGCAACTAGAAGCCAGGATGGCCCCTGTGTCTTTCTCCGCAAGCACATGACGGCTTTTTACCATTCGTTTTCTGTAAGTGCTGCTGATAGCTGTCATGATATGTAAAGAGTGACTTATTAAAAGGAGCAATGTCTGTTTTTATAAAGGTTTTGTGGTGGTTTATGCTTGAATGACGCTAAGCAGATGCCGTAACAGGGTTGAAATACATACAACTGGAGAGTCTCGCATTAGAATGCACCACTGAAAATGACTTTCTAAAGTCCCGCTGATAGCTGTCATGATACATAAAGAGCAATTTAATTAAAGGAACAATATCTGTTTTTATATAGGTTTTCCAGTGGTTTATGCTCAAATTATGATAAATGGATGCAGTAACAGGGTTGAAAAAGATCTGCAGATGAAAGGTGAGCAGACAAGAGGTTTTAAATATTACTACTTTTTTTGTTCCTGATAGCTGTCATCATACGTAAAAGGTGGCTTAATAAAAGGAACAATGTCTGTTTTATAGAGATTTTATGATGTTTTGTTGAATGACCGTAAATGGATGCAGTAACAGGGTTGAAAATGATCTTTTGAAGATTTTTTATATTAATTTTGTCTGTTTTTATATAGGTTTTGTGGTAGTTTATACGTGAATTATGGTAATCTGATGCAGTAATAGAGTTGAAAAGATCTTCTGTACAACCGGACAGTTTCACAGTGAAAATCACCACTGAAGTTTCTAAATAGTTATCTATGACATGCTCTTTAAATTCATGTGATTTTATGAAAGAACTTGAAGCGAAGATGGCCTCTGTGTCTTTCACCTTGTATATTGAAAAAAAAGATGCATTAAGATGCAAAGGTGACAGTAAAGACATTTATAAAGTTACAGAAGATATCTACTTAAAATAAATGCTTTTCTTTTTTGACCTTTCTATTCATCAAAGAATCTCAGAATCCTAAAAAAGTATCATGGTTTCCAGCATAACTGTTTCCACATTGATAATAATAATAAATGTTTCTTGAGCAGCAAATCAGCATATACTGTAGAATTATTTCTGAAGGATCATGTGACACTGAAAACTGGAGTAATGATGCTGAAATTTCAGCTTTGCATCACGGAAATAAATTACATTTTAAAATATATTAAAATATAAACCAGTTATTTTAAATCGTAATTATATTTCACAATATTACTGTTTTGAACAAATAAATGCAGCCTTGGTGAGCCTAAGAGACTTCTTTCAAAAACATTACAAACTGTACCAACCCCAAACTGTAGTGAATGTTGTTCAAAATTAAGACACTTTCTGGATCTTTCTGTCTTCCAGAGCAGATTAGTTTTCTTCGAGTACTTCTTCACTTTTATTATGTGACTTAATAAAGAAAACTGTCTGCTTTTATAGAGGTCTGGTGACAGAACTGATCTTGAAGTGCAGTAACGGGGTGGAAACTGATCTTACGGACCAACGGAGGGCCGCACAGCGAAAACCACCGCCGAAGGTCTTTTTGCTCCAGACCTCATCCATAAAATGCTTTCTGTGTGTGAGAACCCTGTAAAAACACTATCCGTCAGCTCTCAAAGGGAAATACATTCTCTCTCATGGCATCCTGCATGTCTGAAATGGATATGGCAGTGTGAAATAATACCGCGGCTCATGGAGGTCACTGGAAGAGAGCTGTTGATTGAAGTATTTTGTCTTCTCTGGTGTCAGTGCTGTGAAGGTGAACTCCTGCATCTGTTTGTTAAATTCAGTCTTTTATTAGTGTGCGGCTGCAGCGTGCCTGTCCTTTCTTTTGTGAGCAGGGAACCGTGAGTGAATCTCGCTTTGAGGATTCCGGCTGCAGACTCCAAAAGAAAGGATTTGTTATCTCGCAGCCCGTTTAAGCACCCCAGAGACCAGCGCTCCTGCCGGGCAGACGCTTCGCGGGCGTCCCTGAAGCACTGCACCCTGACCTGTCCGTGGAGACGCAAGGCCTGCAGGTTTTTATGAACCTCAGTTTCTGAAGGAAAGCCAGATATGACTGAGGCAGTCTTGACTATACTGTCTATTCTAGTATAATCGCTAAGCAGTTTATTCTCAAAGTAGGAACTTTTGTCATTTTTATGTGCAGTATGTATCAGATGTTCATGAATCTTCTGTCTGAAGGTGCATTCATACAGACAGCAAATAAACTTTGTAGGGCCAGGTAAAAATATAGTTTCTTCATGTGAACTGTCTTGGTATTGATTCTTAAAATCCCAAGAACAAACGTTTTTTTTTTTTTTTTACCTGATCAATTAGATTAGTAATCATGATTCATGATTAAATGACTCTTAAAAACCAGTTCTTTTTGGTGAATCAAAAACATTGAGGGCAACCCAGTATAGTCTGATTCACAAACAATGAACTCTGGTGAGCTGACTCTTTTTAGTGAATCAAAAACATACTATGCAACCAGTGTAGTACAATTCATGAACAAGTGACTGTTATGAACGGATTATTTTTAGTGAATCAAAAACATACTAGGCAACAAATGATTCTTATGAATCGATTCTTTTTAGTGATTCAAAAACATTGTTCACAACCCAAAAAACAAATGATTCTTATGAATAGAATCTTTTTAGTAAATATAAACTAGTGTAGTGTAATTTACAAACAAATGGTGCTCATGAACCATTTTATTAATAAATTAAAAACATACCACACAGTGCAGTCCTTTTCACGAACAAATTACTATTATGATCCAGTTCTTTTAGTGAATCAAAAACATACGACACAACCAATTCACAAACAAATTATGAACCAAATCTTTTTATGAAACAACAAAGAATCCAATCCACTAACAAATGATTCTTATGGAACAAATACTAGGCAACCAGTGTAGTCCAATTCACATGAAGTGATTCTTATGAACTTGATTAAGTGATTCTTATGTTTCTTATGATCAGAAACATACCAAACAACAAGTGTAGTCAGATTCATGAGCAAATGACTCTTATGAGCTAGTCCATTTTAGTGAATCAAAAACATATCCTGCAATCAGTGTAGTCCATTTCACATACAAATGATTCTTATGAACAGAATCTTTTTAGTAAATGAAAACAGTGAGTACTAGAAACTAGTGTAGTGAAACATTTGTTTATTAAATTAAAACATACAGTACCAGTCCATTTCACAAACGAATGAATATTATGATCCAATTCTTTTAGTGAATCAAAAACAAACTACACAACCAGTGTAGTTCAATTCACAAACAATTATTCTTATGAAACAAATCTTTTTACTGAATAAAAAACAATCAAATTCACTAATAAATGATTCTTTTGAACCAAATACTAGGCAATGAGTGTAGTCCAGTTCACGAAAAGTGATTCTTATGAACTGGTTCTTTTTAGTGAATCAGAAATATCAAACAACAAGTGTAGTCAGATTCATGAGCAAATGACTTTTATGAGCCAGTTGCTTTTAGTGAATCAAAAACATATCCTGCAATCAGTGTTGTCCAATTCACAAACAAATGATTCTTATGAACCAATTTTTTAGTGAATCACAAACATACAGTAGTAGGAAACCAGTGTAGTCCAATTTACAAACAAATAACTATTATGAGCTGATTCTTTTAATGAATCATTATAAAGATCCATTTGGAGCAATTAGACCCATTTAGTAGTATTTTTTACTATTTAGTAGTAATATATACTTACCTTTTTTATACATATTTTTGTAATGTAATGATTTTCAAGCTTTTGTAATCTGTATCTGTTTTTTATAATCTGTTTTTCATATGTTACGTAAGCAAAATTGACGTTTTTTTGCTAAGATACATTCAATGATTCAGAATGGAATGGAACTGAATTGAATCCAGATATCTGTATTGATACCCAGCCCTGCTGAGTAATAGCAAATGTTTAATATTGTCTGGTTGTTGGTCAGTTCTTGTGCCGTCCCGAGAGCAGATTAGTCCCAGATGATGACTGGCGTGATGTTTATATTTCTATCAGCCAGCGGCTAAAAAAAAATCTTCATAATCTGGTACCCTGACACATATGTCCTGATAACAGCTCGTGACTCTCAGCCGCGCTGACCCCTGTGTCAGATGTGTTAGAACTTGCATTTTTAATCTGTTTTTCTTCGATAAGCTCCTTAGGATGGAAGGAGGCAGCAGTGGTCAGTTTTCTTTGTGTGCTGTGCCGTCAGATTCACTCTTAAAACCTATTAGAATCAGTCAAGCGTCCTGATTAGATGAAGAAATGAAGCAGAGATGAGCTTGTGTGTTGCTTTAGAAGGACGCGTCATGGAAATCAGTTTTTTTGGGGCTGTGTAGACATGCTTCAGCTTGTAAAGGCTCTCAAACATTTTATTTGACATAAACCTCCTCCTATTTACTGTATGTGCATCTATTTAGTAGTCTTCTATTTAGAAGCCAAGGTTGAAAAATTATATAATTTATAAAAAAATTATAAATAAATAATGATGAAAAATCTAAATATTCTTTAAATAAAATCTTTATATTTGTTACATGCACACAGACTGAAGTAGTTTAAGTCTTTGGTTCTTTTAATTGTGATGACACACACACACACGCGCGCACACACACACTACATAACGGAAATTGTAGTTTGTAAAGTGTAATCTATTGATTACTCAATAGGTAATGTATTGACTAATTTTTGATAACTTTTAAATTACTTTTGACCTAACTCATATGATATGACCTGAACTCCTTGTACAGTAAGTTTTTCCCCCCGTTTTATCATCTTTTTCACTTATAAAAGTAAAAGTTCACCTCTTGTTACTATAAGCAATACGATTTCAGATATCATTTGTGTTTGTAGCTCAAACAGAGCAGAATGAGAAACATGGAGTGATGCTTAACTTGGCAAACGACACTAAATTAAGTCAATTATGACTGTTTTTGGTCCAAGAAACCTTGAATAACATTATAATCTGACTTCAAGAGAAGAAAATAAAATTAAAATGAAGGATGTGGCCTTTTTATGTGTATATATGTGCTCCAAAAATCTAGTTTGCGGTGCGGGACATTGCGTCTGTGTGTGTGTCTGGATGTTGTTCAGCAATCAGCTGCAGAAATGGAGAGACTGTTGTCCGTCGCTTTGAAGTTGCTGTAGAGCTGGGCTCTTCCCTCTCGGATGATGGAGAGAGCCAGAAAACAACTTACCCATTAACAGAGGCAGAAACTGGGCCGCCATCCGCTCGTCCGGCCCCTCTCTCCCTCTCTCTCTCTCTATCTGCTCTTCCTCGCTCGCTCGCAGCCGTGTAATTGCATTTTTTGGGGGCAGACGCTGGAATGTGGCGAGATGTAAAAATCGTGGCTCCCTTCTCCTGATGGCAGCGCTTTCATATCTGAATGCTGGAGAAGAGATGAAATTAATTGGCTCACAGTCTAATGGTGATGTCGTAGATCTCCAGGCAGCCTGGGTCTAAATGATAGAGGCGGCAGAACCCACTGCGGACACCAACATTATGTAAAAACTCCAGAAAAAAAAGGGCTTTGAAATAAATGACAGAAGCTGTGTGATCTCATCGCGTGGCATCTTGGGATCTGCATGATTTGTGCGTCCCGTCATGCCCAGACCAGAATGTCCTTTAGCACACATGGCATGTGTGGACTCATTCCACTCAATTTCATTTCATGTTTTTCATGATCATAAAAAAAAAAAACCTTTTCAGGGCTCTTGACTCATTCTTCCCACTGGTCGCTCTTTTACGACTAACTTTGTCTTTTTTGGTCGCAGGAGCACATAATTTGGTCGCTATTTTTTATTTTTATTTTTTTGCTACAACATGGGATTAATCAATGCATGCTGGTGAACTTTTATCATAGTTTATAGTTTTATGGTAACGAGTGTTCTAACGAGTGTATGATTTGTGTTTTAAATTTTGTGAACAGGAATTTCTCTTTTGCTGTGTTATAAGCCGAGCTTCGTGTGCTTTCACTTTAACTTTCGAATTCGTGATCTTGGTGTCACGTTTTACAAGAAAAGATAATTGTCTGTTTTGCTTATATCTATACACCTTTCACTTTTTAAGACTAAAACAAAAGATGGATTCATTGTTATTCTTAATTATAAAGCGCAACAATAATAAGACATTAGGCTATAATGACAAACTAGCTTACATAATGTTTATTAACAAAAACGAATAAGACGAGGCATGGCATACACCACATGCTGTATTATATACTGACTAATAAATTACAGAATGCTAGCAAACACTGAGGAATCAAATAAATTAAAAAAAACTAAAAAATTAAAGAAAGCCTCCATAGTGTAACGTGAGGTAAATGGCAAAGATAAAAAGCTTTTTAAAACGAAAACAAAAAGAAAAGTAAAACTAAACTGGCTGTCAGTGACAGGACTTGCATGGTTTTTTTTTCCCCACAAGAATACCAACATGTTCACCTTCTCTGGTTTAAGAAGCGGTCTTTTATTTTACTTTAGTGTGAATACCAAATCCTCCGTCAGCCATCGTTTCCTCAATATTCGCGTCATTTTTGCTGCGCGCACCTTTGCGCTCATGCTGACGTGGCGAGTATAAACCAGGCTCTACACCTAAAGTGCTCACACTGAAAGCACCTCTGTCACTCTCTTCATGTAATCAGTGAAATCTGACTCCTGCTATACTGTATGTGTCGCGGCTCTTCAACGCTCGCTGTATGGAGCAGTGCAGACCATGCACTCACACAAATGCGACCACGTCAAATTTTAACTCGCACATTCTCAAAAAATTGTTGCAAATGCAACCATTTTGGTTGCAGTCTAGAGCCCTGCTTTTGATGTAAAGCCTTTTGCTTAAGTGTCTGAAGTAAGTTTTTTGGACCAATTTATATGACCTATTACAAATTTTTATGACTTATTTATCTATTATCATTATTATTATTTTATTATAAAATAATAATAATAATAATAATTGTTGTTATTGTTATTATTCTAACATTATTATAAATAATTCTGTGTGTGTGTGTGTGTGTGTGTATAATATTACATGTATGTACATGTATGTATATACATATTTACATACATATACACACACTCACATGAACTTAAATGAAAATATTTAGAATTTATACAGCAAAATATAAGGAATATATCTAAAGTGTGTGTGTAATGTAAATGTATATTTATTAGTAATCATAATCAACAGTAACATTGTTTTTCAATATTTATAAATATTTATAACAATTATTTTTGAAATTTTTATATATATTTTATTTTTATATATATATATATTTTAATTATATATTATATTTTTATTATAATTTTACAAATATAAGTGAATATAAATAATGAATATGTCTGTCTGTCTGTCTGTCTGTCTGTCTGTCTGTCTATCTATCTATCTATCTATCTATCTATCTATCAATAATTAGTTTTTGTTGCACTACAATAACTAAAACTGAAATTAAAATGAATAATAAAAACTATTGAAATAATGCAAACTATATAGATGTATTAAAAATAATAATATAAATGACAAAAACACACAACAAAATAAAAGAAATGTAACTAAAATTAAAATGAAAAAGTAAATGTAAAACAAAACTAATTTAAAACTTTTTTTTTTTTTTTAAATAATGGTATCTCAGTGATAGTAAAATAACACTGGTGTATTTGATAAATTTGCAGAAAATCTATTAGGTTTTCATATTTTTATATTCACTCTAGCTAGCTTATATTTCATAATCATTTTGCCCAAAACTGGTTAGTTTTTATTTATTTATTTTTTTAATGTATATTCACATTTTTATGCTTTTATATGGAATTATATATATTTTTAATGTTTATTTATATATTTTTATAGATATATAATGTATATATTTTTTGTAACTTTGAATCACAGTTTAGAGTTGGATTGGTTTGTTAATATTTTATAAATGTATTAACTAAGATAATATTCAAGTCTGTTGAATTTACATAGTTTTAAACTTTAGTTGTCACTTTTAATAGTTTGTTAATATTTTAGCAATTACAAAACCTGCTCATTTAAGTTCTATCTATTTTGTTTTTATATAATTTTGCCAAAAATCTTTTAGATTTATATATTTTTTTAAATATATTGATATATTTTCACACTGTAGTTGAGTCACTTCAGATATTTTTTGAAGCAGCTTATTGTTTTGTTCATATTTTATACAATTTTTCCCAAAAACTCCTATATTTTCATGCATTTACATATTTTAAGTGAGTCACTTTTACTAGCTAGAAGGGCATGTTGATGTTTTCTAAATTATTTAGCACTGCGTTCAAGCTGCAGCTAGCTCATATTTCACGATACATTTGCCGAAACGATGATCCTCATTAATCCGGTGTTGAGAGATAATTTTCTTTAAGTGATGAAGCAATTAGCGCGATCTGCAGTTCATTAATAATTAGCAGGGCGACTAAATGAAACGGGAAGACAAATATTTGACATGTCAACCGAAAGTGCAACAGCAAATGAGAGCGTGTGAGAAATAGAAATGGCCATGTGCGCCCGCGACCCGATTGGCTGCGTTCTTTTGGCTCCGTCCATCCTCTCATCCATCTTTATCACCCGCCAGACTGTCTCACCTCCAGACGAGGCTGCGCTCATCCGCCGATCTCTCCGACAGTCACCTCCTACATAAACACACTCTTTTAGCCGACTTAAATGCGCTCGAGCGTTAATTAGACTTGGAGCTGAGAGACACAGAAATGTTATCTATTTCTTGTCTCTCTTTCGGCCGTGGTCTCTTGAGATGGAGGGTGGTTTTTGCCAGGGTTGTGGAGGGTATCGGTGCCAGCTGTCGGATCTGTGGAGTGCCGCCAAACGCTGATTTCTCTCGTCCAGCCCCAGCGTTGGGTTTGTTTATGTATCCATTTGCGTTCAGGAGCGCAGGATGTTGGTGAAGTGGGCATCTGTTGCATCTCTCTCGCTCTGCCCTCTACGGTTTGTTTTAGGCACGAAAGGGACAGCGGGTAACGAAGGCCACACCCGTTTGGCAGAGCGCTGACGTCCGTCGCTCATCTCTCAGGAGCGGCGGCAAGGTCAGGTGCGGCGGAACGGAAAGAGCTCAGGCGTGCAGTCTGTGCCTGCCGCGTGCGGAGCGTTAAATATGGATCAGATTCAACACACACACACACACTCTTCTCACTCATGTGGATGAATTAGATGCACATAATTATGCATTTTAATTAAGATTTAACTTAATTTGGCATGTTTTTCTTGCAGTTTCCCTTCACAAAACTTGGTCTATTTATGTAGCTCTTTGTATGTCAATGATTGGCTCTGAAGTCATCTGTGGAAATATTTGGTTATTTATTACTTGCAGTTAAAATACTACTAAAATTAACAACTTTTACTCAGGTGAAAACTGTAGGATGTAGCTTTCTCCTGAACTCACATGAAGCCACTCAAGGAAGAAATATGAATATGGAAGAAATTAATATTTGTTTTATTTGCTTATATTTTTATATTTATAAATAGATAGATTGTCAATTTTTTTTATATTTATAAAAATATGAGAATTAATATAAATAAAAATTAAATTATTTTATATTTATTCTGTTAATTAATAATATATGCATTTTATTGAATCAATATTATTTCATTATTTCTAAAAATATAAAGAATAAATAAATAAATATTTTATATTTATTCCTTATATTTATTCATCATATTTTTAATAAACATTTAATTAAATGACTCTCTTTATTCATTGATTTATTCATATTTGTTTATTATTAATACATATATATTTAAATTATAGTAATAGTAACAAAAATAAATAATAGTGATAACTATTACTATTATACTAACATGTATATTTATCTGATGAATATAGTAATAGTAACAAACTAATAAATAAACAATAAATAATAATAATAATAATAATAATAATAATAATAATAAAATATCCAAACATAAGCACAATAACATATTATAACAATGTTTATATTTATCTGATACATATAGTAATAGTAGCAAACTAAATAAATGAACAATAATAGTATTTTTTTATTTAAATTACTATTTTATTTAATTATTATTATTTATTTAAATAATAATGATTATTAATTGTAATAATGTTAATAATATCTACTATTATTATTATTTTAACAAAAAGATATGAATATATGTTTATCTGTTAAATAATAGTAATAATAACAAAATAAATATGTAGTAATAAATAAATAAATATCCAAAAATTAAGTAAATAAATAAATAAATAAATAAATATGAAATAATATACAATAATATACAAAATAAACTATTATTGTCTATCTAACTATCTATCTATCTATTTTAATTGTTTGTGTTTATATATGTAGCAGTTTATATATTAATGAATGGCACTGAAGTTGTGTACTATTGAGAATGACGTTCCAGCCTAGCATACTTGGTGTTCGGAGTCTGTTGAGATCACTAACCCATAGCATGAGCCGTAGCAAACACTGCTAATTATTCGCATCTCTCTCTCTCTCCTGCACTCTCAGTGAACTCTTGTCCTCGGCGAGACCCTCGTCAGCTGACGGAGCCTCAGCGCGAGTGTGTTTCTAGTTATAGCCAGACGTTTGTTGGCAGGAAGTAGCTGCTGTAGTGTTTTGACTGCCTTTGGACTTCAGCCTGCTTTGTAGCAAAAAAGATTTGACTCTTTACGCTCAGTAGCGGAGTAAGAGAGGCCGCCAGACCGTCACCTCAGGGCCGCATCTGGGGAACGCGACGAGTCCCTGTGGAAACGATGAGCGATTCCGTCCCATTGGAGGCCGCAGGGGGTCGGATGGTTTTTCGTGCAGGAGATATCCTGACCGATGGACTGGAATGAAACAGAAACTCTCGGCGAACATTGCGCTGGGGATTTGTTTCTTTGCACACACTCATTCGCACACAAACTTTCCAAGCAGCGAGTGAGTTTTTCTGCTGCTTGTATAACTGTGAGAGAACATGAACCATCTGCTGGATTTCTGTCCTGACATACGGCTGAACATTTATTCCATAAATATACGCATAGCATGTGGTGTGTTTAGATTTGAGGTTCAATTAGGCAGTGCTGGTTAAAGGCTTTTGAAGATCTTTGCGCACTAACGTTATTTGGGAAACTTTTCAGTAAGTCTGTGAACTTTATTTACCAATATTAAACTGTTTATTTTTGCAGTTTTTCTTTCATTTAGTTTACCCTCATTCCAGATTCAGGCTTTCAATTTGTTGTTTACATGACTATGGAAAATGTTTTCCTTTTGCGTTTTTGAAAAGTTTTGCATACAGGCAACAAAGTTGTCAAAACGATCCCTGTTCACATGGATCCGCAAAAACGACTAAAAATGCTGTATCATGTCAGGCCAGTAGACGATGTCACTTTGTAAAGAAACACTACTAAACACATAAAATACGCATATTTCACCATTTTCACCCATTTGCGTTTTAGTAGTTTACATTGAGACAATAACAGTATTGTGTTCAAAAATTCGCATTTTCAGGCACCCAAAACACCATTGTCATGTAAATGAATGGCCAAAAGTTTTCAGTTTTTAGTTAAAAAAATTTTTAGTGTTGTGAAAACACCCCTTAAATGGTGAAAGTCCATCATAAAAATATGAATTATTACATTTTAAAAATTATTATATTCTAATCCGTCAGTCAACGGGTAACTTTAAGAACTCCAACATAATACTTGTAGTTAAACTATCAGTAAAATGAACAATGTTTAATTTTTTTTTTTTTTTTTTTTTTTTTTTTTTAGAAAATGTACATAATAAAAATTTTCCAGGATGTTATTTTGTCCAGAACTCACATTTATTGATTGATTGATTGAATAAGCATTCATTTTTATTTATGAAATATATGAATATATAAATAAATATAAAAATAAATAATTCTTTTTTTTGTTTCTTCCTAATACTAATATTAAGTTTTTATTTTAAATAAAATGAAACACATTTAAATTAAACAAATTTATTTATTTATTTATAACTGTTATTGAATAAACATTATTTTATTCATAAAATAAATGAAAATATAAATAAAGAAATATACAAATAAATTATTCTATTTTGTTTAATATTTATTTATTATTTATTTTTTATTGAATAAATACTTTTTATTTATAAAATATATGAATATGTAAAAAAATATAAAATAAATTATTCTTAGTTTTTTCCCATATATATATATATATATATATATATATATATATATATATATATATATATATATATATATATATAATATTTATTCTAAATAAAATTAAATACATTTAAATTAAAGAAATGTTTTATTGATTGATTGATTGATTGCAATATTTTCAGTATACTTGCCAGTAGCGCCCATGAAGGTAAGGTGGACTGAGAAAATTTACTGTCCATAGTTAATATTATATATGAAATATATTTTACAATTGTTTTATATTACAGAATTTCTGAAATATTTCATATGGATTGTACGTTCACCTGCCTGTAGTGGGTGTTGCAAAGTTAATTTTAGATTCTGTGAAGACTCTGCTTCATCTGAAGTGTTACCAGAGTGTTATTTTCTGTTGTGCTGTATAGATTTCATGAATTTGCTCGAGATAGAGGGGTTTCTATATGTGATAGCAGACTCTCTGCCAGTGAAGTTTTAGCACCATGTTTCTCTGCTCATACGTTCACCTCACAAACCTGAATCTCACATCACCTCAGCATCACTGACCAGCGTTTCCTCAGGTAAAACAAACAAGAAACAGGCCAGAATCTGGATTTATATGTCTTATGTTCCCTTCTGAGACCAAAACTCAAAACTATCTTTATGTTGGCAGTTTCAGAGTAAGCCGAGCAGGAACATGGTTTGAGGGAAAACATCTGTCTCGCTGACAGCTGACCTTTTGCTTTACTCACATGGACACTAACACGCTTCTCCAGCTCAATTATACACTACAGCTGAATCCCAGTACATAAACCAGCACTCAAATAGTATGTGAGGTTAGCACAGTACGCTGAATACTAAAGGTTTCCAGTGTTTTCCTTTGGGATTCAGAATCCATTTCATAAATGTTTCTGTTAATGATTTTTGTAGTGCTTTTGAGGTAGAAATATTTGTAAATAAGAAGTGTGATTCCTTTGAGAAATAATGGAATAATTTCCCATCAACTACAAGAACAGTCAATAAACTGATCCGCATCTTGTGAGCCTTAAGAACAAAACACAGGAAGTTGCAGGATATGTGTTTGATTCACTGAAAAGAAATGATTCAGAAGAGTCATTTGTTTGGGAATTATTTAGTCTGCACTGTTTGGGCCTCATTTATCAATCTAACGTAGAAATGAGCGCAGATCCGTGCGCACAAATCAACTTACGACAGAGTTCATGTGTGATTCATGAAACATTCGTATGCCACCAATTTCATCGTACGAATGATCGTATGTTGATAAATGTGGTGGCTGAAAACAATCATCATTTGAATATCACGCCCCTGAAAACAGCCCGGTTTAGAAGCCTCGCCCTAGAGTTTACGACATGGAGAAATGAAACCCGGCCAAGAAAAGGAAGTAATCTCATGAAAGAGAAATTGATCTTACTCTAAAAACACCCGTTACACTTGTAACTGCAAAGAATTTCATTATTTTTTTATATGTATATTAAATACCGGTAAATATAAGGAAACCTTTACAAACATAAACATTATTTAGCCTATTTAGTTCCTTTCAGTCCACAACAAATCCTTTACTTTTAATGATATTACAGAACTAGAATGACAAAATAAGCAACTATAAAATTATATATTAAACTATAATATAAAAAAATCACGCTATAAGCTGGCATTTATTATAAACAGCACACAAACGTCAAGCAAAGCTGAAACGGCATTGTGCTCACGAGCCTCTCTGATTCGACAAGAATCCAAATGTTTCCATTTTTGCAATATTTGTATTATTTGGTTTTTAAATTCTTATTTATTATGTAGCCTAAATATGGCTTTATACTTCACTCATGTTCCAATATTCGCGTAAAATCCTTCACATGCGTAAAAATGTTTGTTTGGGCACTGCACGCTGATTTCACAGCGGAACTTTTAAAATAAACAGTGTAACTTTTATATTTCGTTGACTGCATTTTAGTTTGATGATGAATAGCTGAAATGTCAAGCAATGCTAGGATTAATATTGTTAGTGTGTGCGTGAGGCGCCAGCACGATCTGATGAATAAAATCAAATAAAGATATAAAGAACAGAAATAAAATGCATTAAGTGTCACAAAAACGAGCATAGCTTATACTTGTTGCACAGGTTTTTTTTTTTCCTTTTGTTTTATAATAGTCTATTATATTATAGCCTATTATATATTTTATGTGGTCCTATTTATTTTATTCCTTTTATAGACTTAATTTCTGTTTTTCTCCATTCGCAGAAGTGCTGCAGGTGCATGATGCGACGACTGAATCCTTGTGGTCTGTTGTTTACGCTGCTATTCGCGCATATAAAGCTAAAGCCCTGTATAAAACAAACAACAACAAAAAGACATTCTAATCTTGCTGGTTAACGATCGGCTAATGAGCTTCGGTTGACGGTCAGGAAAATAACCTAAATGAACAAAATGCTGTCGTTCTACAATTCTCCACCCGATTTACTATGCTGTGCGCAAGTTCAAAAACTTGTGTACATGAGCTGAGACCAGACGTGAGATTTGATCGTAGCCACCGCTCACATCCATATTGATAAATTCCAAGTTTTGCATTGAAACGACCGTACGCCCAATCTTCTGTCGTACGTTTGTTTCGTAAATGAGGCCCTTTGTGTTTTATATATTTGGTTGACTGATAAAAACTGGTTCAAAAGAGTCATTTGTTTGGGAATCATTATGCTGCACTGTTTATTCTGTATGTTCTTGATTCACTAACTAATTCACCAAAAAAAAAGCCATATTTGGGTGAATCATTTGGTCTGTTCTGTTTGTGCTGTTCTGTGCGAGTTTGATTCACTAACAAGAATTAGTTCAAAAGATTCATTTGTTTCCGAATCATTTGGTCTGCATTGTTTGTGCTGTGATTTCCTAACAAAAAATTGATTCAAAAATAGTTATTTGTTGGGAATTATGTAGTCTGCACTGTGTGTGCTGTACTGTATGTATTTGATTCTCTAACAAGAATTGGTTCATAAGAGTCATTAGTTCAGGAATCATTTGGTCTGCACTGTTTGTGTTGTATATCTTTGATTTGCTAACAAAAAGTGATTCAAAAGAGTCATTTGTTTGGGAATTTTTTAGTCTGCCCTGTTTGTGTTTTATGTGTTTGGTTGACTTATAAGAACCGGTTCAAAAGAGTCATTTGTTTGGGAATCATTATGCAGCACTGTTTGTTCTGTACTGTATGTGCTTGATTCATTAACAAGATCCAGTTCAAAAAAGGCCATTTTGGGGGGAATCATTTGGTCTGTGCTCTTTGTGCTGTATATGTTTGATTCACTAACAAGAATTGGTTGAAAAGTTAACTATCATAAAGTGGTTTAAAAAGTCATTTGTTTGGGAATCAGTTGATCTGCATTTTTAGTGCTATACTGTAAGTGTTTGATTCACTAACAGAAATTAGTTTAAGGGATTTGTTTATCTGGGAATCATTGGTCTGCACTGTTTGTGCTGTATATGTTTGATTCACTAAAAAAAAAGTTGGTTCAAAAGAATCAATTGTTTGGGAATCATTTGGTCTGCACTGTTTGTGCTGTATGCGTTTGACTTACTAACAAGAACCAGTTCGAGAGTAATTTGTTCTCTTACTTTAGGTGTTTGATTCACTAACAAAAGTTAATTCAAAAGAGTCAGTTGTTAGAGAATCAGTTGGTCTGCACTGTTCGTGCTCAATGTGTTTGATTCACTAACAAGAACCAGTTCACATGAGTCATTTGTTCATTGCTTCATTGCTTCAGAAAAATGAAGTGGAATGCAAGGCAGATAAGTTTTTTTTTTTTTTTTTTTTTTTTTTTTTAATTTAAGTAATGAATTTAGCTTAATGCCAATGCTTACATACAAACAAAACGAGGGGGTCTGCGATATCAAATGCATTATACTGTGGCAGTATGTACTAATATTGGCGTACTGCAGGAGTTTTCAACAGGGGGTCCACAGCGGTACTCCAGGGGTCCGTCAATGATTAAACAGAAATACAATATTAAATTAACTTCAACCAAATGCTAAATCTTCCATTGTGTCTATCACATTAAAATGTATGAATTCAAATTAAAATGTACAAGTCTATACATCAATACTGATTATTTGAATGACTTTGCGTATGATATTATAGGATCAGACTTGAAATATAATCAGTTGTATGCGATATTTACAAAATAAATACTCAAAAGTAAGCCTATGTGTGAATTGTCTGTTTTTGAGGTTTAACATGGAAGCCTGAAGTTTGATTGTGATCTTGGTAATATTTATTCATGACCTTCAGAAAGCATATTCATGTGTCAGCTGCCGTTTTGTCACATGAAAACTTGATTGTTTTAAAGTCTGAAGGATTTTGACGGAGTCTGACGTTTGTCTTTCCGGCAGAGCTGAAAGGAAACATCTAGCGAGAAGATGCCTTGAGTTTTTCTCTCTTTTGCTGTCTTCTGTCATTCTCTGTCACCCACATTCACTCGTCTCTGCTATAAAATCGCTGTCTCTTCGGTGAGAAATGTCTACATGTTGCCATCTGGTGTAACTCCGTGTCCTCAGAGCCCCGGAGATTCGGGGATATGTGTGTTGAAGGGGGAGAAAAAAAAAATGGCTTTCATTTCTTTTGTCTTCAAATGAAATTCTCCTGACTTTTCCCTCCTCTCTGACACGCTGATTAATTCCAGCATGTTGTCTCTTTACATTAGGGCGTGAGCGACCGGACCACGGCTTAGCAAACCAATCTCATCCTGTTGCCATGGAAGCGCTTTCCTCGCACCATTGGTATCTAGAGCTTGGCCCATCACCAGATCGAACGCGCACCAACTTCCTGTTCCTTCTGTGAGGGCTGTGAAAGAGCTCAGATGGAGCTTTTTGCTCTGATTCTGGTCTGCTTCTAGTTTATATACAGCAGGGTTATTATAGTTAACTAAAACTTTTTTAAAAGTGTTACTTGAAATAAAATAAATGTTAACTGAAATAAAAATCAATATGAAAAAAACCTAAAACCTATTTTATTTCAGCTTTATTTTCATTGAGTTTAACTTGATGTAGTAAAATAACTAAAACTAAAACTGAAATAAAAATGTAGAAAAAATGTATAGAGAGAATTATTTAGAAAAAAAAATTAACAAAAATGCACAAAATTGAAAATGGGAAATAAAACTATAAATAAAAAATAAACGTATCTAAAATATAAAAATAAAAACGTATCTCAGTGATACTAAAATTACAGTGGTACGTTGCTGCCACATACATTATTATTTTTTCTACTCAGTTATGCTGTTGTTTAAATTACTTTTTTGTTGTAAAAACATCATATACAAAAAACATCATATTTTCTCATAATAATGTAATGTTTTTAAAACAATGTTTTCTCATAAGATTTTGTTGCTTAAACTATATTTTCTTGTATTAACGAGATGCTATCTTGTTTAAACGAAAAATGTTCTTGTAATAATGATGTAATTTAAACGAAATATCTTGTTATTGCGAGAAAATATTTAGTTTCAATGACATACACTGCCCTCCAAAAGTATTGGAACAGTAAAGACAAAATTGCTCTGTTGGCTGTGGAGTCAAGACATTTACAAATATGATTAAAAGATGAATATGAGACAAAACTACAGAATGTCACATTTTATTATTGGGTGATTCAACATATAGATGTTTTACCAGCTAAGAAGTTCAGCACTTTTAGAGTTTCATCCCTCTATCTGATGTGAGCATAAGTATTGGAACAGTTGCCTCACATGTCTTTCTAAGTGATCAGCTGTGTCCTGTTGCATTCATTCTTCAGATATTAAAAGCAGGGAATTAGTGTTGGGCGATATGCTCAATTTTCATATCGTCCTATCGTCAGCCTGTGAGATCGCCAATACACAATATTATCGTGCTAATTTATTTAATTACTTATTTACTTAGTTTAATTGCCGGAAAGTGAACCAACTCCAGCGTAAGGCTAAAAGCAGCCTAATGTTTTTAATATGACTGAATTTGTTTTTAACATAACAAATTAATAGATACATCGTAAATTACTAATTATAATGCTTACATTTCCTCAGTTATTCAAAAAGCAGCTACAGAAAACAAGCAAAGAACATTAAATTACCAAAGAACATCATCACAAGATCAGTCTAGCGCGGGTTTATGCACTTTAAAAACACTCCCGTTATAATCAGTAAATCTACACTGTATGATGAATAAATCTCTTATACATACATCGCACGTACATCTGCACCTTATTGTTTATGATGAGAGAATTCGCGAGTCAGAATTCAGTCAGCACGCGCTGAACGTAGAACTCCGCTGACTGTTTAGTGATGACTCATCTGAACGCATCTGATTGGTCATTGCATTCATAAGCCCAGCATAATCGTGTATGATTGGTTATAACGCGCAACACTGTAAAAACGCGGAAAAAAGAAATATAATGCAGCAAATAAGCCCTAATAATAATTAGATGGTATTACTAGCCTGATGATAATAATAATAATAATAATAATAATAATAATAATAATAATCATCGTCTTGCTGTCGTCAAAAGCATCAGCCACAGGCGATATCTCTGACTATCGTCGATACACGATACTATCGTCTATCGGCACAACCCTACAGGGAATGTATCATATCAGTTATATCCATTACTTCTGCATTCTGAATCTTGCATTCGATGATGACACACACAAACCAGGATGAAGATGAGGTAGCTGACTTTGAGAGAAAAGCAAGCAATTTGGATGCTAAAAAAAAAGAGGAAGTCAATTAGAGCGATAGCTGAAACAAAGGGCATGGAGAAATCAAGAGTTTGGAAACCACCAGCGACACCAGCAATCAACAACTACCTGATCGGCTGAGAAAGCAACAGTAGTTGATGACAGACAAATCATAAAAGCTGTGAAAATGAACCCTAAAACACGTGTCTGTAAAATCACCAACAACTTCCAGAAAGCTGGGGTGATGCTCTGACAATCTACTGTCCTCAGGAGACTTTGACACAAAATTACAGATGCTACACAGCAAGATGCAAACCTCTGACCAGCACCAAAAATAGAAAGGCAAGATTAGAGTTTGCAAAAAAGCAAAAAGGTGAGCCAGAAGAGTTTTGGAACTGTGTTTATGGACCGATGAGACAAAGATGAACAACTTTATCTAAGTGATGGGAAAGCAAAAATGTGGAGAAAAAAAGGGAACTGCAAAAGATCCCAAGCATACAGCCTCATCTGTAAAGCATGGTGGAGGTGGTGTCATGGCATGGACATGTATGGCTGTCTCTGGAACAGGCCCTCTCAACTTTACTGATGACTTAATGTATGATGACAGTAGCAGAATGAATTTGGAAGGGTACAAAACCATCTTGCCTACCAATATTCAAGAAAATGCCACCAGATTCATTGGGAAGTGCTTCATATTGCATCAGGACAATGACCCAAAACACCCTGCCAGTTCAGTCAAGGAATTTATAAGGGCAAAGAAATGGAAAGTCTTAGATTGCCCAAGTCAATCTCCAGATTTAAATCCGATTGAACATGAATTTCACCAGCTGAAGAGGAGAGTAAAGGCAGAAACTCCCCAAAACAAGCAACAATTGTAATTGGCTGCATTAAAAGCTGGGAAAAGTATTTCAAAGGATGAGACCAAGAGTCTGGTGATGTCTATGGGTCACAGACTCACTGCTGTGATTGTGCACAAGAGATCTGCAACTAAATAATAGCTTTTAATCTTTTATATCTGCCTTATGTTCAACTGTCCCAATACTTATGCTCACGTCAATGAATGAACTCTAAAAGTGCTGTTCTTTTTATTTGGTAAAACATGTATGTGTTGAAACGGCTAATAATAAATTGTGACATTCTGTAGTTTTGTCTCATATTCATCTTTTAATCATATTTGCAAATGTCTTGTCTCCACAGCCAACAGAGCAATTTTGTCTTTACTGTTCCAACACTTATGGAGGGCACTGTATGTTGTTATTACAAGAAAATGTTGTTTAAACAATATATTTTCTCATAATAACAAGAAAAATTACATTTTAACAACATAGCATCTCATTATTTATCAACATATCTCATTATGTTTAAACAAGATAGCATCTTGTTATTACAAGAAAATATAGTTTAAACAACAAAATCTCATTATGAGAAAATATATCGTTTTAACTACATTTCATGATTACGAGAAAATATTTTGTTTTAACAAGAAAAATGTCATTTTAACCACAGCATCTGATTATTAAGAGAAAATATATTGTTTTAACTATGTAACATCTCATTATTACGAGAAAATGTATTGTTGAAATGACATAACCTTTTTTCCACTCAATTATGTTGTAATAATGAAATGCGTGGTAACAATTCGCCACCGTATAAAATAACACTAATATAAAACAGGAAAAACAGGATATAATTGACACTTTGAGAGAGATATGATATCTGCAAACAGTGCTTCAATCTGTCAAACAATCCTTCATAATGCTTTTGTCCTATTAAAGGTGCTGTAAAGAATGGCTTTAATACCACAGATAAAATGTCTCCACAACCTGATAGATATCACTGAAATAGAAGTGTCGAGACATCAGATCCATCTCTGTGACAGATCCAGATGCTGTGAATAGATGATAAAAGGGATTTGGGGAGTGGCCAGAAGTCTTAGCCAATCAGAAACAGTGCCTTGTCAATCATGCTGCATGTTTATGATTGAGAATGGCAGTTCTTAAGGAATTTAACCATTCGGGTTCTGTTAACGAGTCTTGTATTTTGAGGAAAAAAATAGCTATTTAGGAATTGAAGTGTGATTCCATTGCCAAATGATGGAATAATTTCCCATCAACAATCATGAGGTACACGATCACTTAAGTCTTAATTCACAATGATTGTAAGATGTAGGTGGCCCAAAAGAGTCTTTTTTTTAATTTTTTTATCCACTTTCAAAAGAAGTCATTTGTTTGGCAGTCAGTTGGCCTACACTGGTTACATTATATGTGTTTCAGTCGCTGTAAAGAAGTGATTCATAAGAATCATTTGTTTGAGAATCATTTGGTCTGCATTGGTTGTGCTGTAACTAATTGGTTGTGATTTACTAACAAAAACTGGTTACTAAGAGTTATTTGTTCAGGAATCATTTGGTCTGAACCTTTTTGTGCTGTGTGTGTTTAGATTCGCTTCAGGAAAAAATGAGACTGTATGTTTTGTTTCGGTTCATTATAAAGAACTGGCTCATAAGAATCATTTGTTCAGGAATCGGTTGGTTTACACTGGATGCGCTGTATGATTTTGAAACACTGAAATCTTTTTTGAGCTACATTTGAACAAAATAGCCTATATCGGTGTGTAGCTTATATTTCAAATATATTTAACTTTTTTATTTTTGTCTTTTTGATCAACAGATACCTTGAGACCAAACAATAGGAGAACGAGACCAAAAGGCAACACAAGCTGGACTCAAATTCACCACGCCACGTCTCCACCAGAGCTCTATATTAATGCTCCAAGTTGCTTCAACCCTTTACAACAACGCAAACAACCTGCAGGTAAGCGATGAACTATGCTTTCAGTTTTTGCTAAGAATTATCATTGCTCATTGTGATTTATTGTTCCTAATTTCATTTTTATTGAATATTTTTGACTTTCCATCTTTATAAATGTAGTAAACCACTCCAGGTCACACAGTTAAAGGAATAGTTCAGCTAAAAATGAAAATTTGATAAATTCACTCACCCTTGGGCAATCCAGGATTATATCACTTGCTCACCAATGGATCCTCTGCAGTGAATGGGTGCCGTCATAATGAGATAAAAACATCACAATAATCCACAAGTAATCCACATCACTCCAGTCCCTCAATTAACATCTTCTGAAGCAAAAAGTTGTGTGTTTGCAAGAAACAAATCCATCAAGATGTTTTCTGGCCAAAATACATAAAACATAATGCATAAAAATGCTTCCTCCAGTGGAAAAAGTCCATCCCCTGTTGTCCTCTCTCATCAAAATCAATCGACACATTTGTTTATAGCTGTTTTAGACTGTTTTCACTTGTAAACGGTACTTGATCTGTGCATATTTCTCTCCTGATTCAGACGAGACGACTTTTTGTTTGTTCATTACAAACATGGAGCTTTTTTCTTCACAAGGCATTAAATGATGGACTGGATTGGTGTGGATAACTTGTGGATTATTTTGATGTTTTTATCAGCTCTTTGGATTCTGACGGCACCCATTCACTGCAGAGGATCCATTGGTGAGCAAGTGATGGAATGCTACATTTATCCAAATCTGTTCCCATGAAGAAACAAATTCATCTACATCTTGGATGTCCTGAGGATGACTACATTTTCAGCAAATGTTCATTTTTGCGTGAACTATTCCTTTAAGCCTCGCATGGTAAAATCAGCGTAACGCTCAGCCTCAGGTGGCTTATTGGTTTATTCTGACCCGCCCGTCACCATCTGGCCCGTGTCCCCGTGATGCCGTCTCCTCCGGTGTTGTATCGGAGATGCCCATCGACGTGCCCCTCTCAATCAGTGCACCTGTCCAAACAGATGTCCACGGGGATTTTGTTTATTGATCGCGTGTGCCGCTCGACCGCCTCTACAGGAGCCACAGGATGAACTCCTGGGGTCTCAGAGAGGAAATGAGAAATGGTTCGTGCTCATATCATTTGTTTTTTTTTTTTTAATATCTGATAAGCTTGCATGTGCTGGCTTTGTATTTTATTTGTGCGGATCAGGGCTGACTCAGGCTGGGCTGTGCAGCTGTTTCTCAGGTACAGTCCAGCAGCCTTGAGCGAGAGGAAGCTTTGAGAAAACGCTCAGACGCATTGTGAGAATGAAATCTGTCTGTGTGCTCTCGTTCGCTCTGTATTCAGGGTCTCAAGGTAATGCACCTGTCGGCCGTCTGGAGTGATTCTCACAGTTAGGGTTTCTGTCAGGACATGGTCTTCAGGCAGTGGCTTGTTAGTTTGGAGGTGGGATTCACAATTTGAGCTCAAGTAGTGAGCTTAAGTAGTGCATAGATGCAAACTCCTCACCTTTCAGTGAAAACTCACCTTTTTGAGATCAAAGTAGGCTCGGTCAGCTTTGCTTTGTTTCTCTGGAATTTTTATATAATCCATAGACAGCTTGAAGAAAAGTTTTATTTGTCTAAGAGGACCGAACGTCCTTGTAAACTGTTTCAAGTGTGACAAATGCAAGTGTAAAAAATTCCGTGTGTGAATCCGCTAAATTATTCCGTCAGTCATTGCTAAGACTGACAGTGATTACTGCCCTGGGCGGAACAATCTATCTGACAAACCGATGTCAAAAATAGATCTGTGCATTAAGTGATGCAGAGTAAATTCAGAATAGCAAAACTACAACAGCAACAAGTCTGTGTTGGCTGAATATATTTAGCAGCTTCTACAGTTAAAACACTTTTTTTTTTTTTTGATGTGTTCTTTTTAAGGCAGTGTTTAAAAAAATTCTAAAAATACTTCAAAATATTTCATACATTATTTAATCGTACTTGTTTGTTGCGTGTCTTTGTCACCTTTTTCACCCATGATAAGTTTGCATCCCTATAGTGGTTAAAGTCACCAAGAAACTGCACATGCAACCCATCTTTATTTGACCCTCTAACTCTAGCATTCTCTTTTCTAATTTTATTTTATCTATCTGCCTTTTTATTAAAAAACAAAAAAACAAAAACAAAGCAAAAAAAAAAACGCACACACACTTGACCCTCTATCAATTGCATATTTATTCTCTAACTGATAGCTTTTCATGAAAAACTAACACTAGCTTTCTTTTCTATATTCTATCTACTTATTTAAAAAAAAAAAAAACTGTACTGAGTTTGGCTAACCGAGACCTGTCATAGCGCTTGCATGTTGTTGCTCTTTTGTTGGTTTTGTTTGCTTCTATTGTCTTCATTTGTAAGTCGCTTTGGATAAAAGCGTCTGCTAAATTACTAAATGTAAATGTAAATGCAACCCATTTTATTCTTGTAGTGTGATGGATTTCTAGTTTATTAGGAGTTGATTTTATGGTGGAAAATGGGTTTTCCACATGAGAATGGAGCCAAAGTGAGTTTGTAGCTGGTAAAATCATTTAAGGTTTTAGCCTTATTATTTACAAAAATATTAACAAAACTATTAGATGCCAAGCATTTTTTTTTTTATTGTTAATTTTTTAGGGTTAGAAAACAAGGTAAGAAAAGCAAATAAGAAAGATGAATACATGTAGTGAAAACTATAATTAATTTTATTTAAAATATTTTTATTGGAAATGATATGATGACAATGTGTTAATGTGTGTTAATATGTTAATTACTGTTATTTAAAAATAATAAAAATTAATTACTGTAAATTAAAACAATTTTGTGGAATAAAATGCTTCTTAATTTATTCATTTTAAATGATTTTTTAAACGTAATTGTGACAAGTATGTGTGTGTGTGTGTGTATATATATATATATATATATATATATATATATATATATATATATTATTTGTCTACACTTTTAATATTAACATGGATTTAAATGGTGAGACTATTTTGTTTATTTCAGGCTCTTAAAAATTATATAGAAATTAGATTTAGATTTATCAGCCAACATATCTATTATCGGCCTTGAAATATAAAGAATTATCGGTTATTGGTATCGGCCAAAATTTTCATATCGGTGCATCCCTAATTTTAAATGTTCAAAACCTGGTTAAGGTTTGTTTAAAATGTTTGGAAGTTTGATTAAGCTTTAGTTTGTTAAAGTACTAATGACATTTTGTCAGTGTAAAATGGACTAAAATTACTTTAAATTACATGGTTTCAAAACTAAAAAAACAAAACTAAAAAACAAAAATGTTGACAAAACTGTTAAATGCCAATTTATTTTTTTAATTGTTAATTTTTTGGGTTAGAAAACAAGATAAGAAAAGCAAATAAAAAAGATGAATACATTTAATGATAATTGTAATTAAAAAATTTTATTAAAATATTCCATTAACAACATGATGACAAAAAGTAACAATGTATTAAAGGGGTGGTTGATTGCGATTTCACTTTTTTAACGTTCGTTAGTGTGTAATGTTGCTGTTTGAGCATAAAAAATATCTGCAAAGTTACGAAGCTGAAAGTTCAATGCAAACGGAGATATTGTCTTTTAAAATTCTGGCAGTTTAATGCCTACAAAAACGGCTCGTAGGAACTACAACGAGTTACTTCCCGGGTCCGTTACGTCATGAACCCAGATAAACCCCGCCCCCGGGAATATGTAACAAAGGGGGCAAGGCCATGTTGTGCTGCTTTAGAGAAGAGGAAGAGAAAACTAGCGGTCCACGTAAAAATCTATTCATATATGAATTGCAATTCTGTCTTCTAACGATTATAATGGATTCACAAGTTTCAAAATCATTGTTCTGAAGCAGCGGTTCTTAGTACTGTTGCTCGCGTCTCCCTGCCCGGCACACACTCTGCTCTGAATCTCTCTCTCTCTCTCTCTCTCTCTCTCTCTCTCATTCAGATCCTCAGCTCAGTGAATACACTTATTTTCACATAGCTGTGAGAAGCATTATACATGGATGCACGTGCGGTTGCCATACTGTATTAAAGCTTTAATCATGATAAAACCGTATATTAAAAGCTAACATAAGCAGTAGCATTATAACAGCGTATCTAAAAGTATGAGACAACAACAAACAAAAAAACTTAGGCCTACCATTAAAAGCCGTGCTTGCACAGGTTCTGCGCGATCCTCTTCACTAATATCCGTTGCGTCTCAATCGGGCTCAAACTGATAAGCAATATAGACAACGCCATTGTTTACAATACAACCAGAGCACATGTCACTGAGCTGAGGGGCGGGACGTTTAGAAGCGCACTAGAGGTGGTTTAGCCAATCACAACACACTGGGCCAGCTAACCAAGTTAGACTGCACCCCATAAACACAATCAAGCCTAGAAAAAAAACAGTCAACTACCCCTTTAATAAGATAATTTGTTAATTAAAACAATGTTTTTAAAAGAAGAAAAATGTTTATTAATTCATTAATTTTAAATATTTTTAACAAAAAATTGCACCAAGTATATAGTAATATTTTTATATATATATATATATATATATATATATATATATATAGTTAGTGTTTTGTCGGTTACGACAGTCACTGTGTCAGATTATGCGATTTTGAGTCATAAAATCTTGTTGTGTCGTGAACAAGAAACATGACAGACTATACGATGCTACCCGATCATTCATCGCATGCCGTCATTAACGACGTGTGTGCTGTCATTGATACAGTGCGGGACAAGACAGAAGGTGCTGTGAGCGTAAACAAACAATGGCTAGCAAACAGCGTGTTTTGCCCTGTCTTGTCATCAGAAAAGCCCAAAAAAGAAAGAGAACCTGACAATGGACACAAATCTGGATTGCATGAAGAGGATGGTATGGACTGTCAAAGAGAACTGAGGTAAAATAGTTTTTATTTTACCTTTTTTCACTGTGTCGCGGTAGTCCCTCATCATAAATGCAGGAGTATTGTTGCCGTAGCTCCACGAACATTTCCTCCTTTGTAAAATTACACCTAGCGAGACCGATACCGTTGTCTCTCTTTCGTTACGGCTTGTTTGAAAGCTTGTACAAAGGCGCTTCTGTGCTCCTATTGGCCAGTGTCACTGATGTGATGGAACTTGTCGTGTACGAAGGAAAAAAAAATTAAACATGCTAGTCTTTCTGTGTTGACATCGTGAAGCGTCGTGAAGCAGCGCAGAGATGTCGTGCACTATGACACACTACACGAGATGAAGCGATTGAATCGTGCGTCCCGACGCTCATTGTCGTTTACGAATCCCCACGACACCCTATGTCAAGCAGATCGTGTCAAAATCGGCCTAAAATCGTGTAGTCTGAACGGGGCTTAAGACACATTAATGACATTTTGTAGTGTGAAATAGACTAAAATTAATGTATAGGACAAAATATTGACTCCATTTAACATTGTTAAATTAATGATAAGCATCTGTAAATTACCCTTATTATCTAGTGGTAAAATTAAAGAAAGATTCAGAAACATTATATTCACTATCCAATCGATTGCAGATGGATAAAGTGAAGTCACACATCTGATTATGCAAGTTAAATGGGTTGCTAATGTCAGTTGACATTCACTTCAGATAATGAGTAGCTTGACAAACTACAGTTTTAAAGTGTCTTCCCGAACACTCTCTCCACCAGCGTCAGGAGTGGAAAGTGCAGATGAGGACGAACAGAAGCGTTTTTGTTGTTGATTACCGGTGTGCGGTAATTTGAACGAGGTGGTCTGACTCACTCCAAAACGACTGCCCTTTGCAGCGTATTCACTTAACTATGTGTTCAACTAAAGAGAGGACAGCCGCTTAATTAGCAGCGTTTGTTTTAAAAATGGTAAATGATTATCTGTGCGCTGGAGGCATTCAGGTCTGCCGTTCTTCTGCTGGCCTTCAGGACGAGGCGATGATTGAATGTAGAGCCGGTAGCATGCGCGCACACACACACACACACACACACACACACACACACACAGTTAGCTTGATCCCTGCTAATCTTGTCAGCCATCAATATGTTTGGTCAGTGCAGGTATCAGTGATTGATTTTTCTTCTCTGGTTCAATGCGATTAAAACAGCAGCATCCAGACCTGCTCCATGTTTACTCTCATTCATCGTGTCCTTGTCTCTCCTTCCCTCTCATCAGATCTTCTCTTTCTCCTTCTTCTTGTTTTTCTCTCATCTCACCCTGATCTGAGTTCAGGTCCATTGAGATCTAGCATTAACATGCTTTTAGCATCTTCATGTGAAGTTTTAAATATCCAGAGGACGTTCTCAATCCTACTGTACTTGTCTGGGCTTTTCTTTTTTTTATCAGTTCTCGCTAAGCCAAGCATCAACATCACTGTTTCTCATTCTTATTGTTCAAATCCTTAACACTATCACAATTTTGTGCTACAGACACAGATGATTCCTCAAATCATGCTGCTGTGGGAACTGAACTGAGAATGCAGTTTAAATTTCAGTTGAATTCCTGAATTGGAGACAGGGTGCAGAACTGCAGTTTGAATGTAAGGAAGTAAAATTAAACTGAAATTCAAAGAAATTTATGTAACTGTCATTTTTAAATAGAAAAGCAAAATTAGTCGAGACAAACTATGAATCTTGCTGGCTTGACAAAGACTTGTTTGAACTTTTGGAGAAATGTTTAAAAAGCAACAAATATATGGATGGATGATTAGATTGTTACATTGTTAGATGGTTAGATGGATGTTTAAATGGATGGATGGATGGTTAGGTGGTTAGGTGGATGGATGGATAGTTGGGTGGATGGATCAATGGTTGAATAAGTGGTTAGATTATTAATTGGTTAGAAGATTGGATGTATGGATCAGTGGTTAGATGGATAGATAGGTGGATGGATGGATGTTAGATGTTAGATGGGTGGATGGATGGATGGATGGGAGGATGGTTAGATTGGTGGATGGACGGATGGATGGATGGTTTGGTGGTTAGACTGTTAGATGGATGGAAGGTCAGATGTTAGATGGATTGATGATGGTTAGATATTTAAATGAATGGGTGGATGTTTGATGGATGGGCGGATGGATGATTAGATTGTTAGATGATTAGATGGATGGGTGGACGGTTAGATTGATGGATGGATGGTTAGATAGATGGATGGATGGTCAGATTGATGGATAGATTGTTGGATGGATGGATGGTTCAGTGGTTAGATTGTTAGATGGTTAGAAGGTTGGATGTATGGATGAATGTGGGTGAATGGATGAATGTTAGATGGATGGATGTTAGGTGGTTAAATGGATGGTTGGATGTTAGGATGGATGTTAGGATGGATGGATGGATGGATGGATGGATGGATGGTTAGATAGTTAAATGGGTGGGTGGATGTTTGATGGATGGGTGGATGGAAGGTTAGATTGTTAGATGGTTAGAAGGTTGGATGAATGGATGAATGTGGGTGGATGGATGAAAGTTAGATGGATGAATATTAGATGGTTAAATGGATGGGTGGATGTTAGATTGTTGGATGGATGGATGGATGGTCAGATGGATGATAGATGGTTGGATGGATGGATGATAGATGGTTAGACGGATGAGGGGTTACGGGGTGTGCCCCAAGCGTGAATCCATATTCAGAAAGACACGGGAAACACATAACGATTTCTAACGGTTGCCTGTTACATTACAGTAGGGCTATAACTAAAGATTATTTTGATAATTGATTAGTTGGCCGATTATTTTTTCTTCTTCTTTCGATTAATCAATTAATTGGATAAAAAAGCTACATTTTCTTCTTTTTTTATTTTATTGACAAAAACACTTCCACATTCTGCCCAATGTCCTTCAAACAAACTTGCCAACTAAATGCTATGAAACCATACAGTGCTTAATTCATTAGACCACCTGTCATAATAAAGAGAAAACACAAATATTTTAGGAATCTGTCAAAGGATTGTTTAAATCTAAAAATGTTATTGTCATTTATTGGGCAAATAATAAACTGAAACAACTAAATATTTATTCACATAATAAAAAAAAATAGCCTCCTGCCTTTCATAACAGCATGCATTCTTGCTGGCATTGTTTAGCTAATTTTTGACTGTAATTGGGTATCTGAAAAAATCTTTCCTAGATCTTTCATTCTTTCATAGATAACAGAAGTAACTATATTATAGCATTAGAAATAGCCTACTGTTACTAAAGGCCTTACGCATATTGGAGGACTAACCAATACAGATAGCTAAAAATGATTTTAGTAAACACCAATACTGTTAGTTTAGAGCACGATATCGGCTCAACATTGCAATGTCTATCAGCCATCGGCGATGGACGATGGCATCGTCTATCGGCCCAACCCTAATGGATATGTAAGATTCTTCATGGAACCATCAATGCCAATAAAGAACCTTTATTTTTAAGAAAAGTTTAAGGAAAAAATGGTTCTTTTAAGAACTCAAAGGCTCTTCAGGGAACCCAAAATGGATCTTCTGTGGCATCACTGCAAATACACACTTCTCGAAGCTTTGTTTTTGAGAGTGATAGTGACTTCAGAACATTCTCCTTTGGTACTGTAGATACTTCAGAAGGTTCTTCTTCAGCACCAGGCTAAAAAATTAATCTTGAGACTTCTAGTTTTGAGAGTTGAGTTCATAAATCTTCACTAACTGAAACATGTTGTATAAACAGACTCATTTGGCAGGAACAGACAGCTGTGAGTGTCTGAACAATTTTTTTCTTCCTTTCTCTGGTCTTCTGTGCGCAGGTTAATAAACAGATGACGGAAATGTCT